>BPTQ01000008.1:152494583-152836198 GCA_019973895.1 Chrysanthemum seticuspe | reverse complement strand
ACTACGCTAAACCCACCAACAACTAGCTGATTGGTTTAGTCGAGTAAAGAATGGTTAATCTTTCCTAATACCATAACCGTCTAACAGTCTCTAAAAAGTTGTTCTCTATCAATCTGAAGTACCATGAGGCTGCCGATAACACAGTCTATCCCTAGGCGCGAAATGAAGAGCAAAGACCTTCCCAAACGTCTTTCGAACCCCATGAGCTGAATTAAAATCATGCCGTAAAGTAGGAGTTTGTCTACCAGTCAGACTCTCCTGATAAGTCTGGAATCTCCTATACGATTCCCGAACACGAGACCTTACCTGACCGTCGACCCTACTTATAAACACAAACCATCTCAAACGTATGTTGTTGTCAACCGTACGATCGTAATTCCGTCGTGGCAAACTTGTACCCCAAGCTTTCTGCAAACCCTTCCAGAAACGAGAAGTAAAGCGCGGATCCCTATCTGACACAATAGCCGTCGGAGTACCATGAAGTCTAACTATCTCTTGTTGAAAAATCTCTGACAATCTGCCAATACCATAATCCTTTCTAATTGGTAAGAAATGAGCTGATTTGGTTAGTCGATCAACAACCACCCAAATCGCATCATTCTTCTTCTTAGTAAGAGGTAGTCCAGTCACAAAGTCCATAGATATCTTATCCCACTTCCATGTCGGAATATCCAATGGTTGTAACAGTCCACTAGCTCTTTGATATTCGATCTTCACTTGCTGACAAATAATACACTTCGACACAAACGTCGCTACATCTTGTTTCATGCCGTTCCACCAGAAATACTGTTTCAAATCCCTATACATCTTGGTAGAACCAGGATGAATAGTGAAAGGAGAACTATGAGCTTCAGTCATAACTTTCTCACGAAGTACCTGATCATTGGGAACGCAAAGCCTATCTTCATACCATACAATCCCATCGTTATCAACCTTAAACTCCGTCTGCTTACCTTCTTCAACATTCTGAGCTACGGCCCACAGCTCGCCGTCATCTTTCTGAGCTTCCTTAATTTGCAGTATAAGGTTCGACTCCACCTTCATACTAGCCCAGTATCCACCAGAACCTCGTACGCACAACTCAACATCCAAACGTTCCAAATCACGAATGATCCTAGGCTCAATCTCAATACTTGCAATCATACCTGATTTCCGGCTAAGTGCGTCAGCAACTACATTAGCCTTACCAGGATGGTACTGAATGTTAGTGTCATAATACTTAAGAAGTTCTAACCATCTTCTTTGTCTCATATTGAGTTCCTTTTGAGTGAAAATATACTTGAGACTCTTATGGTCGGTGAAAATATCACACGTCTCTCCATACAAGTAATGTCTCCAGATCTTCAACGCGAATACCACAGCAGCTAACTCAAGGTCATGAGTTGGGTAATTCTCCTCATAAGGTTTCAGTTGTCTTGAAGCGTAAGCTATCACCTTACCATGTTGCATCAAGACACATCCCAATCCCTTCTTAGATGCATCGCTATAAATTTGATATCCTCCAGAACCAGATGGAAGAGTCAAAATAGGAGCGGACACCAACCTCCGTTTCAACTCTTCAAAACTCTTTTCTCTTTCATCCGTCCACACGAACTTTTCACCTTTCCTCATCAATTGGGTTAACGGCAAAGCTAAACGAGAGAAACCTTCCACAAAACGTCGATAGTATCCAGCAAGTCCTAGAAAACTCCTATAGACATTAACGGTCGTCCAAGTTATTAATGATTCCATAATCGTCATAATGATCTTTTAGTATTTGGTATTCATAATTAGAAATCTTTATACTTTAGGGTTTTATTAATGAGTCTTAAGTATTTTATAATTAATGTTGTAGATTAGGGTTCGTTATATCATATGTTAAAGTCCATCTTTAAATGTGAAAAAAAATAGTTTTATAAGTTATAACTCACACATGAAATAACACTTACTATATTTAGCTCAAACCCTAATATATTCTCATTTACGTTCTAGGGTTTCTTATTCTTTAATATCTCATTAATATGCATTTACTTTTACATGTTACGTCTTAATGACTCTCCACTTAACCTAATACGAAATTAATAACCTTCTTTACTTTTACACTTTATCATACACGTTTATGATTTCATGTGACCATAAGTTATTAGGGTTTAGTATACTTCATACGCTTTACATATTAAAACTAGGGTTTATGTTTACGTACCCTTACTTATTTATTACACGTCTAAATCTCATTTACATATGTATTCGGTTCACCTAGGGTTTCGGCTAGCATGTTTTACACAAGACCTAGCTCATCTAAACATGGTATATAATCAAGTTATAATGTTTTAAACCCCATTCGAAACTCATGCATGCCTCGGTCCAACTCATGCATGTCTCGGCTTAGCTTAGCTCAACATATTATGACCCGATTCAATATTACTTATCACTTTACACGTTCCTTATTAAATACAAGTTAAATAAATTAGGGTTTCCTTGTTTTCTTGGTTAGCATCTCTCGGCCACAACAAAAAGAAAACAAACGCGACTAAACAAAGTATATCTCGACATATACATGCATAATACGTTAAAAGGAAGATGAATAAACGATATACCTTCACTTGAATAAGAAAAATCGACACCAATGGTGTGTTGGGGACTCTCGGCCGAGCAAGAAGAAAAGGAGAGACAAAACAAAACTAGGGTTTCAATTTAATGATTATGTGTTGTATTTATAGTTGTAGTATTTGAGTTAGAATAGGAAAGTGATTGGGTTTGGGTTGGCTTGGGTCCAACCGAACACACACACAAACACCACATGGGCTTCGGCCCCTCCTTGGCTCACACGAACACAAACAAACATCCCCTTTGGGCTTCGGTTTGGCGCAAAACAAAACAAAAGACACGAGTCCATTAAACAAACAAACGGCCCACTTATTAGCGAAACATTTACGTCCTTCGTCGTACCAAAGTCATTCACGAAATTATATTCGTTAAGCTTTATTTATTAGGTTTTTAATTTCGAACTTTATTATAAACGTGTTTTACGTATTTTATCATTCTTGGTTCCAAGGGTATTTTAGTCTTTATATAGGTTTTAGATTTTCAGGTTTTACAGGTGTGCTATGAGATCTAGCAATTTCCACCACTTCCGTGATGGTCTCTGTATCGGCCTCAGACATTTCATCGAAAAGAGGATTTACTTCCCCAAAAGTATAGTCATTATGAAATTCAAAAAGAGGATTTGAGAAAATCCCGGAAGTAACCTCAGAAATGTCGAGAGAATCACAAAAAGGCAAATCACAATCACTATCGGATATATCCTCAGACTCACTTGGGATTGGGACAAGATCCTCAACACTAGATGATTCCGTTTCCGAAATAGTGCTGAGATGATCATCCTCCATTATGAGAGAGTCTTTGGAAGCAATAATAGGTAAGATAGGTGTGATAGCAATAGACTGAGGGAGTTGAGAAATGATATCTTTCAAAGGAATAACACTCTCCTCGTCGTCCTCATAATATTCCCTCATTTGAATACTATCCTCATCATCATCGTCATCATATCGGATTCTTATATTCATCTGCTGAAGCTTACACACCATTCTTTTCATTTGTAGTTTCTTTCGAATGCGTATTTCTTCAGAACTTTGAGGAAGATTACACTCCTCATAATCATTGAAATGATGTGAAGGCTCGGAAGTCTGATGACTGATGGAATACTATGGGAGTTGGAAATTGTCAAAACCGGGAGAATTGGAATTTTGAAAATTTTGATTCATCGGTTGACATTCAAAAGTCTCATGAGGACCCCCGCAATTCTCACAACAGAGATAATTGGGAAAATAACTTTCACCAAAGTTCTGATTGTAACACGGTTCCGGCTCATAGACAAGCGGGAACCGTGGTGGACAATCAAAACCGTAATGAGAATCATTCCCACAAAACTCGCATGAGTAGGATTCGTATTGGGGCTGTGGAGGTAGGTAGGAAAAATCGGGTGTATCATTTGAAATGGGATCGGGATTACCGACAAATTTGTCTCCGAAACTCACATTGGTACATCGCCGACAATTTCCACCGTTAAATGGACCTCCACACCAGGAACATGTCGAAAACCATGACATGAAGAATTAAACGGATAAGAGGGATAAAAAATGAAGAATTAAACGGTTATAGAGGATAAGGAATGGAGAATTAAACAGGTTTGAGGATAAAGAAATGTAGAATTAAACAGATTGGAGGATAAAAGATGGATATTTTTGGATTTTTTTTTTTGAAAAACAGGCTATAAAAACAAAGAATGAAAATATTTTTGGTGTTGATAACACTTCAGGAAAAGTGTTAATGAACTTTTTGGATTTTTGAAAACTTTACAAAAAACTTTTTACAAAAGATGGGGTATGTGCAAGAATGGGTCTGAAAAAGGCTTAACACACGCTAAAGCCTCCCCGGCAGCGGCGCCAAAATTTGATCTGGTCCGAACCGTCAAGTCTAATCACACAAGCTGGCCACTTGTGAATGGCCAACCGTAACAGACTTAAAACAGCTTGGAACCAAATGCAATGAAGTCCTGGAGAATATAGTGAATTCCCGGGTCGTTTAGTCCCACGGAGACTCAATGGTGTGCAAACACTTGATCAGACGATAGAATGATCACTAAGGATAGTGATCGGAAAGGATTTGGATTGAATATTACACTACTGAAAAAGTTTATAAATTAAAGCGACTTAAATACAAATTAAGAAGATTAAAAAGATAAAATATATTAAATAAACGCTATCACTATATTTAAAATGATGAACGTTTAAAACCTAAAACGTACGTTTAAATTAAAAACTACGTTAACGTACAAAATAAAACGTGATATTAAAGAGAGAAAATACCTACGGATATGAAAAATACATTTTTACAATCCTAATTATATTGGAAAATTATTAGAAAAGGAAAATTATTTTTACAACTATTTATTTAATTATTATTAATTAAAAACTATTTCTAACTATTTAATAATAGCCTATAATGAAAGAAAATATGAAATAAAGCTTGAAAAATAAAATTAAGACTTAGAAAAATCTAAAATATCAAAATAGAATTTTCAAAACTATTTTTATATTTTTCTGATTATTTTTGGATTTTCTAGGAATTAAAAACTATTAAAAACTAATTAAATTATTTAAAAATACAAATTTAACTAAGAAAAATCTAGAAAAATATTTTTTTGTCTTTTTATATTTATCTAAACTTAAGAAAAATGAAAAATTATTTTTTTGAACCTTTTCTTAATTGTTTGTATTAAATGCTATTTAAAAATGCTTAAAAACTAATTTAAATTAAGAAAAATAGCAAATCTACTTAGAAAAATCTGAAAATTTCAGGAAAAGCTTAAAATAATATTAGGAAACTAGGAAAAATAGAAAAACAGGAGCTTAATTGTAAGAATTAGGAACTGATGTGGAATGTGCTTAAGAATAAGCACTTTGATAAGCCAAGAGCACACCAAAAGGTACCAAACTGAGACAGAAGTAACAATAAGCTAAAATAACTCTAAAAAAACTAAAATCAACAAGCCATAACCTCTGATTACAAGCTAGCATAGATTTGGCTTGTTGAGCTAATAAGCTAAAAGCAGAATTTAGGGGCTTACTTTGGACAAAGAAATAAGCTAACCAATAAGCTAAAACCTAAAACCAGAACTTGGGATCTAAACTAGACCTGGTTGAGACCTAGTAAACCAAATGACAGACCTAGAGAAGCTCTTATGAGCAGGCTGCAAGGTCTGCAAAACCTGCAAATCCCCTGTGCAGGCTTAATGCCCTGCACAGGGCAGTTGACACCACATTGACAAGCTAGTTAAGAGCTTAAAGAAAATTTGCAAAATTATGAAAAAAATCACAACCATAAACTAGACCAAGAGAGGTTTTAAAAACCACAAGATTCACTTGATTTGACCAAGAAATGAGTACAATAAAAATCACCCTAGTTGAGCTCAAAGCTGAATTTGCACAATTTGACTTTGAGCAGTTTTTGCAAGTTTGACTAATATGAACTTTGGATCAAATTTGTGGATTTATAATGATGTATTATGATGAAATAAAGACAATTCAATCAATGTTTAAGCATTGCAAACACAAATCAAGATTTTGAATGTTCAAAAACCCAACAGTTAGCTAATTAAGGCAGTGGGTAAAGAAATTTGACTTTTGGCATGTGCAGGCACAAGATAATCACTAGAATGAGTTCTAAAATGCTAACCAATCATGAAACAACAAGCTCTAACTACTGAGCTAACCTATGGCACAATGTGCAAAGCTGATCCAAACACCATTTTAAGGACTGAATTGAACTCAAAACTGATAAGGATACTTAACTAACTACTATAACTGATCAAAATAAGTTTACATTACCTAATTACAACTAATTAAACACATAAAAACCAATTATAACCACAGATACAAGTACCAACAGAAATTGCACAATGACTTGAAATTTGGAAATGAGAAAATTACTCACATGAGTCCAGCTGATTGCAGGCTAAAACCAGAACTAACACTACTCTAACCTAACTAAATCCAACCCAAATAAACCTCTGCAACACCCATTATCAGCTTCCATTCCAATTTGAGCCCCAGTTTGACTTATGTTGACCATGGACTAAATTTGTTTGAAACTGAAATGTAAGCTTATTCAAAGCTTATAGAGAGCTTAAATACACTTTTTTAAGCTTAAAACAAGCAACTAACAACCTGGATAGAAGAATTTGAAACTGAAAATCTCAACAGTAAACATGGAACTAAGAACTCATATGAGAACTTGAATTGATAATCAAAAGGCACAATACAAAGATGTTTTAACTTAATTGTTATACATAAAAGCTGAAATTACAACAATTTGATTTAAACTACAACATTAATTTAAAAACGACATTTAAGGAAAATTATTGAAAACTAGCTACTACCTCTTCAAGCTTCTTTCTTCCTCTTTTATAGCTCAGTTTGCTTTCTCTCACTTCCCTGACTGTTTCCCAGCATTAATCTCAACCTTTGGATGAAAGAATTTGATCTTAGCCGTTGAATCCATTTTGGCGGGAAATGGATATTTTGACAGTGGGGTTGAGATTGAGTGTGCGGGAGGGTGAAATTATTGTATCTTGGATTGTAGTTGAGGGTGGAGTGATAAGGTGGAAAAGTGTGAGCTGGGGGGATGGAAACTCTGGGTGTTGCAGGGCTAGAGGTTGAAGAAAGTAAAAAGGCGGGTAGGGGTTTAGTCAAACCACATTTGACTTGGCAGTGTTATTAAAAAGGGGTCCAAAAATGCAATTTGACAGGGGTCAAGGTGTGAAGGGTCCAAAATGGGTGAAGGGCTTATTAACTATAGGGACCATATGTGTAATTTTCTGAAACTTCAAGGACCTTAACTGCCAATATCTCAAAGTTGATCGAAGGGCTGAAAGTGACAATCTCAAAAAGTATAAGGACCAATCTTGCCATTTCCCAATTTTCCAGGGGCCATTTTTGCCAAATTTCAAACTTGGAGGACCAAACTTGTAATTTTCTCAAACTTTTTATATTTTTCACCAAAGGACTAATTTTGACAAGTTATGATTTTAAAAGGACCTTTGGTGGCTTTTCTTTTGAAATTTTGACTCAGGGACTATTTTTGACAATTTTAGAAACTTGGGGGACTGAAACTGCCAATTTTGCAAATTTGATACGTTTTTCATCTGATTTTGATATTTTTGCATTTGAAACACATAAAACACTGATTT
The DNA here is from genome assembly GCA_019973895.1 of Chrysanthemum seticuspe. Lineage (NCBI taxonomy): Eukaryota > Viridiplantae > Streptophyta > Magnoliopsida > Asterales > Asteraceae > Chrysanthemum > Chrysanthemum seticuspe. The sequence goes on along the minus strand of BPTQ01000008.1, from coordinate 152,828,469 downwards.
GTGATATTTTGATCATTTTGATGTGTTTCTGAGTGTTTTCAGATGATTTTGCAGTTTAGATTATACAAAACTGATGAGTATTTAGACACTCATCAACGGTTCCCATGAATTTCCAGACGAAATTGATCAGCAGCTTCAGATTCCCGGTCATGTGCTTGGAGCAACCCGAGTCGACGATCCAAAGACAAATTTCGATAACCTGCCAGTTACAGAAAAAGAATATTGTGGAAACCGTTTTGATTTTGGTTCCTTTGGGTTAGAGGTAAAATCCTGATCATACTCAGAGAGGTTTTCTACAGGGAAGTCTGGTTTATCACTCATTGTACCATTATGGAGTGTGAAAGTTCTACCTGTGGGTTTCCAAATATCATCCCTAAAGTATACACGTTGGTTCTTGTCAGTAGTGTAAAGCCTAAGTTTTGCAACTAGTCTTCCTACTCGTTTAGCGTAATTACTTTTTGGGACGTTCTTCTTAACAGGCTTATCATTCACATTCTTAGAAACACAATCATCTTGAACATTTAAAGATTTCTTGCAAGTTAAACAAAGAGATTCAACACATTCATTAGACTTAGCAAGTTTCATAGGTTTAGTACATTCAGATGAAATGTCTTTCTTATTCAAAAGCTGTAAATTCCTAGGGTGTTCTTCTACTTTCTTCTCTTTATTCAAGCTACTACTCCTAGAGGCAGTCGAGACTCTATTGTTCCTTGTATTGCTCTTAGGCTGTAGTCTGCTGCTCCTAGAGGTGCTTTCTAGTCCTGTAGAAGGTGAGGCACACGCATTAGGATTCACATTTTTATGAAGGGAGGTGGTTTCAGCTATCCTAGTCTCTTTAGATGTGGAGGCAGACGCATTAGTGGTACTCATCTTAAAAAGGCCTGGTGCTAAAACTTTTGGTTTCTCGATAACCGCTTTTCCCTTATCAATATTTTGTTTAGGTAGGGCAGGTGGAGTGACTGGTTTTGATGAAACATTTTTCTCATTGACTTTTGGAGGAGGCAAAGAAACAGACATTTTTGGTTTGGAAACCGGTTTGGGAACATTTGCTTTCTCCGCAGTCAATGGTTTTTTAATCACAGTTTCCACTACCTTTCCTTTTTGACTTTCCAGCTGAGCCCTCAAAAGATCATTTTTCGCTTTCATGTCATTGTAGGCACGCTCATACGACAATTTGTCATACTTGCATTCCTCAGTTTTTCGATCAAGTTGTTTAAAATATGAGACATTTTCTTTTTCAAGTTTCATAAGAGCTTTTTCATATTTTGAAACAATTTCGGAGGTCTCAGACTGGAGTCTTTCATTATCTTCAACAGAATATGTTTGCAAAATGATGGACATAATATCAGTAGTCAGAACATCTTCGAAGAGAGAATCATTTAGATTTTCCAAAAATTTGATGTGTTCAACACTTTCATTAGCTTGCTTTAACAGGGATTTATGATCCTTGACAAAGTCAGCTGTTTCTTTCAAAAAGGCTTGTTCAAAATGAATTACCCTTGAGTTGATGTTATTCAGCTGAGGGGCAATTTGAGTTTCAAAAAACTTTTTCTGTTCAATATCAAAACTACTAAACCAGATGTTTGTTGTAATATTTGTTTTAGTTTTAACGGTCTCTTGAAGATCTGCAATTCTAGTTTTCACATTTTCTAAAATACTTCTCGCATCACTTGTGTTAAAAGGATTGTTTGAAGACATTTGTTCAATGTTCGAAAGAGCTTTGGAGACAACAACTGGTTTTGAAACTGATTTTGAAACTGGTGTTGACACTTTGTTTGAAACACTTTGTGTGGTGGAAAACTTTGATTGTCCTTTTTGAGAAACAAAAGGAAGAACATTAATTTGGTTCCATTTGTTATAATCAATCGGTTTGATTTCCGGATGTTTTTGTTTCATTTTAGATCTACTCTCCTCAGATAGTTCTAACGTTTCAAGAGAATCATGCACAATTATAGGTTCATGCAATGGTTTTCCATTGTTCAACACATTCCGTTCTATCTGAGCTTTCTTGAGGAAACAAGGAGGTGAGTTACCAAGAGCCATTTTTTGCGAAGTATGAAAAATCGGATTTACTTGATTAGAAAGCATCTTGATTGTCTTAGCGGAATGACCCGTTGTAAGAAGTAAATTGTCCAATTTTTTGATCGTTTCAGTTTTATCCAGAATCTCATCAAGAAGAGAATCTTCTCGTTTTGCAAAATCAGTTATCAACTTCTTCTTCTCTTTTTCAAGATCAGAATATGTTGCTTTTTGTTTTGAAAGTTGGTCATTTAGTTCAGAAATTTCCTTGTTTAAAGATTTGATTTTCAAATTCAGATTCACATCAAGTGTGTCATACTTGAGTTGCAAATCTTTTTCTCTTAAAACAGAATCTCGATAACCAATTTCTAATTCTGACATTTTGTTTGTATGAAATTCATAGGCTTTGGCATGCTCTTTGTAACTCTCAAGCTCAGCGGTCAATTTAGCATTCGCGGCCTTAACTTCGCGATTGACCGTTCTAACTTTCTCAGCTTCAATGCCACATTGATTGATTAATGATTCAACATAAGCACGTGTTTCCTCATTAGTCTCAGTATTTTGTGCCACACAGCCTCCACTAGGATCCACATCTGGAGTCTCAGAGTTAGTATTGCTACAACTCGGATTGTCCAGGTATGTATCATAAGTAGGTGCTGGCGTCACAGAATGCTGTTCGTCATGAGTAAACACATCAAATATGACATTGTTATAACATGGATCAATGATTGGTACCTCAGATACGACGTTGGCGTCATAGACAGGAGGTGAGTCTGACTCCGTGTCATACTTAGCTTCCTGAAGATTTGCCATGAAGATGCAATTCGCATTGAGTTCCTCGAGGTCTTCCAATTCATCCACAATAGCGAAAAAGTCATTTTCCTCAGCACTCAACTGTAACCCCGCTTCTTGCTTATCTGCTAACAAAGCAGCTTTTCAAAGAAAATCACCAGTCTTCTTGTGCGGTTTAGTGGGACAGTTTCTTGCCATGTGACCCACTCCTTGACAGTTGTAGCACTTAATCTGATTACCCTGATTCACATTTCCATAATTCCCAACGACTGGAGCTGCAACATACCCATTCTGATTACCCACAGCTCTATTCCCAACATTCTGTCCATTCTGATTTCCAACATTCTGACCCAACTGATTACCCTGATACGGAACCGCCTGATTACCCATACGAAATCCAGTAGCATATCCCTGCTGATTCCCAATAACTCCAACCATTTGTCCTTGATGACCCATATTCACTCCCGGTTGAGCAATTTGTCTGTTGCGAGTGTTTGATGATATCCTTTGGTTGTTGTTAGTAGGTGTGGAATAGCGACCTTTGATTACTTTTCCCAAGAGAGAAAGTATTTGGGACATAGGGTCTTCTTGATCAGATTCGAGATCAGTGATTCCTTGTTCCTGGTATTGTGGATACTGTTGTTGAATGACTTGTTGTTCTTGTGGATAAAATTGTTGTTGTGGTTGTGGAATGTATTGCTGCAAGTTGTTGTTGTTGGAAGATGATGAAGCTTGTTGTTGTGTATTCACTGAAGGTTGAGTCTTTGCAATGAGTGCCAATGGATCATGATTCTTTGCCAATCTTTCTTTCCTGACTTCATTCACTTCAGCTTGGTTTTGTTTCAGAAAATCATTCAGTTGATCAAAGTTCACCTGATGTAAGTCTTTTGTTTGGTTGACAATAGTGACATATCGTCCCCATTCTTCTGGTAGATTATTCAGGAACTTGATGTTTTAAACGATAGTTCTGGGTGTCAGCTTGTTTCTGATTAGCTCATTCATCAAAGTGCAAAACCTTCCATAGTAGGATTCAATGGATTCTCCTGGTGTAGATGTGAACTTTTCCCATTCAGTTAGCAACTTGTTCTCCATGTCTTGATGACCAATTTCTGTTCCATGACAAAGTCGTCTAACACGTTCCCACATATCGAAAGCAGTTTCACAACTGTCTACCGCAGCAAAGATGTCTATTGGTAAACCCAGTTGGATAATATGAATTGCCATGTCATCTGCTTCGACTTGTTTCTGATCCTCTGCAGTGTATTCAGATTCGTATTGAAGACGAGAAGATGGTGTGGTGGGAGGTGTTGCATCAGGATTTCCAGGTACATTAACTTGTCGAGGCTTGAAGGGTCCATCCTGAATGGATTTAATCATGAGTTTGCCATTAGGTTTGGTCTTTATGTAACGGAGCATTCGACTTGTCCATTGAAGATAACCACCTTTTGCCAACATAGGAGGTCGGTTTTCGGCACCGGCTGCATGAATGTCGTGTTGAGTTGCCATTGATGAAGGTATGATATGATAAAGTTGATGTAGGATCGATTCAACGATAAAGGAGTTGTGGTTGATGAAGATTAAGCTCAGTTGAGGTGTTTCCGAAAGTCGTACTCGTAACCTTGGTTCTTACAAAATTTCCGCCCAAAATTTGAAATTCACTATAAAAATCAATTCTAAGGACGTATGAAAATTTTGAGTTATGACAATTTTGACGCCAAATTTGACCCGAAAAATTTGAATTTAGGCCCAAAAATTTGAATTTTTGACCAAAATTTTCCCAGTTAAACCAAAATTTGAATCTCGCGTAAAAATTGAACGTTTAGTCTCCTCAAAAATTTAATTTTTACTCAAGTTTTCCCGCCAAAAAACTCTTTTACCAATTGTAGGACCTCACTTTTATCAACCTTATCACTTTACCAAGCAAACCCAACACACGTATATCACTATACGCGTATAACCACGTTAAACATAAACAAACAAAGCTTAGAAATAAGATGAGAAAGATGGTGACTTGATGATATAAAATCCATGTATGTGATGATAAGATATGCAAACAATAAGTTGTATATTCCTTGATAGAGAAAATACACACACACACACACACACTTTCAAGCACACCCCTCAAATGACCATTTGAGGGGTATTTATAGTACAAGAGGCATAAAACCCTAAAGGCTTTAGCTTGGGTTTTCTTTGGGCTTTCGTGGACTTGGATTGGATTTGGACGTGGGATAAATAAGCTTATAAACGGCTAGGCTTAGTTTATCTTTTAACTAATTAGCTTATCCCAATCCACGAGCCCGTTGACTATTCTATCACGATATCTAACACACGATACAAAGTTCCTAAACGTGAATGACCATCACTTCTAATAAAACTATTAAGGCTAACATTTGTATTATCTGAAAGTTGGGTATTTGACTAAACATTCTTGAGTGTGAAATATTTCTAGCTAGTATTTTTTTGTGGCATAGTATATCAGTCTACATACCCTGTATTGGTGAATCCTTTTAGTTCGAACAAAGTGGCCTTTTTTAGATTTTAACCAATTACATCACATGAGACAATGGGGCTACTAGTTTGTCAGTGTAACAGAAATTGCCATGCTTACTACGTATGTTGTAGGAATTACAAAGCAATATTTGCTGCTATAGTTCAACATGGGGATGGAGGTCAAGTTACCAAATTTCTTGCACCGGATAAGTGTATCCCGAGACGGAAGTTTTGCAGGTACAGTTTCACTTCTTTTGTTGTCTTACTAAAATATTTCTTCTTAACAAGACATTCTTTTTTGCGGTTTACATAATTGCATCTAGATTATCGAAGTTGAACTAGAGCCTGGGCTACATGAGATTCAGTATGATGAAGAGTGGCTAGCAGTAACTTGCAGATACAATTCCATTTTTCCTCTTACTGCCAAACATCCAGATTTTGGGTATTTACATCCTCTTTTGTTTATTCATTTATTGTAAATTTATTGTTGGTGACCATCTTGTGGTTTTAGGAGTGTACAGCTTGACAAGGAAGAATGTTGCCAGTGGGTAAGGAGTAAGCCGCAATCTAGAGGACTAAACCTTTTGAGTCTGCACGAACAGTCCCATGCCACAATTCTACTCAGGCTGTTGCTAACGGTTCATTTTCAGTATATTTACTAAAAATCCTCTTAGATATATTTGTTGCATTTCTTGAATTAATATTTTTTTAATAAATTTATGATGTGCATTTGGAAACTCTTTTGTTTGCTTCTTTTTTCCCCAGGACATAATCGTAATCATCAAACAGAAGCTTTGTTATACTTTTTAGAACTTCCCTATGTTCTTGATGAAAGTGAGCCAACTCAAAGTCCAACAATATCATCTATTTCTGGGGGTATGAATTCTTGTTGTTTTCATCTCTCTAAGTGACCAATTTTTCTGGTCTTGTATAACCATATAAATATTGACTTAGTGAAAATCCTTAATAGCCGATTACGCGGACTTGTAACCCTTGTTTTTACAACACTGGTATCTAATGATTTTGAAATTTTTTTATCACTTTTCGTGCAGGGATATATTGAATCATGGATATAAGTAAGTTAAATCGTGACGAACTTACATTACTAGGAGCAGGTGCTTGCACTATGGCTACTCTGCACTTTTCATCTACATCTTTATTACTGGAAAACCCCAAAGGAACAAAGAGCTATTTTGATAATCATTCTTATGGCATTTATGCTGTTAACTCTTTTGTGGGTGTGCTGGGTATTAAAGGAAGCAAGCCTTTTTTCATGCTATTGAATTTGATTAAGGAATGCTACGAGGCTTTGGTATGGTAATTTTTTGTATTTTATGTTTTCCTCTTTGTCTGTTAAATCTTACATAGATACTGAAATATTAATATTGAATATCTAATTTCAGGTCATAGCTACATTTCTGTCTTTGCTGTATACCTATTTAATATATGTGTGGGCCAAAATATAGTTCCTAATAAGATCAAAGGAAGAGAAATGCACCATTCATTCCCAATGACCCTTTACCGAGTGAGTTGTCATTGTTGTGTTTTAATATAGTAGAATCATATGCTTTTGTCATTGTTTCTTATTGTATTATATTGCTATACATGTTTTCATTTTTTTTGTAGCATGAACCTGTTCTTTTGGTAGGCCATATGTATGTTTTATTTTTGGTAAAGATGTCAAAACGGGGGTGTCGAGTGGGGTTGGATAATGGTTCAAAAGGGGTCCGGGTCATAATGGGCTACATCTTAGTGATCCCTCGTCATGATAGGTAGGTACCTACACTTTATTGACTATTTACATTTTATAAATAAATAATCAGTGTAAATATAGTTTCAGAATAAAAATATTTTTAAGGTTCTAAGCATTCGAATACAACTTTGACTAATTTGACCCATTTGAATGCAACTTAGACTATTTCAGCCAGTTATCAAGAAAGTACAACTCTAATATTATCTATTTGCTGTTGCCTTCATAAAAATCCCTTAATATTATGCATTTGAACTTCTCAATAGTTAGGAGTGTGCTAATTTGTGAACCCTAAGAAATACATTTTGACTTCCAAAGTTAACAAGGGCATAATTCAATAGCTCATTAGCGCCATCTCCTCCTGTCATAGCCAAGGAGTTTACCACAGAGATTTGAACCCCAAGAATTTGTTATTAGATGTTGAGGGGAATTTGAAGGTTTCGGATTTTGGATTGATTGCTTTGTGATGGGGCAAAAGCTGATATTTGGTCTTGTGGGGTGGTCTTTTTTGTTCTTTTGGATGGTCTTCTTCCATTTCACGACTCAACCTCATGGAGATGTACCTGAAAGATAATAAGGGCATAATTCAAGTTTCTAGAATCATTTCCTACAGAAGCAAAAAGTTTATTGGCAAAGATCTTAGATCCAAACCCAATAACCAGAATTCTTGTTGCAAGTATATTGGTAGATTCGTGTTTTAAAACTGGTTTGGTTTCTGAATTGCAGACATTAGAAATGGAAAAAACAGCCACGGAACAAGTTGTTTCAGCAGGCATGGGAAGGTAATGTGGTATATTTTCATTGGTGCTTAGAATAACTTATTTTCGTAGTACATTTTCTTAAATTTGGTTGCTAGTATAAGCTACATGAAACATTTAGCAAACCTTATTTCATGGTATATTTTCGTGATTGAACAACTACGAGCTGCAACAAGTTATATTATGTCTTTTAGGCAGCCCCGTAATATCTATGAATCTTAATTAGTATCAATACTTATTTAGTTATATATCTATGTTGTCATAGAGTACTTTTATATATCTTGTAAATTTCAGATCCCGTTACTACAAAAATGTCAGGAAAAGGAAAGGGAGGGAAAGGATTAGGCAAAGAAGGAGCAAAGCGTCCCAGAAAAGTACTCCGTGACAACGTTCAAGGTATTACTAAACTTGCTATCCGTCGTTTGACTTGTAGAGGTGGTATGAAGCGTATCAGAGGGTTGCTTTATGAAGAGACACGTGGCGTTCTTAAAATATTTTGGAGAATGTGATTCGTGATGCTCTTACTTACACTGAGCATACAAGAAGGAAGACTGTTAATGCTATGGATGTTGTTAGAGGCAAGGAAGGACTGTGTATGGCTTTGGTGGGTAGGGCGGTGTTTAGGGTGAATTCTACTGAAATTTGGATTGTTTAGTTAGTGTTTGAATGTAGTTACATTTGTGTTTAGATGTTTTAACGAAGATTCAAGTAATGAAGTTGATTTTGAAATCAATTTGAGTTATGGTACGTTTGTTTTTGTTGAACTGATGTTTATTAATTTATTGTTGATGGAATTGGTTGATTGATTGTCATTATGGGGTGTCTGGAAAAGTATATATCTGAAGTAAATTCTTAATCCATTTATGGTGAACATTTTTTTGATAATGATGAGTTAATGATGTTTAGAGTCATTAGATGGCTCTTTGGAAAATTATATACTTTGTAAATTATGCAAATCACTGCAAGACTAATTGATGTTATTAGTGGATTATTTGGTTGTTTAAGTATACTACGAGTATCTTCGCGCGTGAATATATCATCAAGGAATAAATTTATTGGTTGTGAAAATACACCGCCATAACCACCGTTCAAACCGCTACCAAAATAACCACAGTTCAAACCACCACCGCCATAACCACCGTTCAAACCACCACTGTAACCATTGTTCAAACCATCGCCATAACATGTGAAAATATACGTCTTGTAGCTTTTTAAGAACTTCTTCACATGTGAAAGTAATGTTCAAACCATCGCCATAACATGTGAAAATATACGTCCTGTAGCTTTTTAAGAACTTCTTCACATGTGAAAGTATACGTCTCGTAGCTTTTTAAGAACTTCTTCACATGTGAAAATATGTCTCTTAGCTTTTTAAGATGTGTGGACAACTTCGTCACATGTGAAAATATACGTCGTGTAGCTTTTTAAAAACTTCTTCACATGTGAAAATATGTCTCTTAGCTTTTTAAGACGTGTGAACAATTTTGTCACATGTGAAAATATACGTCTCGTCGCTTTTTAAGAACTTCTTCACATATGAAAATATACGTCTCATAGCTTTTTAAGATGTATAAACAACTTTGTCACATGTGAAAACGATGAATCAATGATGGGTGCTATGGAATGAAGAAGTTGTCAGGATGTAGTTGTGCCATGTTAAAAGTCTAATATATGCCATGTTATGTTTTGTCAAATACTCCTTGTAAAGTCATTATCAAGCCTCTGCTGATAAATAGATTGATAAACTATGGTGCCTTTCAAAATAAGTATGATGAGTTTATGAAAAGTAACACCCCTTACATCTGTCTAATCTTAAAGAAGAGGAAAAGACATTGAAGCAGATTATGCTAGCCATGAAAGAACAAGCTTTACTCGACAAAGAAGAGGCCGAAAGAAACAAAAATATTAAATTTGTAGAGACACAGCAAGAGACCCATCCGACCCCGGATACATACTAATGAATAATTTACACATGCGTGTATACTTTTTTCTTCGCGTGTTAATAAACTTTTTTCACTAGTAAATATGAGTAAATTTATACATAAACATATATTCTTTTCTTCGCGTGTGAATAAACACTAATAAGTAAACGTGCATTTATCCATTGTACCTTTTTCCTTCTCCTGTGAATAAACACCATTAAATAAATGTACATTTATACATATGAGCATATAAGATTTTTTTTTCGTGTGTGCATAAACACTAGTAAGAGCACACACATTTATACATATGACAATATATATTTTTTCATATGTTTTTTTTTCTTTGCGTGTGAATGAACACTAGGAAATACACCGACATCTATTAATGAGCATATGCCTTTTTTTCACGTTGGAATAAACTTTCTTCACTAGTAATAAACGCACATTAATACATGATCATATACTTTTTCCTTTTCGTGCGAATAAACTTTTATTCACTAATAAATACACGTACAATTATACATAAGTATAGAATACTTTTTTCTTCGCATGTGAATAAACACTAGTAAATACACATATATTTATAGATGAACATATACTTTTTCTTCACGTGTGAAAAAACTTTATTAACTAGTACATACGCGAACATTTATACATGAACATATACTTTTCACGTGTGACCAAGTTGTTCACACATCTTTAAAATCTAAGAGACATCGAAACATACAGTTTAATATGCGGCCAAGTTGTTCACACATCCTAAAAAGCTACGAGCCATATATTTTCACATGTGAGCAAGTTATTAGACATATATTTTCATATGTGACTAAGTAGTTCACGCATCTTAAAATGTACGAGATATATATTTTCACATCTGACCAAATTGTTCACGCATCATTAAGATATACAAGACACACTTCACATGTGACCAACTTGTTCGTGCATTTTAATAAGCTACGAGACATAAACATATATTTTCACATGTGAAAAAGTTGTTAACGCATATTAAAAAGCTACGAGACTTATATTTTCACATGTGACCAAGTTATTAACACATCTTAGTAAGCTAGGAGACATATAGTGTTGCATGTGACCAAATTACGAAACATATTTTCACATGCGAAAATATATTTTAAAGTTACTCATATTAATAAGCTACAAGATGCAAACATATATTTTCATATGTGACAAAGTTGTTCACGAATCTGAAAAAGCTACAAGACATATATATTCACATCTGACCAAGTTACGGGACAAATATTTTCACATGTAACTAGTTTTTTATGCTTCTTAAAAAGCTACGACATAAATATTTTCACATGTGACCAAGTTGTGAAGATATTCTTAAAAAACTTCAATCCTTGCTAATAATTTTCACATGTGAAGATATTCTTACAAAAATTAAATAATCATCAAATAAACATTAATACATCCTAATTTTTCACTTATGATATAAAAAATATGCTAGTAAGATCAAAGATTCAATCCTTGCTCATAATTTTCACATGTGAAAATATTCTTACAAAACTTAAATAATTGTCTAGTATTAAACATCAATGTCTCTTATTTTTACACTTCTAGTATAAAAAATATGTTAGTATGATCAAAGCTTCAATCCTTGCTTATAGTTTTCACGTGTGAAAATATTCTTATAAAACTTAAATAATAGTCTATTAAACATTAATATCTCCTATTTTTGCACTTCTAGTATTAAAAATATGCTAGTAAGATCAAAGCTTCAATCATTACTCATAATTTTCACATGTGAAAATATTCTTACAAAACTTAAATAATCGTCTATTAAATATTAATATCTCCTATACTTACACTTCTATTATAAAAAGTACGCTACTAAGGTTAAAACTTCAATCATTGCTCATAATTTTCACGCGCAAAGATATTTATTACAACACTAATATTGGTCTATTAAACATCAATATCTCTTATTTTTGCACTTTTAGTAAAAAAATACATCAAAGCTTTAATCATTGCTTATACTTTTCATGCCCGAATATATTTTATAAAACTTAAATCATCATCTATTACATATCATCTAATGAGGCTTCACCATCATGAACCACTAAGGGCTAGTGTGATGTGACCAACATACCACCCGATCCTTAGCGTGAATCTGAGTTGGATACAACGATTCCACACCTCAACAGGATACACATACTGATGGGACTGAGTACTATCTGATTATGAACCATAAAACATCGATAACCTAATCAACAATGTACATACACCCGTCAACACTATTTACATTATAATGTAAATTAAAGAAACCATGAAGAAAGAAGAGTTTATGTTTACGCAACAAGCTACTTTCCTATTTTCTGAGACAACGACGTTTTTCTTTTCTGGGCCAGCAATGATTTTCGCAAGATCATCTGCTATCTCGTCTGCTTATTTTCTTAAGCTCACGCTTGGCACCAAGAATAAAACAATTGCCTGTGTTTGTCTCTTCATATATACACAAAATGCCTTTATTATTTTTCTTCTCAAAACAGGCTTATGAGTGTTCCTTTTAAGCCATTTTTCCTTGCTTATCTGTTCGACCCTTGAACCTTCTTTCCTTGTACAAGCTCTTTCCAATACTAAATATATATTTTATATTTATATATAAAATCATTGTTTTAAAAAAAAATCAAAGTTAACCTCAAAGTGATACACATGTAGACAATTGCTGGGAATATAAGTCTACAAAGTAAAGTACAACACATGTAATAAGATTAGCAGGCTATGATTTATATTTATGTTCAGTAAAAACGTTGAAATCAAAATCTTTCTAGTAAGTATATCGAGTAACCATGACATCAACCATAAAGCCTTAAAAGATAAGCTTATTGCCGCACTTGTGAGATGTCATAACAGACTTCTTCATAGTTTGTGCAAATTGTTACTGCACTAAGTAGGGTAAGCTGTATACCGGCTCCCACAAGTATCCCGATTCATAGACCCAGCAAGATAGAACGCAGCAAGTTTAATTTATGCCCCTAAATGTTGCCATCCGACGCCCCTGCAACACCTATAATTTCATCATACAAGCAACGAAAATTCATATTTTCACAGGAACATAGAGTTGACAACTTCAACTCATATACTTATACGGGTCAGTTTTGGTTATGCATAAATTCAGATGGGTAAACCATAAACATTAAGAAAAGCTAAGAATATCATCTCAGGTGGGGAAAAAGTCGTCGTTTTCATGTATAGACCTTCCTAAACCCTTATATACTAAAATTTAATGTTATTACTTATTAATATCAAAACATTGAAATTATATTTACTGTTATTAATCTCTTAACACCCTCTTACTTCTAAATAAGCAACCACCAACACCTTTTTACTTTTAAATAAGAAATACCAAATCTTCAATGTATATCAGCTACTAAGGAGCAACCAGTTGACAACAAATTACATCTTGCTTTAGAAATATTGCTCCACATGAACTTCAATAGAAATATTATACTGATATGCAGAGCTATCTACTAATTAATAATGGCAACACAGTAAACTATGGAGTAATGTAAAGAGGCATACCCATGAGAATCTGCCATCATGGAACTTATTATGCTTCCGAGCCTGAGCCATATGCGAATGCACAAGACTTAACTACAATAACCTTGGAGCTGGAATCTTACTCCCCATTCGACCACTAAACCCCTCTTAGTCTTTTCATCTTTATCCATAAACAAAGCATATATCAAAATCAGACATGTATCAGTAGTTCCCATGTTACTTCCCATCATAAGTAACATGAACAAGACTTGGCCTGCCTCATAGAAGTTGTCGAAAACAACCTAATATTCCCATCTAACGACCAAAACACAATTGACCCATCACAAGTCGTAGCAAAGCACCGAAGTTTGTTACTTGGTGGCGGCTTCTGGTACCCCCACGGGTATTGTCTTGCCCAGTTCCACTGATCTCTGCACATCTCATAAATCCCCATACTTTGCCCTGAAAACACAACAATCCGTCTCAAATAAAGGTTGAAACCACTAAACAGGCCAACACAACTACTTATAAAGAAGCAAAATACAATGCGCTCCCTCCCTTATATAAACCAAGACACTTGATTTTATGGATACAGTGTTAAGATAAAACGCTCATGCATACCAAAGAAATACCTTGTATTGTATAAACAATATGGTGTACAAGTGATAGAGATGGTTAAGAATGGAAACTACCTTTCCGGACGCTTTCTCAAATGTTAGTGCATACCAAAGAAATACCATGTATTGTAAATACAACCTAATATGATGTACATTTGAATTTACGGTAAGATAAGATGATGATTCCAACTGAAAACAACCCTTAAGCCCTCTCAATATTGTGGCACCCGAACCAGGAAAACAAACGTATTTATAACTGATCTATATGTAACACATTCTTTGTTCCACCCTAACTGTTCACGAGCCAAAATACATAGTTTTGAAATTAACAGCAGATGCAATATTTTGGTTGGCTAATGTCATTTTTATCATTTATAAGGACACGGTTTAAGGAATTTTTAGCTTCCCACGAGTGGTTGCTAGTGTCATTGGTTGATTTGAACACAGGTTGGTAACCCTGATGGTGGTCTAGAATGCTAAGGCCAAAACACACGCGGTAGGCTGCCAGGAACACTAAAGGCAAGCAAAACCCAATTTTTTTTAAAACCAACAGCTAATAGAAGGGAATTGATACTCACACCACATTTTTTGATTAATGCACCACAATTTGTGCATTACAATATTGTACGGTACAAACTATAATGCACAGATTGTGGTGCATTCATCAAAAAATGTGGTGAGAGTATCACCTCCCCTAATAGAAGCATTAACACTATCCAATAAGACAAGAAAAGTTAAGCGTTAACTTTATGATTAGAATATTATTTAATAAGATTTATGCACATTCGAAAACCAGTAACAAACAAAAATGATTTTAAGATCTTGGAACTTACCCATCCTCAGAATCAGTGAAAAGCACGCGATTTGCAACAGATAAAGCAGGTGGCTTATATTGAAATAAAGTGGCATTGAAGATAGGAAAGAATCACACGGCTAAACTTGCAATTTGTTTCAAACTAAAGAAATTGAGTGCTTCTTAGATCTTCCAGCAAGTGCAGCAACAATTCTCTTCTTTGACTTATCATTTCTAGCTTTATCATGGTGTAGGATCTGAAGAGACACCACTGGTTTCAGCTGTAGAATGAAGACCTTTAAAAAGAAACAAATACGCCTTCTCGATAATAGCCTCATGTAGCTTCTTACTGTCTCTGGTGATGTTCTTGAACGACTGTGAATAAAGCAAAAGAATAGTTAATACATAAACCTTAAGTTACAAGCCAACAATACTGCAAACAAAAAAGTAACATACCAATCGAAACATTCTCCATATACCTTTGCACTAAACTAAGTGGGGCATTCCCCTCTTTTCATCATAATCTTGCATAAATTCAATGATTCAATGTCTTCTCTTGATAAAACCTGATCAACGATTAACCAAACCCTTGATAATCCATCTAAAGAGATAAAAACATAAAAGAGCTCAATGTTTAATTACCTGCATTCCATCCTTCTCGTAGGAAGGATTATTTGCAAACTTGGTAGCCATGCCGAAAACATACGTGATATCATTACTGAATTCAGCTCCTGTTGCAGGGAAAAAAATGCACCCTCACTTACAATACTATAAACCTAAGCCATATCACTAATACCAATACGAAAAAGATAACCACACAAACAATATGATATGCATTGAGGTTGTCTGCGATGACAGTCTTTACGGTAAAACTCTGTTGGTAGGTGACGTGCTCTTTTTCTAGGGTTTTTGTACACAAAACCTCCCAAATCATAACTGTTGTATCATAGCTACCAGTAGCAAGCGTGCTCCCATATGATGTAACTGTACAAGAAAGCACATAACAGTGTTTAAGACATTTTCTAAAATAAATTTTTCCCGGACCAAGGTATGACCACAAATACCCAAACAGCTAATCTATAGGTGCATAAATAGGCCTGGGCTCGAGACTGGTAAAAAAAAATTCGTATAAGACTTGTTTATGCCTAAAATACCCAATTAGTCACAACTGTTTTTTCCTGAGTCGGGTTAAGCCCAGAAATCAGTCATAATGCTAGCAACGAAATGAATATCAAAATGATGAATTTTCATATAATAAATGCAATTATGCATTAAAACTTCCCCCCTCAAGACTATATGATTTCAGAAAGATAAGAGTACATTTTTTGCCAATACAAAATTAGTCACGAAGATACTCTACTACAAATATCAGGATTAGAGTTTACATGGGCAGAAAGATATACCGTAAACACAGCTAACCACATCTTTATGCTGTCGGACACTCTGCACTAATCTTCCATCATTCATGGATATAAGCTGAAAGCTCTTTTCCCAGTTGCCGCATGAAACCAGAAAAATTTCAGATGGTATCTGCATTTTGGTAAAGCTTCTGATAAGGCTTATCAGTGGCTTAGAAAGTAAATATGTTAGTTCAAATCTTCACCACTGATACTACCGGAAATAACTTGGCTGATGATTCAAGACCTAATGCCACTGATAAGCCTTCTGAATCAGCTGAACGTAGAGATTCTACTAAGCCATCTGTTACAATCACTGAGCCTGCTGGACCATTTAGCCTATAACCGATGACATCCCAAACAGTCAAATTGAATCAAATGAGGCTGCTGGACTATCATGCACCACTAAGGACGACTGTGATGTGACCAGCAGCCCATCTAATCCTCAACGGGTTGATAAAAAAAAGGGTTTGGGTCATGTTGGCTCGATACAGATTTTTCCAAAATCTTTTTACAAATAATACATACATTAAATATCTGATAAAGTTTAGTTAATTCTGCATTAATCTATTCTTATAGATAAAAGGTTGTATTAAGATTGTATACATAAAAAAAATAACTTTTTGCCCATTTGACTCTGTTCATTCTTAGCTAACTTTCTTTATTTTGCCAGGTTGCCCCGTCAGATATGATAGATAACCAAATCGACCGACATACAAGTAAATGGGTTGAAATTACTTCAACTAGTTTTCTGAAGTGATGATTACCTTAACATTGGGTCCATTTCCAGAGAGTTTCAAATATCAGACCAACCATAACTACAATAACTGATGGGACTGAGAGTACCCTCTGAACCTATTGACCATGAAGAGTAAACATGAGCTTAGTCAGCGATTATTGTAGATTTTCTTCACATGCGAAGATATTCTTACAAAACTTAAATAATTATCTCTAATTCTATACTAGTATATAATCTTATCAAAACAACTTCAATGGCACGTGGTATTCCTTATAATCTTTGAATTACACAAACTAACTCATTCCTTGTTCATATACACATTTTCTTCATATATAAACACTAATAGCTCCTATTTTTGCACTTCTAGTATAAAAAATTAGCTAGTAACATGAAAACTTCATTCTTTGCTAATTTTCTTCACGTGTGAAGATATTCATACTGTTAGGTCACTAGTTTTACAAACATAAGTAATATAGAAAGAGATAAGGCGATTGAACAAGATTCACACACACACACGATATAAAAGACGGTTTAGGCGTAGAGTGTATGAGAGAAAATAACTTGAACAACCAACCCTCAAGTGAGGGTTTACATAAGGTATTTATAGGAGGAAAGCTAGGGCAACGCTCATAGTTTCCATCCTTTCTTTAATGGACATGGGCCTAAGCTCATGGGCCTTCTACATAAGCTTAAGGCTAATAACAAACATAAAGGCCATAATAAGCTACCTATTACATAATAATGACTAACACTTGAATTATAATTTAGGAGTGATTCCAACAATCTCCCCCTCAAGTGTTGGTGATGAACGGTGAAGGTATTGATGTAATAGTAGCTCTGATGTCTTCTGACATTCTTCTTTCTTGTGAGAAGAATTGCCTTGATTCGAACAATCTCCCCAGTGTAGAGAAATTGTCTTCTTTGAACGGTTATGCTTTGACGTCATTTTTAACTTTGTTCTTTGATCATTGTTCTTTGTGATGAAAGTATAGTATGTTGTTGTCTCCACGTCATTCTTCAACATGCTCACACGCTCTTTGACGTTGGAATTCAGTACTGATGAAGTTCTTTAAGTCTTTTAACTTTGTAGATTCTTTGATTTGACGAAGAATCATTCTGACTGTTGTGTTGCTTTTGGATAGAACTTCCATTAGTGATGATGTTGGCGTGAGCATGAGAAGAATCAGCACGATCATCCCGATTCGGAGCTTCCATAAGAAGAAAACATTTCAAACGGTTAGTAATAAGCGGATTCCGGAACTTACAAGTTTGAACTTCGAGAGTGTTAACAACATAGTGTGAAAACACAACTCTAATTCTTACAAAGGCCGTTCCTGAACTGGAGTCCCACAAGTGAGATAACGCGATGTACCGAAGTACATCTACAGTTCAGATGAGTCGCTGAGGTACACCAAAGCATCACCTCACGACTGTAGACCGTTTGACACACACTAAGCGTAATCCACGGGGAGTTACCGAAGTGACCTGCTGTCAGGGCTGTTTGATGTTGACCCAGGCAGGAGTTTCCATTCAATCACTGAGGATCACAGATGTGAACCTCTCATAAATGTTCTCGACAGATTGCTAAGATCTGTGAAGGACTCGATATGAACCACTGATAATCTTATTTGTTGATCAACAAGTGATGAGATGTCAAGTGTACCTAAGAGATCTGTTGATGAATCTCGTGGCTCTAGACTCAATAGTGCGTTTTGGTTTTCCTGAGCGGAGACTAGGGAGAGGGTCTCCTTCTTCAATACCAGCGATCTCTAAGAGAAAGCCAATAGTTTACATAGGGTTCCCTGTGAGAATGAAACAAGCTTCTGTAGAGAGAAACTTGAGTGGCTAAGAAGGTTTAGTGCATGCGTCACTGGGTCCATGACGACTTTTAATCTTCAATACCGGCGTCACTAAGTGACAGCCAGTAGCATATGAATTGAACCTGGTGTCTGCCCTAAGTTGAATAATTTGGAGGGCTATTTCTTTTCACCCTTTTCTTTGCATTTCTTTTTAATTCTTCAACTCCTTCTTTCTCCGATTCTCATTTTCTCCTTTTTATAATCATACCTAAGGACTTCTAAGTACTAACTATTTGTGATGTCCTTGGGTAGATCCCTCCGGCTCTGGCGGATCATAGGACGGTTATACCTAACCTTAGTTACCTTATCACTCCATGACTAACCTATGTTGCCATAAAACCAATTTTCAAGAAAATCTCTCAAAGGGTTTGTAAATGAAAAATATGTTTGAACCACTGTGAGAGATAATATTTTGCATAAATACTCCCCCTCCACATGTGCTTAAGAGTTTTAACGGTTATATGCACAGTGAGGAAAGAGCGCGCACTTTTTGAATTGATCCACTCAAGATAGACAATCCCCCGCGAGACACGGTTACATTGCATAGTTAAAGAGTTGCATTGTCAGCTTTTAGGTGACAACTAGCTCTAATAACTACCTTGAAGGTTTAAACAAACCTCGAAAGGTTGTCAAACCCGTCAGAGTTCATGTCTACCAAGAGTTTCTCGAATGGTACATTCTACTCGGACAAGTCCTTTGCGAGACACGTTTACATTACTAGCGAACTAGCTTGAAATTATTACCCGTCCATGACAAGTCTTTTCGAGTTACTAACAGTTTAGTATCGTCAATTCGTTGGTTAAGTCTATTACACAAGGATTCATTTGCATTTACACAACATATTTCTTATCACATAATTTTCTCCCCCTCAAAAATGGCATATCAAATGTTATTTTTGAAAAGTTGACAATAAATATGACCATTTCGAGTGTTGCGGGAAGATGACCACTATGAACAATTTGTGAACAAAGTTTTAATTCAAATACTCCCCCTCAACAAGTGATATAAACGGTTGAGGTTTTGAAAATCATACGGGGAAGTACTTGTCCTTTTGAGCAAAACCTTGAAAAATGAAAGGTTTGATAGGTTTTACTCAAAAGTAAGGAGCTTTCGCTCCTTTTATAAGGATTGTGGAACTGATGCGTACCACAGGGTCCTTTCTTGACAAATACGGGTTGTACACTGTAATGTGTGCACAAGCCATAGACATATATAATCACACATCCAAATGTAATAATGAAGGAAACAATTCAAGGGGTACTAGGAAGTCCAGTGATGTTGCCAGGAGTCAGAACCGGGCGTTGATAGCCGGTGATGTTAATCCTGGGTCGACCACCAACAAAGCTTTCCATCGTTCTGAACTGATCCCTTCGAAACAACCTTTCATCAATCATTCTGATGATCCTCCTCACATCCCTGCGATCCTGAGAATTCCATCGCTTAGGAGACCCAATCTTTTGACGTATGTCCTTCAACCTATAGGCCAATCCGTCCCTAACCATCTTCAAAGTGTGATCCCCAAACTTGTGAAGTTCACTACACGCCATTAAGCAATTTCTTTGTAGTTCACTACGGTAAACGACGCCGAATGGTTTGCTGATGAGTGTATATTGTGAGAGCTGGTTGATGTCGGGAAGATCAAGCTGAGGTGGAGTGAAGTTAACACAAGTCTGATATGATTCAACTGCAAGTTGGAGATCTTCTACACGTTCTTTGATGACTATGTGTCTGATGAAGATGAGCAG
Organism: Chrysanthemum seticuspe; assembly: GCA_019973895.1. Classification (NCBI taxonomy): domain Eukaryota; kingdom Viridiplantae; phylum Streptophyta; class Magnoliopsida; order Asterales; family Asteraceae; genus Chrysanthemum; species Chrysanthemum seticuspe. The sequence continues at coordinate 152,808,084 of BPTQ01000008.1, read as the reverse complement.
TGACTTGATGAATTCACGTTGTACTTCAGTTGAAAATTGCCTCATGCGACCCTGTACTTTGGCAAGGTACATGTCTTCAATGTCGTTGATAGACAAATTCTCAAAGTCAGCTTCAGAGAATGCGTAATCTTTTTCATCTTGTCGTTTGACCACGATATTCTTTAGGAAAGTGTAGTCCCACTTAGATGAAAGAGCAACGTGTTTGATGGCAACGATATCCTTAGTACTGAACACTGCATGTTGAGACTTCTGAACCTGACAACTTCTGTAGTAGATTCTTTGGCGTTCCGGCCAATGATGAATCCCGTACATTGCATCGTGGTCATATGCTTCCACTTTGTCGGAACACAAGTGTTTGGCACGTTCCTCGATGGCTATGCAGTTTGAGTATATGGCTGCAGGAAATGGAAGTGTCAAAGATGTAGCGTATTTCCTTGATCCATCGCCACCATGTAGAATAAATTCCAGGTCTTTGTTGAAGAAATATCTGAATGGAATCCTAGGTTCATCTGGTTGGCCGATCGTTGGTAGTGGTTTTGACCAGTCGGTGTAATATGGAGGGTTGTCCCGTTTAGTGAAGTCGACGTTTGCTTCTGGGTTGAGCCAATCCATGTTGTTAGACATAGCTCGAACAATGTTTTCAAGGTGATATTCGACCTCGATGGCACTTTCTGAGCTATCTTTCCACAGTTGAAAAGCTTCATTCTTGATTCGCCTCAACTCGGACTTCGTCATCTTCTTCACATGGAACTTTTCTTGCATTATCTTAGCATGCTCCACAGTATTACCGTATACCAGATCTTGACCTTCTTCAGGGTAGGGAGTGGAATTGACAAGTGTAGAAAACCATTCAAACTCCTGTGTTGTATCTTCATCTAGCCATGATACGACGTCAGTCATTGGCGCCTTCTTCTTCTTTTGTTTTGGCCTAGATGAGGATTCTGGTTTCTTAACTTGTTTGGGAGAGGTGGGTTGTTGTAGGGGCTCAAGGACCTCTTCATCGTCACCACCCGTATACTCAAAGTGATCACCTGTTTTCTGAGTCAGGGGTGGTAACTCGGAATCGTCCTGAGGTTTACCTGTAGAAGAACGAGGAGGGGACCTTTGTTGAGTAGGAGTCCGTTGGAGAGCAGGTAACATAGAAGATGATTCACCAGACTTCTTCTGACGTTTAGCTTCATCATTCTTATCCTGATCCTTATCTTCATCGTCTCTAGGACGTTTAGACTTTTCTGCTTCGAATCTACATGCTTCTTTGAGTTGGTAGTCCAGCAATGCTTGAAACAGCTTTCCTTCATCAGAAGTAAATGTCCCAGAACGTTTAGACATTTGTGTGACAAGCTTGGCCACCAATTCATTATCCGAGAAAACTACAGGATCAGATGGATTGATTGTGACGGTTAAAGGTGTTGATCTTATAGTTTGCTTGGCAATCTGCATAAGATTCGGATATAGTTGTCTGGTAAACATCTCCTTTGTGACTTTAGGAACGATATCCTGAAGGTACTTGTTAGTGTAACCTTCGATCATTTCGTTCAGTTCCTCTTGACGATGACTTCTCATGAATTCCTGGATAAACTTCCTTTCTTCTTGCATCTTGTCATTCTCGTCATGTAGATATTGTATTTGTCGATTGAGAAAGTTCAGCTTCCTGTATAGCATGTCTTTCTTTCTGACCTGTTTGACAGCTTTCACAATTCTTTCATGTGTATGAGAAATCCAAGATCGAGGCGGTTTCTTCACAGATTTGGATGTTGATTTGGTTGATTTCTTTGATGGTGGTGGTGAGGAATGAGATGAAGAATCTGATGAGGAGGAGACATGAGGAGACTCGGGGTCCTTGGGCGGTTCAGCAGTTTCCTTCTGTGAACGTGTAGGACTTTCCAGAAGCAGCTTGTCATAATCAACATCTTTATCTTTCTCAGACTTCTCAGTTTCAGGTTTCTCAAACTCATATTCGATAGTATCCTCTACAAGCTTTTGTTGTTGCACAAGAGTGGTGGCACCAGATCCCTTATCGGGTCGATTAACCGCATCAGGATCTGGTGAAGAGTGGTCAGCACCACTTGATCCTCCTGGGCCACCCATTTGCTCTTTTGCAAATTCTTCAGCTTTTTGAAGGTGTCTGACGAATTTAAACTTCTTCCTGTATGATTTATCCAGTGGCTCTTCATCACTTTCTGAGCTTGAGCTTTGATCATACGGCACAGGTACTGGAGTCTTCCCTTTGCCATGTTTAGCTGGAGGACTAGGAGGTTTCAGTACTAATGGAGTGTCATCCTTTGCAGTTTCAGAGTATGTAATCTCTTCTTCTGATTCAGTACCTTCTGAGTCCTCGTCAATTAGCTTTCTCTGCGGTTCAGGTGTGGGAATAGGTTCAGCTTCCTTTACGGGAACAATCCTTTTACAAGGAGGATTCCTTTTGGGAAGCTTCCTATAACTTTCAGAACTTACTGCACTTCCAGCAATTCCTATTCTGGTTTTCCGAGTAGGAGTTCCTGAAGGTTTTTCATCAAGATGACCAACTTTTCCTTCTTTTACTGCTACGAGATACCTTTTGTACATTTCAAGCTTCTTGAGTCCTTTAGATAGAAGGTGATCAGGCAGCACGGCACCCTGCTTCTTAGTTGTCGATTCCTTGATTCTGATAGAAAGGATATGTTCAGACAACAAGTCGTGATTTTCAGGGTCATTGAGCCTCATGGGGATATCAGGATTAAGTCCAAGTGCTCTCTGGATCAAAAGCTTTGTATATCTGACATAGGGAATCTTTGATCCAAGCTTCTTGTGAAATAGCATCATGTCCTCCCATATCAGTGCTTCGATTTCGTTGTCCTTCTTATTGATCAGAGACCAGAAGATTTGCAGTTCCATGAGCTTTGGATGCTCATAACCACTGTCACGACCAGAAACAGACTTGGTAATGATGATGTAGAGGGTTCTCCACGGTTGAGGAATGTTCTTAAGCTCCACGTGAGAATGCTTAGTAATAATCCCTGAAGCTTCATCATAGCCAATGTCAAGAAGAAATTGCAGAACTGTCTCTTCAGTAGGTGTAGCAAAGAAGTCAGTTGGCTCGATTTCAGGAATGAGAAGAACAACCCGTAAGTCGGCATGAGTGATGGTGACTTGTTTGTGATTAAGTGTCACTGTCACTGCACTTTGACCTGTGATCCTCTGCATAGAATTCCAGAATTGCTGAATGTAGATTTCCGGTACAGTAGCAGAGTGTGAGAGCATGTTCTGGTAGGGATGATTCCTTAGAATATCCACAGCAATGAGACAAGAAGATTCTGAGCAGGTGAGGGTTTCAAAGTCAACCCTAAGGTTGTTCTTTCCAATCTTTCTAGGATAGCCATTAGGGAAGATATCAACAATAGTGAGAACCTCTGGTGCATCCACATTCATTTGAGCAGCCATGTCGTGATCTGAAATAACATTAGCCAAAAGAACCAACATATCGAAAGACATAACGTTAGTCAATAGAAGGTTTTATTGTCTAGTTATTGAATGTACAGTGTCAATGATTGTTACGAGTCCTAAGTCACTTTTTTTTGTCCAATAGTCCAATGACGTCGTGAAATGTTTCGTGAGTTAGTTAACTTTAAGTTTTAAAGTTTATGTTATCACTTATAGTTCACAACATATCAAACGTTTAAGTTTATTAGTGACATTATTGGATTCGTGATGATATGATTTGTTTATTAACAAGTTTGTACACGTAACAATTCATAACGAAGGTCAATAAAGGCTTAGGCGTAGATTTGGCAAAGTTACGCGTAAACAGAAGAAGTATATGCATAGGCGTAGGCTTATGCGTAGGATCCTTACTTACGCGTAAGAAATGTTACGCGTAGGAAAAGGGGTCCTTATGCGTAGGGCTTACGCGTAGGCGTATAAAGACCTTACGCGTAAGGCTTACTCATAAGAGTAGACCTTATGTGTAGAGTCACTGTTTACGCATATCCTTCACATGATACGCGTAGTCCCATTGTAGAACCTTATGCGTAGAGTAACAATCAACCTTGATTCTGAATTTTATGCGTAGCAAGCCTGAAATAAAACCATCATATCATCAATCTTAACACATATATTCATTCTAAAATCAAATCATGGCATGAGAGCTTGTTAAATATTTATGCGTAGAAACACTTACGCGTAGGTCAAAACCCTAAGGGTTATGAATTACGCATAAGAGTTTTAACCATAGGATTAGTACCAATTCAATTCTGGTGGGTCATGGATGTTATGAGAGTCTAATAACGGAGTTATAACATCTAAATCGTGGTGAATCAAAAATACCCAAACTCAAGAACTTTAAACCCTAACATCCAATTTTTAATCAATGAGAGTTTCTGGGTGGTTATAGAGCCTGGAAACCTTTAATTCAACATGATCTGAACATCACACAATAACCTTTTTGACCAAATCCATTCACATTTTAAAATACCCAAATTTACTCATAAACCCTAATTTTCAAAATCACTCAATTCGAGTTTCTGGGTTTGTTTTGAGGATAGAAAACATATCATTGATGTTATTAAAACATTTTGACATTATCTTTTTAACCACAAACACATAACACATGATCATGTGTTCTTACGCATATGCGAAGAACACAAAATCAACCATATAAGTATTTTTAACCGTTGGATTCGTTTGAAAATCAAAACCAATGTTTAGAAATGTGTTACAAACGCAAAAACACTTACAGATTTATGATCAAAACTTCGGATTTCTTGAGTGAATTCTATGCGTAGGATTAGTTGGTTAGGAGTAATAAATGTGAAGTGATAAGTTAGGTAGAGGACTTTTATTAGAAATGACTTTCATCTTTTGACAGTTTTGGTCCCTCCACCTTTTCCATTTTCATACAAAGCCATTTAACTTCCATTTTGGTTATCAAACAAAAGATTTTAGGAAATAACTTTGACGACACTCCCCCTTGACTTGAGAAAATAATGAAAGGTTATAAATTTTAGTCCGAGGAGTGTCATGAAACCAGAAATGTTACCACCATTGATAAAAGAAACAACCGGGATAGGATAACATGCAAGTACACAAATATTTTGAAACAGTTAAGTGATAATTTTCTCCCCCTCAACACTTGATCGGAAAAATACTGAATTTTGAAAGATAAAAGTGTTGACGGAAGAAATGTACTTGCCATGTCGAAAGAAAATTAGATTAGAAGAATATTTTTTGTTGTTTTATCAGGTTTTATATTTTTGTATTTTGTTTTTGAAAAATTATTTACAAAAGAGATTTTGGTGTTTGACAGGTTTTAAGACTATTTTAGGAGGTCATCCAATTGCTCTTGAGTCAAACACCTCATACCAATTCGGTGGACCAACTCATTAAACCTAGCGGGAGGCAAGGCTTTGGTGAGGAGATCTGCCAATTGGTATTCTGTACCCACAAAGTATAATTCAACAGTACCCTGTTCCACGTGGTCCTTGATGAAATGATAGCGAAGATCGATGTGCTTAGATTTTGAGTGCTGAACTGAGTTGCACGAGATCGCAATGGCACTCCGATTGTCGCAGTACATCGGTATTCTGTCAAATACGTAACCATAGTCTTTGAGTTGTGTTCTCATCCAGATGACTTGAGCACAACACGCGGAGATGGCTACATATTCTGCTTCGGTTGATGACAGCGATGTACAATCCTGCTTCTTTGATTGCCAAGACACCAGTTTATCACCAAGAAATTGTAGAGCTCCTGAAGTACTTTTCCTTGAGTCTAAGCATCCTGCGTGGTCAGCGTCTGAAAAAGCGATTAGTTCAAAACCAGAATCCTTCGGATACCAGATCCCCAAGTTAATGGTTCCCTTAATGTATCGGAGGATTCTTTTAGCCTCAGAGAGGTGGGTTTCAGTTGGTCGCGACTGATAACGGGAGCATAGATAAAGGCAAAGACACTATCAGGTCTGCTAGTTGTTAGATACATGAGAGACCCAATAATACTTCGGTATTTGGTAGGGTCCACTAATTTCCCATGTAAATCAGCGTCTAGCTTCTTGGTATGAGTCATTGGTGTGGCATAAGTATCACAAGTTTTCATTCCAAATTTGTTTAACAATTCAAGGGCATATTTGGACTGACTCAAGAAAATACCACGGGGTGATTGATGAACTTGTAATCCTAGAAAGAATGTAAGTTCACCCATCATGGATATTTCAAAATTTTTCTTCATTAGTTTTGCAAAAACGATTGAAAACTTTTTATGTGTAGACCCAAAAATGATGTCATCCACGTAAATTTGAACAATTAAGATATGTGCCCCGTGATATTGTATAAAAAGAGTTGGGTCAACCGAACCTTTGGTGAAATTATTAGCAATGAGGAAAGATGATAGCTTATCGTACGATGCCCGAGGGGCTTGTTTGAGACCATAAAGAGCTTTGTTCAGTTTGTAGACATGGTTCGGGAACTCTGGATCAACGAATCCTTCGGGTTGGCTGACAAAAACCATTTCTTTCAGTTGTCCGTTGAGAAACGCAGTTTTGACATCCATTTGAAAGACCGTCATATTCATATGAGCCGCGAATGCGAGAAATATCCGAACAGCCTCAAGACAAGCAACCGGAGCAAAAGATTCTTCAAAGTCTATTCCCTTTTCCTGACGATAACCCTTAGCAACTAGACGTGAATTGTTTCGGATTACATTCCCTTCAGCATCCAATTTGTTTTTCCAAATCCATTTGAGACCAATGACGTAGACCCCTGTTGGTCTTTCAACCAGTTCCCATACTTCAAGACGTTTGAATTGGTTGAGTTCTTCTTGCATGGATTCAATCCAGTTATCTTTTGTCATTACGTCTTTAATGTTTTTAGGCTCAGATTGGCAGACAGTGAGTGCATAAATGCAATGTTCACCATCTGTGTGAAGACGTTGTCTCGTAACGACTGGTTGATTCGGGTTGCCAATAATATTAGCCAGAGGATGGTCTTTTGTCCATCGATGTGTAGAGGGTTGATGTTGGTATACATTGTGCAGATTCTGAGGATTCAAATGGTTTGTTGAAGATTCCGCGACATCTGGTGCAGCAGTCTCATTAGCAAACGGGTTGAAGAACGCATTTGGATCAAAATCTGCAGGTGGGGGTACTTCATTCAGAATATCATCAGTTGGTTCATCATTGTTGGAAGCGGTGTGTTCAACTGTTGTGGTGGAGTCAACTGGTGTAGGTGCATCTTCAACAGTAGTTGTTGTAGAGGTGTATCAGGTAAAAGAGTAGTATCAGGTTGAGCAGCAGAAACAGCGGATACACCTGGAGCACGTTCATCAATATCGTCACTGAACAGAGGAGCAAATAACCTTTCCATTTGTTGACGAGTTAGCTGGGGGCTTTGTTCAGCTGATGATGGGGGTTGAGGGAAGTTTAAACGGTTGTGACCGGGTTCTAAGTTGTTGTACTTAGAAGCCATTTCCGTGAGTTCATCAAAATGAGCATGAATCGTTTCCATCACCTGTTTTGTACGACGATTCCAGATCCGGTAACCTTTAGAATTCTCACAATATCCAATAAAGTCTCCAATGTCGGCTTTGGCTTTGAGCTTTCCAAAATCATCACCATCATTATTCGGATAGCAAAGGGATCCAAATACATGAAAGTGTTTGAGATTCGGTTTATGGTTGTGGACAAGCTCGAAAGGTGTTTTGTTGTGGCGTTTTGTGATCATAGAACGGTTTTGAGTATAGCATGCAGTAGATACAGCTTCTGCCCAAAAGTAATCTGGAAGTTTAGCATTGATTAACATTGTTCTTGCAGCTTCCACTAACGTTCGGTTTCGTCTTTCAACAACTCCATTTTGTTCGGGTGTACGTGCAATAGATGTTTGATGCTGAATTCCTACTTTCTCATAGAATTCACGAAGGGTTTGGTTAACAAATTCAGTTCCTTTGTCTGTTCTGATTAGTCTGACGGTGTTGCGGAGCTGAACATGTATTTTCGTGAGAAAGGTGATGATCATTTGTGGATCTTGGTCTTTACTTCGAAGAAAGTAGACCCAAGTCCATCATGAGTAGTCATCAACAATTACTAAGATGTAGCGTTTGCCATTGATCGTTTGCACGCGCATCGGGCCACACAAATCCATGTGAAGAAGATGAAGCACATGCTGAGAGCTGTGTTCCACCTTTGAAGGAAAATGAGCACGAGTGCTTTTTCCTTGTTCACAAGCTGAGCAAAGGTGATCTTTTGAATACCGGAATCATGGGAGTCCTTCAACTAGTTTGTGTCGAGCAAGGTTGGTGATGGTTTGAAAGTTTAGATGTGAGAGATGACGGTGCCATAGCCAGGATTTTGTTGATGTTGCCTTTGAAAGTAAGCAGATGGGAGATGAAGCAACCATGTCTTGCATAGAGATAGTGTAGAGACTCGAATTACGCGAGCCAGACATAAGGTCATTTCCTTGTAGATCACGAATGAAACAAGTTTTCTCCCGGAAAGCAACTTCCAAATCTCCATCACAAAACTGACCTACTGAAAACAGATTGTGACCGAGGCCTTCCACATAGTAAACCCTGATGATTTCGATGTTCCCATTGACATAGTCTCCGTAGCCCATGATAGCTGCGAAGTTATCATTCCCGAACCTGACAGTGCCAATGAACTTTGCAATAAAGTTTGATAACAGTTTAAGGTTGCCTGTCATGTGTCGGGAACATCCGCTATCAACAATCCAGGGAATGATCTGTATCACCTGCATTACACACAGACGACATAGATGGAATAGAAGTAGATGTGGAACCCGAAATGTTAGAGGGTTCCGAAGCAGTGATAGTAGACATACATACATTAATAACTTTAGGCATCCATTTAAATCCTAATGTGTTATATATCCATTTCTGCCATCTATAACTACTGTTTGCGTTAGTCTTTGTGAATGCACTAGGTGGTACTACATTCTTAGGAAGTGAAACTGGAGCTATAGTGACAGCAAAGATTGCCTTAGAATCTAAAGAAGGCGGTCTACCAAGCACAGACTTAGAATGATTAGTGGGCCTAGAGGTATTCCGATTCTTAGGATTCCGTAACCGAGAGATTATAGCTTTAGCAACACATTTGTCATGACAATCAGAATTCATACTTTTACGACAAATAACACAAGGTGTATCAGACTGAATATCAAAAGTGCTTAAAGGTTTAGCATTCGTTACATCACTATTTCTATTACATTTGCCAGACGCAACATCTATAGTGGAAGCAACGTGAGTCTTATTCATAGTCCTAGGGTGTTCTTCTACTTTAGCATTCCTTATTGATCTTTTCTTAGGTCGCAACTTCCTATTCTTCGATTGAGTGCTTCTAGGCTGTGAAGTGCGGACGTTTGGAAAAGACGCAACTATTCCTGTTTCAGTAGAAGGAAGCACGTTAGCAACTTGTGAGTTGGCAGTAGGGATTCTAGGTGCATGATTACGAAGTGTTACTGGTGCTAATCTCTTAATGATGGTTGGCGGAAGTTGTTCATACTTTCCTAACATTTCTCTTAACTTAGAGATAGTGTGAATCAAATCTTGATTTTCAGAACGAATATTACCAGCAAAATTCATGACTTCTCTAGTGTGAGCAAGATAGTGATCAAGTTCGTTTGATGCTTCATGACGAGTCTTATTGAGTAAATCAAATATGACACCATATTCGTGTTTAACTTTTACAAGCTCTTGTTCATATTTTGAGATTTGACTTTTCAAAGACACGTTTTGATCATCCAGTTGCTCAATTTTAGGATCAAAAGATTTTGTTTGCAACTGAGCGATTTTCTTTTGAAACCCAAGTTGTTGATTGTGAATATCTTTTTCACACCAATTTAGACGACGTTTTGCATTGTAAAGTTCGTTAAGTAATCGTTCATTTTCAGCTTTTAAAGACTCGATTTGAAGCACCTTATCAGTATTCTCAACAGTTACCATAGAGTCTACATTATCAGCAGAGATATAATCAGATGCATGTGGCAAAGAATAGAATAACACAACATTATGGATATCAGCACAGATAACATCTTCCAAGAGTCGATCAACATCTTTTCTCAACAGTTTCTTTTTACGTTTAGTATTTGAAATAGATGTTTCAGTTTTCTCGAAAACGACCTTCATGACTCCAAGTTCCTTATGAAAGTCCCGTTCCCAAGACAATGCACAACTTTTCAAATTTTTAACATTTGGTAAAAGATTTTTCTGAAAAATGTTTCTTTGTTCTCGCGCCAGAGGCGATTGAAAGTGTTGAACTTTGATTTCAGAATGATATTCTATCTCATGTTCTAAATTTTTGAGGTCAGCCATGAAAATATCAAAACATCTAAGAATTTTGCGATTTTCAGGTTTTGAGTTTACTTCACTGATGGAAGGTAAAGGACCATAAATTTGTGCATAATCTGGTTGGGGATTAACATTAGAAGACTCAGGTGTTTTGATGATAACCCTTGGTGTGTTAGAAGAATCCGTTGGTGTGACGAAAGTGACCGGTTTTGAATAATTAAAAGGTTTGTTGTAAACAACAGTTTTTAATTTTGATCAACTCTCGTCTTCTGCATCTAATTCCTCTTGACGATGATATTCAACAACACTCATAACAGTATCATTAATTTTATATTCTGCACTGGAAACTTCAGGATTTGGTTTGAATGTTTTTAGTGAAAGCTTTGGTTTGTAATCAGCTAGATTTGGTCCATATCCTTTTGGATTGGGTTTTAAAGTAAACTTTTCAATAGCTGTTACTGATTCACCATGTTTGTAAACAACAGTTCTAAACTCTTTAATTTTGTTTTGCAAGCCGATGATTTCTTCAAGAAGGTCATCTACCCGATTCGTTGAATGCTTTTTGTAAGCGGAGAACTGTTTTTGACAAGTTAACAACTCAGCCTTAGCTTTTTGATTTTCCAAGGTGAGAGCGTTAATTTGCTTTTTATGTTCATGTTTCAGTTGTTGTATTTCAGACAACAAAGCATTCTTCGAAGCGGCTAGATCACGCATCTGTTTCTCTAAATATTTTTCGTTTTGATGAGATTTAGCAAAAGCGGCTTCAAAACCTTTTTCACGGTTTTCTTGAGTTTTGAAAAAGTTGAGTTGCATTTGTAAGCATTCAAAATCCTTGGTTAACAGTGCATTGTTGCTTTTTAATTCCTTATTTAATGCATAACATTCCTCCATTTTGATTTGATGGTCTTGAATTAAACGAGCAAAATCTGGATGAGGCAACAGTTCGGCTTGTTCAACGTGAGTCACAACATGATCATTATTTAGATCCTCAAGTACAACCACGGAGTCAATTTGATTATCAAAGGAAACCATAAGGTCGTCTTGATCGTCAAATGTAACTACAGGGTTTATTTGAAAATCGTCAGAATGAGATGTAGATGACTCATTTTGAACAGTCTGAGCCGTGCCGGATTCAGATATTGGCGGAGATATTAGTTCAGATATGATGATGGTTTGTTCGGGTACCTGAGACAAGCCATCAGTGTCATACACTGGGCCTGTTTCACTCATGTGTAACTCATGCATATTAGCCATCAACATAACAGCTGCATTGGCCTGCAAGTCCTCCATATCATTATCTGAGTCTGCATCTGCCATAAAGATCTGTTCTTTGTTTGTGAGAGATCCACCAGCTTCATCCTTAAGAGCCAAAAGAAGAGCCTCTTTGAAATAAGCACTGCCCCTAGTCCTTGGCTTTGGGCATGCATTAGCCAGGTGTCCCTTCTCATTGTAGTTGTAGCATCGAAGACCATTCAACCCATTCTGAGCATTTCCATGTTCCACCACTTGAGCTCTGTTGTTATTCCTACCCATAGCATTAAACCCTTGACCACCTCCCATTTGACGACCATAACCACGATTCTGAACTTCAACTTGTCCATTGTTCACAACAGCCTGATTTCGTGTATTGGATGAGGAGCGAATACGATTGTTGGATTTGTTTGTATAACGGCTAAAAGCATTAGCAATCATAACAAATCCCTGTTGCAATGCTTTGAACGGATCGGATTCCTCATTAGTTTGACTATGAAGTGCTTGATCATTGTTGTTGTTGTAAGGAACCAATTGATTTTGTTGAGGTTGCTGTGAGTGATCGTTTGGTGTGACTGAGGCAGTTGGTTGAGTTGCTTGTTGAGGAGGATAACTTTGTTGAGCATATAAGGCAAGTTGTTGATTTTCCAGATGTGTAGGTGGAGCAATTTGAGCACGGAGAATCCTTTTCCGATCAACTTCCTTTTCATGAGGCTTCAAGTAATCGTACAACAATCCATATGTAGAATGATGCATATTTTTCGCTTGACGGAGAAAAATGACATACTTCTCCCATTCAGGACCAAGACTACTCAGGAACTTAGTATTCACTGCAATTCTTGGCATGATGATGTTGTGTTTATCCAAATCATTGATGATGTCTGAAAAATGATGATGATAGGACTCTAGTGTCTCTCCAGGTTCAATCATGAAGTGTTCATAAGCCAAGTAAATTTTGGATTCCAAATCCTCCTGATTGAGTACCGATCCTTCCATAAGAAGACGAATATGATCCCACATTTTCTGTGCAGTCTTTTGAGCATCAACACTACGAAGAATTGGGTTTGGTAATCCTAAGAGGATATATTCCATTGCAAGTTCATCTGCTTCATAGTGTAGAAGTTCTTGAGGATTCAAGTCTGTAACAGTAGCAATGTTCATTTGTTCATCTCTTGGTGGAATGGCATTTGGATCTCCGGGTACAATGACAGTAGGCATCTCAAATGGACCTTCCAAGATAACCTTCTTTAAGAACTTTCCATGTGGCTTCTTCAGATCACAAAACCTAAAGAACCTTATCACCCATTGATCGTAGTTTCCTGGAGTGAGCATTGGAGGTCTATCAAGTGATCCAGCCTCATGAATTGATTGTTGGCTGCTTAAAGCTTCACACATCTTTGCAAACCAAGTGGGTTCCTTCATAGTGTTCCTTGATGGATGTTGATTGAAGTCATTTGTGTAGGGTTGAACTTGAAGACTTGGCGGTGTTTGAACCATTTGTGGTGGAGGAATTGCACCAAGTTGTGGAGTATGTTGTTGATTAAATTGTTGTTGATAAATTGCTTGTTGTTGATTCCATTGTTGATGTTGTGGACTTAGTTGTTGTTGTCGTTGAGAATAAGTGTAAGGGAAATAGTTAGAGTATGGTGGTTGAGACATGTTGAAAAACTTGTGTTGGTAAAAATGGATCTTTGTAGTCGAATGAACCTTTGTTGAAGAAGTATCCTTAGGCGTAGAAATCACAATAACCAAGTAGCACTTATGCGTAAAAACAACAAAGTTATGCGTAACAATTAGAAGTTACGCGTAGTATTTAGCTTACACGTAAGTAAGGAAAAGACGCTAAAGTTATGCGTAGAAAAAAGTTAGGCATAGAAAGTTAGGCGTAGGATTATTTTATGCGTAAGACTAGGCTTAGGCGTAAGATAAATCTTATGCGTAAGCTTATGCTTATGCGTAATTTTAGGGTTTTATCCCAAGTGATCTTTTACACTTCACAGTGCAAAAGATATCCAAAGTCGACGTATTTTCAGGCTTATCCAAGCAAGAAAACACGGAGTAAACCACGAAAATGAAGATCAAACCAAGGAAAGACTTACGCGTAGTTTTAGGGTACGCGTAGGTTTACTCGTAAATTTGATATTGCTCAAAGATGTTTCTAAACCAGTTTTTGTGTGATGAAATAGCTTCAAGATCACCAAATAACACAAGAATGTGAAATTTGATGAACCAAACCTTCTAAAACAGTTACGCGTAGAACTACACCCACGAATAAAAACTAGCTCAAAAACAATGATCCACGCATAAAGTTCCAAACTTTTTGCCAAAAAACGTTAGTTTAACACCTTATAACGTTGAAAGTACAAGAATCTTGGATTAAAAAGTGTAAAAAATGCGTTTTTAAGCTAACCAAAGATATGGTACCGTACGTTATGCGTGAGACCAAAACTCACTTCAAACAATACGTTCACCCAACTAGTAGGCGATTGATACCACTGTTAGGTCACTAGTTTTACAAACACAAGTAATATAGAAAGAGATAAGGCGATTGAACAAGATTCACATACACACACACGATATAAAAGACGGTTTAGGCGTAGAGTGTATGAGAGAAAATAACTTGAACAACCAACCCTCAAGTGAGGGTTTACATAAGGTATTTATAGGAGGAAAGCTAGGGCAACACTCCTAGTTTCCATCCTTTCTTTAATGGACATGGGCCTAAGCTCATGGGCCTTCTACATAAGCTTAAGGCTAATAACAAACATAAAGGCCATAATAAGCTACCTATTACATAATAATGACTAACACTTGAATTATAATTTAGGAGTGATTCCAACACATACTAAACTTAAAATTTGTCTCCAATTCAATACTAGTCTATAAACATATCAAAACAACTTCAATGGGTACCTAGTATTCATCATAATCTTTGATTTACGCAAACTAACTCATATCGAAACGTCAAAACTTCATCATACTCTATACTTTTCTCATTTTCTTCATATATAAACACTAATAGCTCTGATTTTTGCACTTCTAGTATAAAAAATTAGCTAGTAAAATGAAAACTTCATTCTTTGCTGATTTTCTTCACGTGTGAAGATATTCATACTAAACTTAAAATTTGTCTCCACATCAATACTAGTCTACAAACATATCGAAGCAACTTCAATGGCACCTAGTATTCCTTATAATCTTTGATTTACACAAACTAACTCAAATCAAAACGTCAAAACTTCATCACACTCTATAATTTTCTCATTTTCTTCATATATAAACACTAATAGCTCCGATTTTTGCACTTCTAAGTATAGAAAATTAGCTAGTAACATGAAAACTTCATTCTTTGCTGATTTTCTTCACGTGTGAAGATATTCATACTAAACTTAAAATTTGTCTCCAATTCAATACTAGTCTATAAACATATCAAAACAACTTCAATGGGTACCTAGTATTTATTGAACACAGACAGACCTTGACAGATCTTGAGCACTCGTGGATCGTTAGTGTTGCCTATGTAATCATAAGCAAACTAATAGAAGATCTCTACAACTCGTATTCTATAGCGGAATGTAAATACAAGTTGTTATAACTAAGAACACTTAGATCCTCTATGGATCTTTTATTAACTGAAACACTATGTTTCGAATGAGTTATCTATTTCAAACTATGAAGTTCCTTTTATAGACAAGGAACCCTAAACTATTATTACTCAATCGACTAAACATGCAAGCATGCATTTAATGACTAAAACACTAAACAATATTGAGCAGTACAATAATACCCATGCTAACCTCGGGCAGTTCAAGAATAATGATGGGTTAGAATTTAATTAATAAAGCGTGTGCAGATCCTAGTCAGCTTCCACTCTTCAGCAAAAACACGGCACGGCTTTTATACTTCAGCAGAATCTCTTCTTCAGCAGATTCTACTTCTACTTCAGCAGAACCCTTCGGCAGATTTGACAGCAGAAATCCTACTTCGCATAATTCCCAACAATCCTCCCCTAAACTGGAATTTGACTTAGTTAAGTTCCAGTTTCCTAACCTTGATAGATCTTAAAGACTACAGTACTTAGAGGATTGTTCTCAAACATCAGTAGCAAAGAACCAATAGTAATCTCATCTCTATGATGACCAAACTTTGAAATGCCAGGTCTTTACAGCAACAAATGACATAGTGTACATCAAGAGTTATTAGTTGCATACTATTCTCATCACATCCAGGTGTGTTAACTCCTGAGAGAGGTGAATCATTGAGAATAATGGATTTGATGTCTCTTTACCAATAGCCATCACTACTGGAGTAGCCAGATGTTTAAGTTCGAAAACTATGGTACATTGATAACCATCTGATTTATGAGCAAATCAGCAACTATATAAACGGATTTGATGTGTCTTTACCTGTAGCCGTTTGCTCAGGACTAGTCAATTCTTAGAATTGGTGAATTGATAACCAAATATGGATTCAGTTGCCTTTACCACAAGCCATATACTTGTGGGCTAGCCAATTCTTGGATTCCAACAAGGAATATACCATGGTGAATTGATGACCATACAACTCTCAGCAATTAAGCATGGATGGTTGCAGACCCTATGATTTTGAGCAAATCATTACAGTTATCAACAGATTTGATGTGTCTTTACCAAAGCTGTACCCTTTGGACTAGCCAACTCTTTGATATACACAAGGTATATCTGGTGAGTTAAAAACCATCAATAAAATGCAACAAACCGGCAAGAGAAAGTTTTTTTTTTTTTTTTTTTTTTTTTTTTTTTTTTTTTTTTTTAACTAAGAAATTTAACAAACAAAACAAAGAAAAGAAACAACAAAACAAAATAAAATCCTCCCCTGAGGCCTATGCCTCCCCTTAAACTTTGCAGTTAAGGGTTAAGCATTCCAATATTGACCACAAGGTGTTGAAACCTTGGTCCATCAAAAGCTTTTGTTAACAGATCTGCCACATTATCATCTGTATGAATTTTAGCCACATTTATCAAATGTTTTTCATATGCATCTCTTATAAAGTGGTGCCTGATTTCAATATGTTTGGTTCTGCTGTGAAAGACTGGATTTTTGACAATGCATATGGTACTTTGATTATCAATAAAAAGAGTTGTGTTCATGAAGTTATACCCATAATCCAGCAATTGATTTTGAATCCAAAGGACCTGTCCACAGCAATTTGCAGCAGCAACATACTCTGCTTCAGTAGTTGAGGTAGCCACAATGGTTTGTTTCTTGCATTGCCAAGAAATCAATCTCTTTCCAAGGAATTGACAGCCTCCAGTTGTGGATCTCCTATCCAGATTTGCACCAGCATAATCACTATCACTATATGCTTCCAACTTAAAAGGAGACTCTTTTGGGTACCAAAGGCCTAAATGAGGTTGGCCTTTGAGGTACTTAAAGATCTTCTTGACTGCATTGAGATGGGAAGTAAGTGGAGTGACTTGATGTCGAGAGCAAACACTCACATCAAAGGTAATATCAGGCCTTGAAGCCGTTAGATACATTAATGAACCAATCATTGATCTGTATAAATGAACATTCACAGGTAGATCTGGATCATTGTTGGTTTTTGTTTTTGGATCTTCATAAGGTGTTGTGGCAGTTCTGACACCTTCCATACCAAATTTCTTCAACATGTCCCTCACATATTTATCTTGACTGATAAATATCCCATCTTGTTTCTGCTGAACTTGGAGACCCAAAAAGAAAGTAAGCTCCCCCATAACACTCATCTGAAATTCTCCCTTCATCAGATCCTCAAATTCCCTGCACCAAGCTTCTTTAGTGGATCTAAAAATGATGTTATCCACATACACTTGCACAAGTATGATGTCTGTCGAGTTCTTCTTCAGAAAAAGAGTCTTATCAACGGCACCTCTTCTGTAGCCATGCTTCAGCAGAAATGATGAAAGCCTAGCATACCATGCCCTTGGTGCCTGATGCAGTCCATAGAGAGCTTTAACGACCTTGTAAACATGATTAGGATGATCTGGGTCTTCAAATCCTTTGGGTTGAGTGACATAAACTTCCTCTTCTATCTCACCATACAGAAAATCACCTTTAACATCCATCTGATACAGCATGAAGCCCATGTAGGATGCATAGGCCAAGAAAATTCGAATAGCCTCTACTCTAGCAACAGGTGCAAACACTTCATCATAATCAATCCCTTCCTCTTGCCTGTAACCTTGAGCTACTAATCTTGCTTTGTTTTTAATAACCACACCCCTTGCATCTCTTTTGTTCTTCAGAATCCATTTAGTTCCAATAGCATATTTGCCATCTGGTAATGGTACCAAGATCCAAACTTGTTGGTTTTGAAACTGTTGCATTTCGTCTTGCATTGCCTCAATCCAACTTGAGTCTTTAAGAGCTTGAGTGACACTGGTTGGTTCTACTTGAGAAAGAAAACACGCAAACAGACAATGCTTGAAGTTTGTGTGATTGTCTCTTTGCTGATTTGAGACATAAGAGAGAAAAGCAACCTGTCCAAATTTAGGACTAGAGATAGCCCTTCGAGTTCTAACAGGAGCTAGAATGTCACCAATAATATTGGATTGAGGGTGAGATATGTTGATTCTTTTAGTAGCAGTGGGGTTGACTTCAATGGTAGGTTCAAGATTAGACACAGTTGGTACAAAAGTTGTGTCATAGGAAGGTGAGGTGAAAAT
Source organism: Chrysanthemum seticuspe (assembly GCA_019973895.1). Classification (NCBI taxonomy): domain Eukaryota; kingdom Viridiplantae; phylum Streptophyta; class Magnoliopsida; order Asterales; family Asteraceae; genus Chrysanthemum; species Chrysanthemum seticuspe. The sequence goes on along the minus strand of BPTQ01000008.1, from coordinate 152,789,881 downwards.
GCCAGATTTGGGTTGATGATTTCCAAGATCTGAAGGTCTTGGAAAGCGAGTATACGGTTCACCAAAGTATGTGGACACTCTAGTAGGAATAGGAGTAGTAACAGTCGAGCTTTCAGCAGATTTGATGACGATGGGAGAGACTGCATCGGTGTCAGCAGAAACATGGTTTCCACTGACAGCCTCATTTTCACGGTTCCCATTCACCTTCTCAGCTTCAAGCTTAGCTGCAAACTCTTGAGTCTGAAGCCTAGCAAGGTCCTCAGCATAGTATGATTCATCTTCACTCTCAGCAGAAGTATCTCTAGAAGTGTTACCTGCAACATTGTTAGGGGAGAAAGAAGGCACAAGTATAGGTTGTTCATCATCTTCAAATTCACTTCCAGAGTCAGCATCCAAGGTACCTGCATTGTTAGTGGGAGATTCTTGAGAGCCTGCACTTTGGTTAGCCATATGTCTAGTATAACCCAGATAGTCAGTTAGGTAGTCAAGGTCAAAAGACCACACATGACCCTGTCCTTGAACATTGGGCTTATCTTCCAGGTATCTCAGGTTCAAAGTCTCCTCTATCTTCTTGGCAGATAAGTTGTACACTCTGTAAGCCTTGCTATGAGCTGAATAACCCACAATATAACCATCATCAGCTTTCTCATCAAACTTCCCCAACGGATCACTGGTGTTTAGAATGGTCACTTGACAACCAAAAGGTTTGAGGTAATGAATGACTGGAACCTTCCCAAAGAGAAGTTCATATGGTGTTTTGAGGTAAGGTCTAGTAATGGAGACCCTGTTAAGCACATAGCAAGCTGTGCCAACAGCTTCAGTCCAGAACATAGTGGGTAATTTAGAGTCTGCAAGCATAGATCTTGCAGCCTCTATCAAGGTCCTATTCTTTCTTTCAGCTACCCCATTTTGTTGCGGGGTTCTTGGATTGCTATAGTCCCTCTTTATCCCTTTAGTCCTACAGAGTTCTATAATAATAACATTCTTGAACTCTGTCCCATTATCACACCGAATTCCCTTAACCTTCTTGTTCAACTGATTTTCAACAAGGGTGATGAAGTCTTTCAGTACTGGAGTTGTTTCATCTTTAGTCCTTAGAAAGAACAATTTTAACTTCAAAACTTGTCTTCAATACTTTATCTTCAGTGGAAACAAATTGCTCACTTCATTACTTAGCTTTCAGAGGAAACAAGCTTTAAGCTTACTAGACCATATACCAAAGGACCACACTTGATGAATTTGAACTGAACAGGGCATTCTGCAAAACAAACTCAGAGACACACAAGAACAAACAGAGACAAACCAGACTAAAAGATTATAGCAAATAAGTGTTAGCAAACATAATATACACAAAGTTTACTCCAAATTCCTCCCCTGAGGCATATGCCTTCCCTTAAAATTTGCAGTTAAGGGTTAAGCATGCCAATAGGTCTAGCAGATGAGAAGGATCCACCATTGTTCTTGGGTTTCCATTGAAATTTAGGTCCCTTATTATTCCAAGAACAACCTGCTGAGGACTTGACAGTAGTACCCCAACATCCTTTCCCAATATTCATAGAGTCAACATATGCAGGCCAATAACCATGTTTAAAATATGGGCTAGTAGGTTGCACATAAGGTCTATCAGCTGATCTCCTCCAAGGAGAGTCAGTATAATTAGCTTGTGGGACATAAGGAGGAATATTATTAACATTGGTCCACACTGGTCTAGGTTTCTGCTGAGTAGCACATACACCCAATCTTTGCTCATAGAAATCACAATCCTTAATTAAATGGAGTTTACTTCCACATACAAAACATGTCTTCCTTTTGGAAGATTTATTCAACAAAGCAGATGTTCTATTACATGTAGAAGTACTTAAACCAGAAACATTAAAGGAATTGTTTTTAACAGAATTATTATGCAAAGATTTAAAGGACAAGTCTTCAGAGGAAACTGGCTTGGAAGTTGATTCCTCAGCAGCTACCCTAGAAGGCTTGTAGATAGACTTGGGTGCAGGCTTGGGTGTAGGCTCAGGTGAGGGCTTGGGAAGGTCTGACTTATCACTTGAATCACAGCTGAAAGTAGACCCTTGATCCGATGAATTGTCACTGTCAGAGAAAGAGACAAAGTCATAAGATGAAGCATCGGTGTTTGGCAAGTCTTTTGACTTTTTGCCATACAGATGGTGTGATCCATCAAAGTCAACAGTAATGGACAGGTCAGTGGGCATGAATTCACCTCTAATAGGTCCAGGGACAACATGTAAATCACCTTCATTTTTAAAGTGTTCTAAGCCTGCAGGTGTAAATTTACGCCCATCTTGCCTAGCTTCCAATCCTACATACTTTTGAAAACCTAAACCTATTCCAGAGTTCACTGACTGACTACTATAGAGTTCTCTAGCTAGATTGTCACCTGATATTAACCATTGTTTATGTCTAGCTATTTCCTCAGCTAGTTTCTCTTTAAGCTCTAGGTTCTCAGCAATAGCATCAGCTTTTTCTTTTTCAGTGCGTTTTAAGTTAATGTCTGCAATATCTAGATCAATTTGTAACCCTTTTATCTTTTCTTCATAAGCTATCTGATTCTTTTGAAACCAAACCTTTTGTCTTTCTAATGTTTTTAACGAAAGTTTATAAGCTTCATTATCAACATAGCATTCATTGTATTTAGGTTTCATAGTATCATAAGCTTCTTTAAGTTCATTGTATCTTTCACTACAACCAAATATACAGTTGTGTACCTGAGAAAGTCCCATCAAGGCAAACTGATCATGCCTATCTTCTGATGTACATCTTGCCAGCAATCCAAGCTTCTCTGTATCAGCAGCTTCCTCATTCACAGGTTCAAGTGCAGCCCAGTTGACATGTTCATCCAAGTGACAAGAGCTGCTGAAGTTCCAGCTTCCTTCTGATTCTGCTGATAGGAATTGTAGTTAGCTCCCTCTCCACTCTTCCTATCTTTGCATTCCCTTGAGAAATGACCCATCTGGTGACAAGAGAAACACTTGACCTTTCTCCTATCAAAACGAGCTGGATCCTTTCCCTTGAAGCCAAACTTTCTTCCTGACCTCTCCTCAAACCTCTTGATGTCTACTGAAAGCATGGCCACCTGCCATTTCAGTTTCATCTCCTCCATTTCAAGTGGGTCCACCTGATCAAAGTCTTCATAAACAAGATGCTGCTGAGTATCATAATCAGCAACAAATGAATGAAGCACATCCTCCAATACACTACCAGTTTTAGCTTGAGGGTAGGATGGAGTGGGACGATTGTAAGATGATGATGGTAAGTAAGATGGACTTGGAGCATGCATCATCATATTGGCGTGAGATGTCCCAACAAAGGTTGTATGACCAGAAGAGGATGCACGGTAGGGAGATCTGACATCAGGTTCAAGAGATCTGAGTTTGTTGTACAGCTCATCAAAAGTGAGCATGTCCAACCCACCTTTAGCCTTAAGAGCTATACTGACATGTAACCATGATGGAGGCAAAGATCGTAGGAACTTTGAGTTGCAATCATCATTGTCAGGTTTTGCATTCAGCTGGTTTAGCTAACTCAAAATCTTGTAAAACCTGTCGTATCCCTTGTGGATACCTTCTTCTTCAGAGATATTGAACTCTTGGAAGTGTTGTCTCAGCATGGACTTCCTCATTCTCCTGGACTCTTCATTTCCACCAAACCTTGCTTTAAGAGCCATCCATTTGTCCTTTGCATCATCCATGTGGTGAAAATCACCCAAGTGATCTTCAGGAATAGCTTGAAGAAGGATGGTTCTTACTTTGTGCTCTCTTTGCACAGCTAAAATCTCTTCAGCAGTTTTGGGAGGAGCAATGGTAAACTTACCATCAAGATCTGGGATAGTCTTCTTCAGACTGTTTCCTTTCTTCACGATCTCCCAAAGATTCCAATCAATATTGGAGATCCAGTTCTGCATCTTCATGGTCCACAGATCATACTCTTCCTTTTTCAGATAAGGAAACTTACCATTACTGTTGGAAAGACTAAGTTGTTGCATATAGGTGGTGTTTTTGATGTTGTTGTTGGTGACTTCTGATTCATCATCGGTTCCAGGCATGGTGAATGTGTTTTTGGTTGTATGGGGGTGAGGTTAAATATGGTTCTCAGTATCATAGAGACTTTCCCGAGGCTCTGATACCACTTGTTGAAAACAGACAGACCTTGACAGATCTTGAGCACTCGTGGATCGTTAGTGTTGCCTATGTAATCATAAGCAAACTAATAGAAAATCTCTACAACTCGTATTCTATAGCGGAATGTAAATACAAGTTGTTATAACTAAGAACACTTAGATCCTCTATGGATCTTTTATTAACTGAAACACTATGTTTCGAATGAGTTATCTATTACAAACTATGAAGTTCCTTTTATAGACAAGGAACCCTAAACTATTACTACTCAATCGACTAAACATGCAAGCATGCATTTAATGACTAAAACACTAAACAATATTGAGCAGTACAATAATACCCATGCTAACCTCGGGCAGTTCAAGAATAATGATGGGTTAGCATTTAATTAATAAAGCGTGTGCAGACCCTAGTCAGCTTCCACTCTTCAGCAGAAACACGGCACGGCTTTTATACTTCAGCAGAATCTCTTCTTCAGCAGATTCTGCTTCTACTTCAGCAGGACCCTTCGGCAGATTTGACAACAGATACCCTACTTCGCATAATTCCCAACAGTATTCATCATAATCTTTGATTTACGCAAACTAACTCATATCAAAACGTCAAAACTTCATCATACTCTATACTTTTCTCATTTTCTTCATATATAAACACTAGTAGCTCCGATTTTTGCACTTCTAGTATAAAAAATTAGCTAGTAAAATGAAAACTTCATTCTTTGCTGATTTTCTTCACGTGTGAAGATATTCATACTAAACTTAATTTTTTTCTCCAATTCAATACTAGTCTACAAACATATCGAAACAACTTCAATGGCACCTAGTATTCCTTATAATCTTTGATTTACGCAAACTAACTCATATCAAAACGTCAAAACTTCATCACACTCTATAATTTTCTCATTTTCTTCATATATAAACACTAATAGCTCTGATTTTTGCACTTCTAAGTATAGAAAATTAGCTAGTAACATGAAAACTTCATTCTTTGCTGATTTTCTTCACGTGTGAAGATATTCATACTAAACTTAAAATTTGTCTCCAATTCAATACTAGTCTATAAACATATCAAAAAAACTTCAATGGGTACCTAGTATTCATCATAATCTTTGATTTAAGCAAACTAACTCATATCAAAACGTCAAAACTTCATCATACTCTATACTTTTCTCATTTTCTTCATATATAAACACTAATAGCTCCGATTTTTGCACTTCTAGTATAAAAAATTAGCTGGTAACATGAAAACTTCATTCTTTGCTGATTTTCTTCACGTGTGAAGATATTCATACTAAACTTAAAATTTGTCTCCAATTCAAAACTAGTCTACAAACATATCGAAACAACTTCAATGGCACCTAGTATTCCTTATAATCTTTGATTTACGCAAACTAACTCATATCAAAACGTCAAAACTTCATCATACTCTATAATTTTCTCATTTTCTTCATATATAAACACTAATAGCTCCGATTTTTGCACTTCTAAGTATAGAAAATTAGCTAGTAACATGAAAACTTCATTCTTTGCTGATTTTCTTCACGTGTGAAGATATTCATACTAAACTTAAAATTTGTCTCCAATTCAATACTAGTCTATAAACATATCAAAACAACTTCAATGGGTACCTAGTATCCATCATAATCTTTGATTTACGCAAACTAACTCATATCAAAACGTCAAAACTTCATCATACTCTATACTTTTCTCATTTTCTTCATATATAAACACTTATAGCTCCTATTTTTGCACTTCTAGTATAAAAAATTAGCTAGTAACATGAAAACTTCATTCTTTGCTGATTTTCTTCACGTGCGAAGATATTCATACTAAACTTAAATAATGTCTCTAATCAATACTAGTCTATAATGTTATCAAAACACCTTCAATCGCACCTAGTATTTCTCATAATCTTTGTTTGCACTGCTAGTATAAAAAATCGCCTAGTAATATCAAAACTTTTATTCTTTGCTTATTCTTTTCAAGCACGACAATACTCTTTACTGAACTAAATCAATGTTATTTTCTACTTTATACAAACTTATTAAGTTGCCTGTAACAATCAAGACCTTATTCGTAATCTTTACTTTCACATGTGACATATTTACAATTTAAACAATAATAACTTCAAATGCATAGTAATTCACAATTAAACAATAAAAATTTATCAAAAATAAAAAATAACAGATTACTTGAACTTTCTATGTAGTATTGAAAAGCTTGTCTTTTTCATTAATACCAGCTTCAATCCCATCAGTTTGAGCTTCATTGTCACTCATATTCATCGAATTTTAAGTTCTTTATGATTGATTATGATTTTTTAGGTTCTTAATGGTGATTGTTATTGCGTTTATGATTCCGATTGTGATTCCGGTGGTAATTATGATAGTAGACAGTGGTAGACGGTGGAAAACGGTTGTGATTTAAACAGTAATTACGGCGGTGTAGTGATGGTTTGAATGACGGTGTAGTGGTGGCTGTTCGTTAAGTGGTGGTTTGAACGGCGGTGATTTGCAGCAGTGATTTGCGAAGGTTTGAGTGGCGGTGATTTGCGGTGCTAATGATCAGAGAAGATGAATGGTTTTCACCACTAGTTTTGGATGTGTGTGTTTATATATATATATATATATATATATATATATATATATATATATATATATATATATATATATATATATATATATACTAGTCGGATACCCGCGCACAGCGGCGGCGATAAGTATAGTTATATGTGTTTGCTTACCCGTTTAGTGAATTCTTTTCACAACACTTCGAATGTATATGTGTTACTTGTATGTGTTTGTTTAGGTTACCCGTAGCTTTCCCGTTACATCATTATTCCTGCATATACAAATACTCTCGCAATCTCTTACATGTCAAACACTCCCCCAAAAATATATTTGACGAATCAAGATTGTATCGATTGAAATAAAGGTTAAAGTTGTAAAAATTTGAATTAAAAATAAAATAAACCCACTAAAAATATAAAAACTAAAAACTCATAAAAATATATCAAAATGGATGTTGAATTAAAAAGCATAAAATTTTAGAAAATATGGTGAAATTAGATTATAAAAAAAATAAATAGATAAAAATATATTTCAATTTGAAAATAAAGATGAATTTTTAATTGAGAAGTGACACATGTCACTTTATAATTGGAGCTCCTTATCTTACTTTTTAGTGGTTAGGAGTTAGGCTTGGAGTTTGTTAAGAATTGACACATGTCATCTCATGATTGGAGCTCCTTATCTTAATTTTTGGTTAGGAGTTAGGCTTGGAATGAGGTTTGTCTTTTAAATGCATTATATAGTAGTATAGATATAGATTAGGTGCAGGATAGTTAGTGCTAATTTAAGCCATTAGATCTAAAAAAGGTGGGGATTAGATGGAGGGCTAGGATCTCTTCTTACGTTCTCATTAAAATTAGTCTTCTCATTTGAACGCTTATATATATATATATATATATATATATATATATATATATATATATATATATATATATATATATATATATATATATGCGTATACGATTTCAAAAGAGTCGCTTATATATATATATATATATATATATATATATATATATATATATATATATATATAGGGAAGGGATCCAGTAAGAAGTAAAACTAAAATAGGAAGAATAAGAAGAATTTCTAGCCACACATTTCAAATAGGAGGGAGAAATTTAAGGGGAGATGCATCTATTTTTATAGGTGCATCTGAAATGAGTGGTTGTGGTTTCTTCTTATCATTCTTATTTTAATTTTTCTTCTTATTTGATCCTAACTCTATATATATATATATATATATATATATATATATATATATATATATATATATATATATATATGCGTATACGATTTCAAAAGAGTCATGTGTCTATACTCCAACTCATTTTAGCGTCGACAACATTTAAATCGATCAAGGATTTTCTTTGTTTATGTCGTATGGTTTGAATATAGATTCATGATTTAATATTTAGTATTTTCATTTTCAACCCTTATTTTTAAGAATGGTCACATGCAAACCTTGATCTATCATGAATCGACACTTTACACCTTAGACTATAAAAGTAATACTATAGAGTTTTTAATATTTATAACTTGTCATAAATGGAGCCTAAGCTATAATAATAATATTTTTTCATCATTTTAACCTAATTTAACATTAATGACTAAACCTGTTGATTATGGAAACATGCTATTTAAGAAAAGTTACTATATTTAGAAACTTACTAAAAATGGAAAGAATCTCATAACACTAAAAGACTTAATCGGAATAAAACACATTAACCACATCTAATAAATGTATATCCTTTCACTTCTATAGATCCCTCGAGGAAGGAGTAATCTTCTGTGTCTTGTGTTTCATCTATTTGTGTATGTCTTTGCTATTGAATCAGGTACAAATATTCGGACCTTACCTCCTAAGGTTTCTCATGATTCGTACACATCCTTTGATATTAGCTTTGATTATAATGCCTTTGCTTTAAGCCTTCTTATTAGGGCTTCCTTATGACTTTGCTATGCACCCTTTAGATTGGTGAACTTTGATATTAAGCCTTTGCTATGAACCTTTATGTTATGACTTTGCTTTTGACCCTTCAGTTTGATACCCGAGCCAATATGTTTCCTAGCCATGAAGGTAACATGGCCATGTCATTGATGTACCAATGGCATGACTCTAGTGTGGCCGAGTGATGTTCCACACCGTCCCTTTTATGTGATATTATGCGCGCTTTATGATATGATTATGGCCACTATGATTTGTACAGGGACGTATGGATGCATACTAGATATGTTATGATATGTTATGATATGCTATGTTATCATTTATATGGTGACTGATGCTGTGTGCAATACACGTCTTTCACAATTTTGGGAGCTAGCTACTCCATTGGTTACTTGAGGTCTCCCCTCCTATTATATTTGGTATTCCGAGGTCACCCCTCTGAATACAATGGTTACTTATGATATGATATGATTTGATTTGTATGGGCTCGTGGTAGTTTACTGATATTTTTCCTTTCATGTCCTTTCATCTTTATTATGCCTCATGTTATTCCACAATGCATCATATTATATATTTCTCGTTTTTAATTTCCTTGATTACTCATTCATTCAGTATCCTTATGTGATTCGTCCGACCACCATATTATACTCCATTTCATTTGATTTGTCATATTCTTATTCCATTTTAGTTGTTATCAAGCTTATACTTCGAACTGTCATTACATTCACTTACCGGACCATTATATGATTATTGGATTCATGTGTTGTCTATGCTATTATATGATTTACGTGATTATCTGTTTACCCTGCTATTGCATGACTTATGTGACTACCTGTTTGCCCTGCTAGTATATGATTAATATGTAGCTATCTGTTATCATGCTTTTATGTGACTAATAGATTCACCCGTTTGCCATGCTAGGATGTAGGCATTTGATTTATCCGTTTATCGTGTTATACCTTCGTTTAGTTATGTTCGTAGACTATGATTATCCATTAATATTCTTATCTGCTAATTATGACTTACCATGCTTGCACATCTGTTTGATATTTGCTGATGCCTATGTTGTTAGTTCGACATAGTAATTGATGTTTACCTGACTTATTGACCTGCCATGTTTATTCTTCTGTTTATGCTACTGTTTGATGATGGTAATGGTTCAACTTTTGTTGTCTGCCTAGTTGACTCGTTTAGTTGCCATGATATGTCCTTGTTTGGTTAATTCATCCAATTATGATGTTGTTATGTATTCTTACCTGATCCATGTGGCTACCATGTTTATAATGTTGATAGTATTTCCGCTGTTTATGATATTTGTTATGTTATTAACTGTGGGTTATTTGGCTTGTGTGATTGCTATGCTTACTTTCAAATTAATTGCTTCAGCCTGCTTTTAGGTTTCCGTTTGGCTTATATGTATTCTGATTTCCTGACTAAATTGTGTGTCATATTTATGTTAGTTGATACGTTGTCCGCTATACTTGATTATGGTTTGGTTACTTGTCATGATTATGATACTGTTCATCAACTTCTATGTGATTATGTTCTGATATTTGTATGTTGGGTTGTTTATATGTGCTTATAATGGTTCAATAAATCGCTGCTTTGCTTCGCTTTGGTTTTCCTTTGATTTCTACCTTTTTATGGATTTCTATTATTATTGTGTTCTACAGATTCCTCATTGACTCATTGTGCTCCTTCGTTGCGATCTTGTTATCAGTCTCCTTTGTTTCATTTTTTTATATTTTTATTATGTTAGCTTTTGTTTCGTTATAAATGTTCTCTGGGCTTTTTAAGCTCAGCCGCATTTTTCTTTTCCATGCGGCGGGTATAAAGTAGGATGCTGGGCTTTATTGGGCTGAGAGTAGGAGCATTTTAGTGATCCGACCCTAGTTTCCCTTATTATCTTGGACTTATTTTGATGAGCGATTGTTTTGATATTTCATTTCATTTTTGACATATTGGATTTTGTATTTTTCCTTGTAAGTCATCCGTTTATATGACTTGTTATTTTGTTTTATAAGACTTCCGCTTGTAAAATTTTATTAGTATGTTATGATATGACACTATTAATGTGATACTTCTACCCTTTCCGGGTTGAGGTGTTACACATATAATGTCAAATAACACGTTTAGAGATGGCCAAGAAACTTCTACCTTTTTATTAATCTTCAATCATCCATTACTATATATATAATTTGGTGACACAAAACGGTGCCACTCCCTGTCGTTTAGGGCTGCTCCTTTTTTCCTCAGCCCAACTGCTCTGCCCAAACCCGTTATCGTGGCCTGCTACCGCCTGCTTCTGCCGATATACGTCGCTTTTTCCAGATAACATCATTATCTTTTTCAATCACCAACGACAAAAACTCACTGCCTCTCCAAAACTTTAACCGCCTCTGGGAAACTGATTTCGTTGGGTTTTTTATTCTATTTTCTTATCCGGTATAAAAACGGTATGAACTGCTGCAGGTGGATACATAAGGGGCCACGCGCGGTTTTGGTTTGTGTGATTTCTTGAAAACTCTTAATTCGGGTTTCGTTGTTGATTACTTGGATTTTTGTTATTGCTGGGTATTTGGTTGTCGCATGGTTGATGCTCTTCTGGAATGAAATGTTTCCCTGTTTTGGTTCAAATTCAGGTTATGTTACTGAAGTTGTTTACTTATTATATTTTAACACCTTCTACTGGTTTTGATATGCATCTTCGTCTCACACTTTTCGACGCTTGGTTTCTTTTGCTGGTGGGTTTCCGACTTTTCTGCAGGTATGGTGTGTTTGAAGATTACAGGTACTCCGATCTGAAGATTGGAAGGAAAGGTTTTCGAGTTACAGGTATGTGTTTAGAAAAACTTTTACACAAGCTTTTATAATATTGAAGTTATTTTGTTATTACAGCTGCTAATCAAAGAGGAAAGCAGCAGTCAAGTGGTATACGCGGGAGAGCCGAACACATTCGACGACCCAAGCTTGGTTATTCTCATATTTTTTATATAGTTGTTTTGATGTATGTTAATTTGTTATCTACACATGATAGGTAAAAAGTTTGTTTTTGGAATTGGGCTGTATTTGCATACAAAGTACATAAGCCAAATTTGATAAGCTCTTTCATAACCAAAAAAAGTGAGTTTATGAGCTTTTACCAATTTAAATAATAGAGTAACTCATTCATATTATGGTATGTTTTTTCTACTGAGAGTTTTGACGAGTATTTTTAGACTACCTCGAAGAAGTAAAAGAAGATGGAGTTTTGACTTTTTTTTGGAGAAGTCAGCATTTAAAAGACAATGGTACATGATCATTGTGTTGAATGATTTGCGTACAGGTTAACGCTTTTGTGTTTGAGTTACTTATCGTAAATTGAAATTAAACGGTTGATTTTTAATTTTTACATTTTTGCACCCGAAGTTAGGCGAGGAACCGAGTTACGTGCAAGCGCTACTAATTGAGTTCCAGCAAAGAAGAGCACGTTAAAGTTGTGTTAGATCAGTCTTGGCTCTTGGGTTTGGCCAAACATACATCTATTCTATTATGCGAGGGGGCCAGTGGTATTAATCTCTAACTCTTAGAGGAACAAATCTCATCCTGACTATATGTCCAATTGCATGTAATCTATACAGTTACCTCCACATTTGTGTCAATTCTAACAACTACTCCCTAAAGGTAGGCTCTTGATTAGCAAGTTAAATAATACGAGTAGTACAATTTCTTTTGTTAAACCATGTCTGCATTTTTTTACATCTTATTATTTTCCGATACAGTTCAGCTTTAAAACATAAGATATGGTTCTAGCAAAAGAATATGGCAACTTTCGATTCTGTTGCTACTTTCTACTCGAGCTTTGTATATAAGCTAACAATGTCTTCCGAAAGATGTTGAGGTAAGATACACTTTGCTTAGTCCATTTAATTAGATGTTTTTTAGAGGACTAATATATATGGTGTGTTTGGGATTATTTATGAGCATATTAAAAATTCAATTAAACCCGTGAAAATACCAATTCGTTAAAAATGTCGATGCTAATCAAGGGTTTTAACTTAGATATGAGTAGAAATGTTATTTGTTTTATTCAAACAAAGGAAACAAGGTGGAAAAACTAAGCTATTCCAGACACCCGCTTATCTCTATCATGTTTTTTTTACGTTACTACTACTATAATACGTGTCATTTATACACAAATTGCAGAAGCGGCAATGTTGATCTATGCAACAGCAGGTGACGTTGGATCTTTGCTACGTCACTGGCCCAATAAGCTAGCTGTGATTGTCATTGGAACTACTTATTATGCCCGCAGCAACGGAGGTTGTATCCTGTTTGTTCATTTTAGATGGCGTGTTTTTGGTAAATGCTATATACTTATAATGTTTGTATAGTCTTGGTATGTTAATTTTAATTTATACCATATCTCCCGAACAATGATAATTTGAAATGAAGGGCACATGACAGGAAGACCGGGCTAAAAGCGGCTGCACAGACTCATGACTGAAATGCGTTTAAATTCAACATGTTCTTCAGGAAGGAGAAGTGAAGTTACTGTTAACCACACGCTTGCTGAAAGGGTATAATCTCTTTATTTACCTATCTATTAGGCCAAAAAAAAAGCTTAGTCTCAGGATCTGAATCACGAGTTTTGGAGGGTGAATCACTTACTGTTCTAGATTCACCTATACCGATCTGTTGCTTCAAACCCCATATTTTTAGTGAAGCTCCTTTATTCTTTTACACCGGTGTCGGCTCCCGACGAATCTTTCGACCACAAGGTTACATTCTGAATTTTTTTGGATTCATGGTTTGATATTCTTTGAGAGGTTGGAGTTTTGTATTTTACTTTTGGGTTTCATGGGGATTGATTAATTTTGGTTTCTTTGTTGTTCTGAAGGATATGAGGTTATGCAGGTGACTCGGGATGTAAGAAAATGGTTAGTTTCATAATTATGAGATTTACATACTTTAGTTTTTATTTGTTGACTTGCATTGCGTATTGTGTTGTAGGGGATCAGAAGAGAAATGACATGGGTGCTAGAAGAACTAATACTAACAGGTAAAATAACAGTTTTTATTTTTTTATTTTTTTTATTTAAATATATATTTATAAAGGCTGTTTGGGATTATTGTGTACTTTCATTGCAGGCTCAACTAAAAGCTTTTTCCTCCAGGTAATAAGCTCAAAAGTTTTTTTGTAAGATAACTGCAAGTTCATAGAGTGAGTAACCTGCTAATTTCCTGTTGTAGATTGTGTATTCGGGAGGGAACAGTACTCGATCAGCTTTGATCATGACCATCTGGCTATGTTTGTTTACAGAGAGGTATGTTTTCAAGATTTAGTCTTCATTGAAATTATAATAGTCATATAAATTGAATGTTCATCTAATTATATTTACGTTGGGCCTGCTTAGATATTCGGCGAATTATAACTTATAATAATATAATGGTCTTCATGAAATTATGACACTCATTTTAACAAGAAATGCTGTTAAGCATGCCACATTCTCTTGGAATTTTTATATATGTAAAGGCCTGATTTCTTTACTTAAAAATAGTTGCAGGAAGCCGTGTGAGATCTCCTGTTGCCTACTAGATGATGATAGGTACACAGAAAAGGTTCCAACCGGTAACTTTATTCAGCATCATCCACAACTTGACTTTCAAGGTCTGGCGATGGGCAACGATACGTTATCCAAGAAACTTTTGCAGATTTCACGTTATATCCGGTTACACGTTGCGATGAACTTAGCGATGCTAGGCTTAGATAGGCCCATTAGCAAGCTAGATAAGCCGATCCAAATGACCCCTATATAAGCTCATGAGTTTGAAAATAGGCTGGAGAAAAGGGCTTTTTATATACAACTATATATAAGCCAAGATCACATACAAAAATAAGCTTAAAGCCTTAAACAATGAAGTTAGTGGGATTCCGGGTAGTGTTAGGGAAACAGAGATGGTGGTCTAAATTGGAGCGTTTGGATTGGTGTATTAAAGTACAGTTAGAAGCACGTATTATTGTTCGCTACTAGATTTATTTAGGATTTTTGTATGTTAATTGTGCAGGTTTTGGTTAGCTTATCTGTTTCGGCTTATTGACATTTATGATTTGTGGTAAGTTTGTTATGATGGGTGTTTGTTAAAGTTTATTTATAGGCTTATGAGCTTATTTGCTTTTGGCTTATATTCCATAAGCCAGACGTTTTCGGCTTATTTTGAGACTTATGAGCTTATATAAGTTTATTATGAAACATGCCGAAATGGAATAAGCTAAAACAAACACCCTGTATAAGCCCATAGGTTCCAATATGAGCCAAAAAAATGTCGCTTTAAAACATAAGGCGAAAATATATAAGCCCATAAATAAGCTTAAACAAGCACCCCCCAGGCCAGAAAATATGGGGTTATGAAATATAAGCCGGAATCACATAAGCTCATAAACCCATATGTAAGCTCAAACAAACACCCCCTTACCTATAGACTAAGACATATATAAAATGTATATTATTATCTGTTGTAACAAATTTGTATTAGGTTTGTGAGTAAAGTGTCCAAACAGCATTAACAGGAGATTGTAACTAACTTCTGAATATTTGTTTGTTTATTTACTAGGAATTGTGGGAGGAGGACTTGGAACATCGTCGAAACATCTAAAAGTTCATAGTCTTGCGAATATGTCTGCAACTTACGCTATTAATCTCACAATCGTGACCGATTGCTATTGTGGTAAACTATTATCTATGCCTTTCATTTTGTATCGTTTCTGTTTGTTTTGTTATGAAATGTGATTTTGAGTACTTTGTATATGATTCAAGTATAAAACTAGAAATAATGACTTGACTGAATCGATGGACGAGGAAATATTGGGTTTTTTTTCTGAATTTCTTTTGATGACAGGTGCTCGAGATATTGTGAGGTTAAGCAGAAGTAATTGAACAGATCCTGATGTTGAAGAAGACTTTCAGATTCATCCAGAAGCTGTACAATTTAAAGTCGTTAAGCAGATTGGTTTAGGGAATTGTGATCGGATTAAATCACCTACGCAAACTATGGTGAATCGCTGTGAATGCAGATCTTATTTCGGTTAGGTTTATTGACTTGGATTTATGGATGTTATGGGAATATGCCCCGCCGCAACGCGGCAGTTTCGTCGCAATCCTTGTTTATACAAAATTGCACCTCATGTAAATATGGATAGTTTACCTATATACAGCTAATACACAACTGCCTATGTATATATGCCAATTATAAAAGATACACCAAATATACAAGAAATATAAAAGGTTTTCAATACATTGTTAAAGTAATACCCCTCCTCAAGTTGGCGCATGCGGATTTCGAATGCCTAACTTGCCAAAAAAAATTGAACTCTTTCTTCCCCAACGTCTTTGTAAAGATATATGTTAGTTGAATATGATGTTGAATAAATGTAAAGAAATGCAGCAACAACAATGGCACCCTAACAAATGCAAACTAACAGCCCAAAGAATCACTAACTATAACCCGAACGACAACCGAAAACCACTTCAAACAGCAACAATGAACCTGCAAGAAATAAACAAAAGGAACACAAACTGCACGGAATGACTCCTGTCCTTTAAGCTTTATACGAACTCGTATATTTGCTACGAGTCTACAAACGTATAAGCCCCAGGATTTGATGCAGCCAACACGTGTTTAATCGGCAGCAACTGAGTCAACACAAAACACCAATGATAGTAGAAAATGTTGCTACGAATGAAGTATGATGGGAAGTACTAACAGGTTGTTGATCTGGTTTTTTGTATATCTTTTAGAATCAAAGAGTGCCTCTATTTATAGTTAAAAGATACCCCCACTAACAGAGTACTAGAGAAAATAAAGGACTAAATCTTTGACTCAAAAACCGTCTCATTCAAATCGTGTAGTCAGTTGGTTGTAAATGTGCATGAGAAACTTGGGGAGAATAAGTCATCAAAAGCTCCACAAAGTCCTATTCTCTAGTCATGCACCAACAAGTTCTCACATTTAACTTACTGACCTTGGTATCTTATTGAGTTTCAATTCATACCCCCATCATACTTAGATTATTGTAAAGTGATAAACTATACAACCTCATCAATATCCAACAATCTCCCATTAGGTTGGATAGTTTTCTACTATTCTAGTAGGTCATGTCGCAAAGTTGTCACAAAGATTAAATCTTGCATTATACAAGTAGACGAAGTAAAATCGATTCAATGGTGTCCTAAGATTAAACCATGAACCTTAAGATTTAATGGTGTCTGAAGATTAAACCAAAACCTTTTGATTTTACCGGCATACTTATACACATTTCCTACCGTAACCGTAGTTTTCTCACTGAGCGCTAATATGGCCATGCGCTTAAATCCTGTTTCATGACCCTCTAAAAGAGAAACCAATACTCTTCATTCAAGGCGGCACCACCTCTAGATCATATAGGCAAAGCTTTTAACATCTTCGTTGCTAAGATGCCTCTAAAGATTTGTTAAGAGGATTTACCTTATCCTTTCCTCGGCAACGCCGTACTATCTATACCATACATGAGTCAATTATGCGATAGTACCTTCTATCAATTAGTGACTTCGTTATTACCCATTAAACTCGTGAAATAGGAATACTACAAACAAGTCGGGTTTCCGTCACTAACCGATTCACAGTTGGTTTCATACTCATGTCTCTAGTTACTCCCATTAACTCTCTTGTCAGAAGCTTAATAAGATCATCAATCACATCACAAACACTTAACAAGTCTCTCGTCAGAGGCTTAATAAATGCAATAGTTAAGTTTCTTGATCACTTAACAAACACGTCAATAATTGTACCATTCTCAATTATTCATCTCATATCATGAATTAACATGAATCGTTATCCTTGACTTCGTTCAAGAATTTATATTTCTCAAGTATTTTTTTAGACTATTTTTCTTATTCATAAGTCTAAACTTTATATACACTAATAGATATCAACAAAGCCACAGTCACATGATATCAACAAAGCCACAATCATATTTCGTTGGTCAACTCAGTGGGTACACAAATGAGTAAGGAACAATTTTGACAAATCATTTTAGCAAAAATGACTTTTTTCCGAAGCCATAGTTTTGTAACAACTAGACATATCTCGTTATGTAACAATATATATAAATATACTAAACCATACTCCACAAAGTTTAGTACATACTTATAGTTCATGGTGTTCAGGTATGTTTGATTTATTCATCACAATAACCTTAGCATGCAACAAAACAAATGACTTGCACCATAGCTTTAATAAGAAAAAGAACACTAGCTTTCATTAACAGTAAACTGAAAACAGACATACGACATGACTCGAAGCAAAAACAACTACACTAGAAATGAAAGACATCAAAACGCAACTCAAATTGAAAGGGGCGATAAACGCCGTGCTAGTGTTCTAATAATACTCGAAATGACCGTATCACCCCACGAGATCATCTCCATCATCAAGATGAACATGGGCCACCATCTCGGCAATGTCGGTGTTCACCATGTTCACTTCATTAGTCCCGGATTTTCTGTCTTTGCACTCACGAGCAAAATGGCCAGTTTCTCCACAAACATGACACTTGAAGGACCGCTTTGATGGAGCGGATTTCTTGAAGTTGTTCTTTGTTACTCCCATCTTGGCTTTGTTTGAATCGTTTCGAAAGAGACTCTTCTTAGAGCTTTCACCTTGCACATGATTAACACTTGACACATTGTTACCCCGTTTATCTCTAATTTTAGCCTCTTCCTCCATACGAAGGTGCTTTAGAAGATCATCCAATGTATAATCTTCCGTTTTCTGCAACATTCTCTTAAAGAAACTTTTCCAAGAAGGTGGAAGTTTGGTTAAGATCGCACCCACTTGGAACGCATCACTAACGGGAACATCAAGAGACTTCAACTTGTTCACTAGCACTTGGAGCTCATGCACTTGCTCCATAATTGATTTCCCTTCAATCATAGCATATTCAAAATATTTTGAAACCAAATACTTATTCGTACCTTGCTCATGAGTTTTATATTTAAACTCTAGCGCACTCCAAAGCTCTCGTGGATTCGTAACTGATGAGTACAAGTCATAGAGAGTATCGGACAATGCGTTCTTGATATGGCCACAACAAAGAGTCTCGTCCTCTTTGCGAATCATCCTTAGCTTCTCAAGTTCAGCAACCGGGTTACTTGGAATGGGAGGCAATGTTGGGTCCAAGACATAGTAAACCTTCAACACGATGAGCAAGAACTTCATCTTTTCAGCCCAACGAGTTCGTATAAAGCTTAAAGGACAGTAGTCATTCCGTGCAGTTTGTGTTCCTTTTGTTTATTTCTTGCAGGTTCATTGTTGCTGTTTGAAGTGGTTTTCGGTTGTCGTTCGGGTTATAGTTAGTGATTCTTTGGGCTGTTAGTTTGCATTTGTTAGGGTGCCATTGTTGTTGCTGCATTTGTTTACATTTATTCAACAATCTTTAAGCTTTATAATCGACATGGATATCGGTGCATTTGTTTACATTTATTCAACATATGAGTAGGCACATATCGCGTTGCAATATTTCCCTTCAAAATTTCATCACGAATAAAGTGACAATCGACCTCTATATGTTTCGTACGCTCGTGAAAAACTGGATTACCTGAAATTTGTAAAGCAGCTTGATTGTCGCAAGAAAGCTTTATAGGTCAAGGATGTGCAATGCAAAGACATAATAATAATGCTTTCAACTACTTTAACTTACATGTGGTTGTAGCCATATATCGATATTCTGTTTCAGCCGAAGATCGAGACACCGTATGTTGTTTCTTAGTTTTCCATGAAATGGGGGAGTTACCAAGTTGAATAAACCAATCAGTAAGTGACCGTCTAGTTATGGGACAAGTAGCCCAATCTGAATCACACCAACCATGGAGTTGCAAATCACAAGTAGCGCGTAATATAATTCCTTGACCCGATGAACCTTTCAAGTAACGCGCGACACGTAGTGTTGCATCCTAATGCTCTTGTAGGGGACTTTGCATAAATTGTGCCAACATCTATACACAATAAGAATTATCAGGTCGAGTAACTAAAATATATATTAATCTTCCAACCAATCTGTGATACGGTAAGGTCAACTAGAGGTTCACCATTGGCCAAAGGCAACTGATGGTTTTGCTCTAGTGGAAGATCAATAGGTTTTGCTCCCAACAAACCGGCTTTTGAAATAATATCTAACGCGTTTCGTTGGCATAATAATATACCATTGGAATTTCGAGCTACTTCAATACCCCAAACATATTTTAGAGTTCCAAGATCTTTCATATAAAAGCATTTACTTCTATATGCTTTGAAATAACAAATTGTCATACCATCATTTCTCGATATTATAAGATTATCAACATAGACCAACATATTAAGATGCACTTGGTCGCGTTGAAATGTGAATAGAGAGCATTATGTAATAGATTGGTGAAAAGCATATCGTTTCAACGTAGCGGCTAGCTTAGCGAACGATTTTCAAAGACGACAAACTTTATTGTCCGAAGAGTGAAAACCAGGGCCAAATTCATGTAGACCTCTTCCTTGAGATCCCCATGCAAAAATGCATTTTGAACATCAATTTGGTGAAGATCCCAATTTTTAGCCGATGCAACCGCAAGAAAAGTGTGCACAGTTACCATCTTTGCAACGGGTGCGAACGTCTAGTTATAATCAAGTCCGTCAACTTTATTGTTCCCCAAAATAACTAGTCTTACTTTGTATCTCTCAATCAAACCATCTGAATGATACTTAATTTTATAAACCCACTTGCTTCCGATAGCCTTTTTCCCTACAGAAAGCGTTGTCACAATCCAAGTGCCATCATTTTCCAATGCTTGTATTTCTTTGTGCACGGCATTCCTTCACATTTCATATTCAATAGCCTCATTAAAAGTTTGAGGTTCAAAACCTGATGTAACGGATGCCAAAAACTTTCAATGTTATGTAGAAAAAGCATTACAATTTATATAATGTGTTAAAGGATAAGGTGTACCTGAGGATTCTTATTGAACAGATGAGCTCGTAGAGGCGCCCGATGTGTGAATGATATTTGTAACAAATTCTTGTAAATGTGTAAATGGCACTTTGTTTCGATGTCCACGACACAAACACTCTTATTTTTAAGTATCATATGAACCCTCTCTTAGTACACTATTAACATGATCTACATTTTGAGCCTTTTCATCGTGTATAATCGCGTTAGTCTCATTTGTCATAATTAAACACTTGATCAACACATTGTTCTTCCTCGTGAGTCACTCTATTGCGTACCTCATTTCCATCATTATTTAAATCACACCAATCCTCCATACTACCTCGTATATAATCATTCATTTCATAAGGCGTTGGTATTGTATTGTGTTTCAAGTATGGGAACTCGTCGTCAAAAAATACAACATCCCGTGAAACAAGAAATATGTTAAGTCAAAATTATCCCTCACAAGTATTTGAAACATTAAATCAGCCTAAGTTAAGGATAGTTGATCATGTCAGAGACCAACTCTCCTTCTGATAGAGTCAATACGTAAACCAAAGAGCAAAGTTTACCTTTGACTGAATGAACAGCATAGCTTATTATAGCTATCCAAATGACTTAAAGGTGAAACACCTTTGAGAGAACCTTAGGCTAAGTGCAATGGTCGGTTGTCTAGTCGGTCGAGGTAGTCGGTTGAGGCCGGTTGCCCCATTGTGGGGTGATCGGTCGAGCTAGGTTGAGGGGAGATGATCCGTGAACTAGGTTGAGGAGACAACTGAGTATCAAAGCCACATTTTACCACTTTTAATTCGAACCGTTTGTAAAAAAAAATAAATAATAAAAAAATAAAAAAATAAAAAAATCTCAGGTCACCACTATGGTAACTAGGTCGTAGTCAGGTCGTCGAAGAGAGAAAGCTGATGTGAAACAGATGAACTAGGTTGCCATTGTGTTTAGCCTTAGAGAAGTCAGAGTGAAAGACCACTGAATGGAAGGAATATCGGTTTAACAGAACTCACTAAGTGTTCACATATCTAAGGATAAACACCTTAGATATGTTGTATATCTTTTCAGCGACAACAGTCTTGCTTTGCAAAAGACAAAGTTCAAAACTGAATGAAAACTTTGTAACCTAATATCGGAGTCAACTATAAAAAAGGGCAAAGAAGTGACAAACCCTGAGACCTCAAGGACTGACAAATGCCCTTAGGTCTCTGAAGAATGACTTATCTTATTAAGCCATGCAGACGAACCAGTTGCACTTATCAGATACACTCAAAGTATTTCTTCAACATACTTGCAAAGTGTATCCTTGGAGGTGACTAAAGTACTCAGCCACGCTTGGGCGGGAGTAATTTAAGCTAAAGCAAAGCGGAAAAACCATTGAGAAGATAAGGATTCATCGAGAGCAGGGAAAGCAGCTTGCATGTACTAGAGTGTCAGCCCAATCTAGCAACCTTATCCATACAAGTGCACATTTACCTTACTTCCAGTTTGCTTCTAGTTATTTATTACTTTTGTAACACCCCCAATTTTGTGATACGCAACAGAATTCAAACTGGGTGTTACTTCATGATACAACAATTATAACAATAGAAAACGAACTCTAATTGAGTCGTTTTAAAAGATTTATCATTCGAATTATATAAATATCAGAGTTTACAAAATGAGGCCCTAGTAGTTTTTCAGTTTATTAAATAAATTTTTGAATGATAATAAAATTTATAGTCTTCTTGAGTATATGTGCCTCTTCGTGCCATCCTCATTCATTATGGAACTGAGATAAACATGTTAAAAGTGTCAACACAAAGGTTGGTGATTTCATAGAGTTTATAAGTAAAACAGTTGATTTCATTAGTTTCAAGTTTAGGCTATAATTGCAATAAACACAAATATCGATAAAATGAGTAGTGGGTTACGTTGTTTTACACCCATAGTTCGCTTGTTTGCCCTAACCGGGTAAAAAGTTGAGTGAATTCATAGTGCTTGTATAATAATCAATTGAACACAAATTTCAAGTTTAATAGACAGTGGGCCACGTTGTTGCACCCATAAATTCAGTAGTTGCGATACAATATCAGTGTAGTATCGTATTATTGCCCTAAGTCTCATGAAGCTCAAACGTTAACATGTGTGACATCATAAAAATGATGTAAGTTAAAGACATCATAATGATGATGTAAGCAACAAGGCTCTCGGGCAGGAGCTTGCCAACTTCCTATTTAATATAAAAAAAGTGCATCTGGTTACTTATCCAGCAACACAAATGGGCCGTCAACTGCCAATAGATTTATTCACTATATTCGCGTTCACTCGCAAGTGATTAATGGCTCATGATATGAGGGACTTTTAGTGGCAAAACTGTGTACTTAGGCAATAACAATCACGATAGCATACAGAAAATTCTTGCGTTCGGTTTGTAGCAAAAACGTATAAAGTGGGACTATGAACTCATAGCAATATGTAAAAGTTTTAGAGTACTTGTGAAGGTAAAAGAAAGTAATTGAGCATGTACCTCCCTCTAAAATAGTATATAACAATGAAAAATGGGTCTATAAAACTCACCTTGGTAATACAATAGTCTGATTGGGAAACTAATCAAGTTTTGAGAATAGATTTCTCCGACATGCGACCTAAGTGGATATGTCAAGTTCAACATGTTTGTTTATGTCCAAGATCCTATTAATGTATAATGTTTATAGTAATAGTATGATTGTCAATAATTATATGTGAATCTTTGAGTGTAATTAGTATAACGCGAAAGTTTGAACGAAAAAGGATAAATGATAAGATTTATAATCTTGAAGTTTCTTCAAATGTTAGTCGATAAAGTTTGATCAATTGATGTGAATGCTTCGTGTGTTGATTTTTATCAAAACCGAGTCGATATGTGTTAAAGTATATTTTTGTAGTTACATATAAAATATTACACTTTATATCCTTAAAGATTCAAGTATTGACAATTTGTATCCTTAAACTTTTATAAAATGACAATTTGTATCCCTTAACTTTCATAAATATGACATTTTATACCATTCAATTTCAACTTTTACCCCTCAACTTTGATGAAATGACAGTTTCAACCTTACAATTTTAGTAAACTAACAACTATTAACCTGCAGTTTCAAAAATAACATTTTATACCCTCTCAGGTTAAGTCGCGTGCAAACCAAGTCCTTGTTATATAATTACACTTTATTTATACTTTACACCCCTAAAGTTTTAAATAGTTTTTATATTAATTTCCCTTTTTAGAGTTTTGGCAAAACATCAATCAAAGCATTTTATTAATTTATTAAAGGTCATAGAGTTTTGACAACATTAACCCTTGACGCTTTATGGTGATTGCATATCTAGTCCGTAATTACAAACGATTGCGTTTTTAATTTAGGAAAAAGGCATGGCACGATATGGCTTATTGATATAAGTTATATTATTTTGTAAATAACCTGTTTAGAGCTTATGAGCTTGTAAGATATTGTATATCATAACACCACAATCAAACAAGCCAAGAATCGTGTGTAGTCTAGAGAGAGAAAGAGAGAGATGGGATGTTAGTAGAGAGAGAAACAAATGCAATATTCTACGCCCTCCTTCGGGCTGTGGATAAGGTATATAGTGGGTAAAGACCCGTCCTTCTTCCACGGTGTTACTTATACTACTGTAAACTATCTAAATAACGTTATGTCTACGAGCTAACTTATGCTAGACTATTGTTGGGGTGACCGAGGCTTCAACATGGATTTTCCAAATCCCAACAATCTCCCCCCTAAGGGAGGTCACCCCATGAGTTACATTTTGGAATCCTAGCATTTTATCTTTAATCTTCATGCTCGAGCTCGTAGACTTAGAAGCTTCCTTAAGTTCAACTTTGCATATCAGTAGTGGTTCTTTGGCTTGAATGTTTCTTTGGTATGTGATCACGAGCTTTCTTTGAGATCATCAGCCACATAGAATCTCCAGCTCATCCTTTGAAGTATTGCCATTATGTGATGTTATGACTCTTGGACCGACATGCTCACAGATTTGGATCATGACATCTTTTTATCAGAGTAGCGGAAGCTTTGTTGTATGTTTTGATCGTCATGATTTTCTTCAAGTATGATTGAGAGATGTGAGCACGCGGTTTATGAATTGACGTCTCATCGGCTATCAGCTGCAATCATCGGGAGAACCTGCAAACAACAGTTAGCAATAAACACATGAAAGTTTCTTTGTTCACTTTCGTTGAATATGGTTGCAAGAACCATGGTTCCCCGTTGATCAGTATAAATACTGCTTGTGATCAGGTAGAATTCCTAAGAATCTCCTTGATAGGGTTTCGCAGATGTACTAGCCTTTCTCAAACCGGAGCATCTAAAAGCAGACAACACGGAGTGAGTGAATCAACGAATTGATATTCACTGATTGATAAGAAATTGATTTGATAAACAACCACGTATTGCTGAATAAAGAGTTTTTGCAATACGACGAAGGTTTTATGAATTAAATCAAAGTTCACTCAAAAATACTTTTGTTTGTAAACATTAATGCGCATTCGATGTGCTGGAAAACAATTTTGAGCACATCGAAAGGTTTTATCAAAAGTATCCATGATGCGCGAACAATGCGCGTTCGGGGTCAAAGGAACTTCCTTTTCGTCGAGCAAGTTTTTCAACACCCTAGGCAGTGAACCTAATCATTGTAGTGTAGTATTAGGTAAGCCTCGGGTATTGATATTGTTCTCTAGGGGAATAGGAATGCTAGTAAGAAGTATACTACGCTAAGGTTGAGGTTGAGGAAGATTCTTTTTTATCTTTTTATATTTTTTAAGAAAGCTAAGGGTAAAATCTCGGGGTTTGGATTTGGGGGGTGGTACTTCTACCGATTACTTCTACTATCTAATTATCTAAACTATGGGTAGTCTTATGTCTATTGATGTGTGCTCGTATGATGATTAAAAATGTGTCTACCTAGATACTATTACTCCATAGTTATCTTTTATTGGTGGTTGAATTGTCATGTCCTTATTCTTAACGCGTTATGTTTTCTAAGGTCGTTGGGTACGCCTTTTTCCCTAACTCTTTGAGACTACCTTAAGGTTATTGCCTACGAAATCTCTAGATAAATCATAAACTAACTCTAAGGTTATCTTTGGATGTTTAGACTACAAATCCGCTAAGTGATTCATAAACTAAGATTCAAAGATTACTCAAGCATTTAAACACAACGATAGCCTAGTGCACTCCTAAGCCATTTACAATTAAGATAAAAGACAACCAATCAATAATTAATAACTAGGTTTCATAGATTTAAGCAAACACACAAGAAATTTAGCCGGACATGTTAAATGCGCAAGCATACACACATTCAATGGAAGACATAATGAAATCAATGAAGTAAAACACTTATCTTGATGTAAAATAGTGTTTGAGAACCCTAAGATACTGTCCAAGTCGGACTACAAACTGTTAGGAATTGGAAATTCCATGTTAAAGAGTCGGTCACCCCAATAATGGTCTAGCATATGTTAGCTCGTAGATTTGTCGTTGTTTACGTTATTTATCAGTTTATTAGTTAGTTATTAGTTTAGTTTAGCGTAGTGTAACACCGTGGAGGAAGGACGGGTCTTTACCCACTGTATGCCTGATCCACAGGCCGATAGGAGGTCGAGTTGTCTGTAACTATAAATACCCCTTCCATCCATGGAAGGGGTGGTGCTTTCAATCTAATATTCTACAATTTGTGAAGTAAACCTCTAGCAAGAACACCCTCTCTCTCTACTAACTCTCTAACTATGGCAAACATGTATTTTGATCATCCAAGACCACCCGAATCATAAACACAATAAATATAACGATCCTACAATTGGTACCAGAGCCAAGGTTGTTGTGTTTCTTTGATTTGTGTGGTTTTTCGTACCATGGTTATGGTGTTGTGTTGATTTATTGTTGTTTTTGGATCATGTAGCAAACTGTTTTGATATCTTTTTTGGTCTGAAAATATGTTTTTCATATCATTGTAATAAACAGTATTTACATGTTTTCTGTCTTATACCCTATCATTGGTCTCAAAAAGTCATGGTCTTTTCACTTTTGAAACTGTATCTGCTTTTGTGTCCATTGTTTTTGGTCCAATCAATGACTTTTTGTTATGCTATCAAACCGTGATGCTATGTGGTCATAAGTCAGTTTTTACAAGGTCAATACATGGTCTAAACGGGTCACATCTTGTGGTATGCTGGTTTTATGATTAAAATGGGTCATTACAGTAGCAGTTTATGAGTTTTTTTTTGGTGATTCGTCGTAGCAAGTTGGTCGTTTCTTCATGGCGACTTGTCATATGGTTAGCGAGTTGAGTATCAAAAATTGCCTAGCGACTCGTATTTACAAGTCATAGCGACTTGGTGACTTGTGACTGAAAAGGTTATGCTAGCGACTTGACATATGGTTAGCGACTTGGTTTTTAAAGGTAATAGCGAGTTGGGTTATTTGACTATTGAGTCAAATAAAAGTCTTAGCGACTTGGTTTTTAAAGGTAATAACTCGCTAGCGACTTGGCATTAATCTTAGACCTAGCGACTTGTATCAAAAGCTTAGCGACTTAGTGACAGAAATGAAGAAAAAGAATGACTGAACCATGACTTCTACCACAAAAAGACAAATACCAAATACCATAAACAATCATCTCGACCTCAATTTCAGTTTGAAACATCATCAGTCCTAATTACAACATATCTATTCTAAAACCCAACTCCAACAAATCTAAATTATCTCAATCCCTTCATCAACACTTCACTGAAAAAGGAAACATCAATGGATCTCAGAATTAATTTCGTGTATATCTTATGTTGTCGAGACCCACAAATGAGTCCATATTCACGAAATGATATCCTCATCATAGATCTCTACACTTTTATATCACTACGTTAATGAATACTAATTAACGATCTCAGCTTTGCTCATTTTGTGTGTGGTTTCTTCAAACACATAGATCTCAAAGGATATATACACAAACAAGATTGTGCCTCATTGATCAATCTAGGAGTTACTCCTTTTGAAATATCTGAATTTTAAGATAAGACAACAAACAAAATTGTTAATTGGCTTTTCTTGATTCGTTTGAGACTCAATAACGACTAAGGAAAAGGATTGAAAACCTACCTTGAAGCCTCTTTGATTATCTCGAGCCATCCCTGTGGCTTTTTCCTTTTTCTGAGTTCGTTGTGTCAAATCTCTAACGAAGGGTCTACATGACTGCCATTATGGATGTGATTTAAGATGAAGGTTTAATTATGTAAGATGATTTTTTTTGTGTATGCTGCGTACTGATGTGAGAAGGAGGCGACTTATGAGTGTAATTAGGGTTATATGGAGATTAGGTTAAGTGTGTGAGGTTGAGTGTTAAATACCCTAACTTTAGGGTAACTGGTTTATGAAGATTTGAGATGGGCCATAAGTTTTATTTTGAGCATAATGAATTGGGGCCATGATATTTTTGTTTAGGATTTGAGATGGGCCATACGATGTAGCATGTGATACGTGAGTGGGCCTCATGTGCTTATTCTAAATTACGATCTTGGTGGTGAGTGCACGATCATGAAATATGTATAATGAAATATTCACGAGTAATATGTTAGAATAGTGGGATGTAACATTTCACTTTGGTACATATTCACGATCATGTGTATTATGTAAGTTGTGAAATGTGATTAAGGAATGTTAGTATTTGGCCATGAAACGGGATAATAGATTTATGGGCCTCTCGATATTAAAATTTTATGAGACATCGGATAATATGAGATGTGATTGGATGTTTTGACAATGAGATTTGGCTTATAAGTTTTGCTCAAGAGATTTGTTAATGTGATGAGATTTGATGACTTGATTTGTTGTGCTATGTGATTGAATGATGAGGTTTGAGGTGATAGGAGGTTGAATACTTTGGTTTTTACTGAATACACTATTTCACGGCTTGAAGTGCTTATTGAACAAGAGTTGACTACGGGGTTGTTTGCATTTGGTATTTCTTATGTGGATTTGCAGTGAGATTTTCCGGGCTCACTTACTTATTTCATCTTCTTTCTTTCTACCCTTCCGCGAAGATGACTTGTTTGGACATTTACAGAGTGTGATAAAGACTTGGCTATTTAGTTACGTTTGTGATTCTTTCTCGCTTAACCCACAACGTAGCTATCACTTCGGTGTCTCACACAGTTGAGGATACGTCAAGAGGTTTTGTACATTGGGTACACTGTTTCTTTTTCATGAGGATTAGTGCAAGCTTAAGTAACAAATCCGGGGAATGTTACGTCTTGTTCAAATTTGGCATATCGGGTTTGCTTCACCATGCGGTCACTACAACAGCCGACAGAATGCGTGAATGATGTGTTTACCAAAGTGTTGATTGGATGGTTGTTGAGGTTGTTGATATTGGATAATGAACTGTTGATGAACCACTGCATGTTCCCCTAAAACAGATATTCACCGAAACCAAAGTTGTCAGAAATTATTCAAACTGACATTGTTTACGGTTTTGTCTTGATTTTGTAAAATCCCGCGAAAGAACCTATGTATCTGTTTAAATCATAGACTTGTAAAATCCCGTGACAATGGAAACAACCTGGTAATTGTAAAGTGCATTTCCAGATCTATCTTACGGTTTATTTTTGGTTTTGTAAAATCCCGCGAAAGAACCTATTTCTCGGTTTAAACCATAGAATTTTAAAATCCCGTATTGATGGAACTATCTTGGAGAAAGGAAAGTGTATTTCGGGATCTTATTTGATGCTGGTGCTACGTTTTCTGTTTCGAAGAAGGGATAAACGGGTGTACTTCATGAATTGGATGTGTGTTTGGATTTTCATCATGGCAGTATGGTTATTACTTGGTTTTACGGGGTTCTGTGCTTTTAACCATGGTAGGGATGAAACCATTATCAATGTTCATTTAAATGTCAAAGGAGGCTAGATTTGAGCTTTTAACCAAGAAGATGTGACAACGGAGTTAATTCACTATTATTTATTTGAGGTTAAAGTGAAATATCACGGGCAAGTGTACTTAGTATCTGAAGATATCGGGGATAGATGGATGAAGATTCTTCATGATCCTTGTTCGAGCTTTTTTTTCAAAAACGAAGACTTGGAAATCTAGTTATTTCTGGGAGTCTTTTCCTTTTACCACGTGGGGGAATTGGGCTCTGTTTACCACAAAAATAACTATCACTTTAAGGAGTTACGTTGTAGTGCTCAGTGTCACATTCAATTGTGGATTTTCAAGAGGTAATGTACGTCTTATACTTGATGGTTGGTTGGTTGAAGAGTATATAGTACATAGAGAGTACTTAGAGATGCTAATGGAAATCGGCACCGCTCTTTGTTACATATGTGCAAGTTTAAGTCACGAGTTCGGGGCAGTTTACTTCAGGGCCAAATTCATCATATTGAGTTTTCTCCATCAGTTGTCATGACAAAGAGCCTACTGAATGATAATGGGGCTGATTACATGTTTTGCTAAGAGAGCAAAAAAGAGAGAGATTATGACGTCTGTTCACATCAGTTCAGGCCTCGTACTCCAAAGAAAAGAAATGTGTACGTTTCAGTGCGCATTATCTTCCGAAGAAGAGAAATCTTCTTATGACGTATGAACACAACAGTTCATGCCTCGTTCCTGAAAGAAAAGAAAAGTGTACGTGTCAGTGCGCTTTATCTTCTGAAGAAGAGAAATCTTCTCTATTATGACCATTCTCATCAACATGCTTCATGCTTTTTCCATGTGCTTTTAATTATCAAGTGAACCGGGCTACTATTGGTTGTTTTCTTATTCCACTTGCTCAACTATTATGACGATGGAGACATCATGTGCTAATTTTGCGGGGGAGAAGTGTGAATAGACTACATTTGTTGAAGATATTCACTTATTCAATCAAGAATTGCAACTCCGTATGCAATCCTTGAGGGGGAGAAGAAGTATGATAACTCTGCATGGTTGATTGATTTCTGAGAATAAATGGTCAAACGGCTCCAAACTCATGTAAGAACCGAGCTTCTTATCGGGTCATCTTCATATGGAGTTTTCTTCTTAAGAGCCGTTAGTTGACATCTTCACTCGGATTGATGAGTTTATCAACAAAGTGCTTCCGTTTAATGCTTCACGTATACATCAACATGATGATTCCGAACAATCTCTCTGTTCTTGTTTGATGTGATTGGTAGTTTGGTGTTACCATCTTGTGTGTTCGTTGCGGCCTGATTGCTGATTTCCTTGATGAACATCTTTCTGTTCTTGTTTGATTGGGAGGGATTTTAGTTAAGGGGATTTTCAAGATGTAAGTTAATTGGGATGCTTTTTGGTGGGATGCTTTTTGGTGTGAGTTGAAGATGTTAACTATCTATTCCCCAACTGGACAATCTTGAAGAAGGTCGAGTCTACAGTCTGTTCTACATTTTCTGCTGCATGTTAGAAGACTAAAGACGAATTGCATTTAACGATCTAAAGACTTCTTCTTAATATGGGCATTTATCAAACAGATTGTCGGTTTAGGGGAGAGCACTAATTGGGGGAGAGTGATATGTCGAATTTAATCCCCAATTAGACTTGCTCATATTCTTCAGCAAGTTGATTCTCACTAGAGTTCAAGTGTTCTTCTCATAAAGATTTCAAGTATTTGGGCTGATAAGATGTTGCTGATTCTGAAGAATCAAAACCAGCAAGGGGGAAGGAGACACGTATCTAAACACGAGTAAACTTGATGAACTTAATACTTCTAAGTAATTGAAGATATCCCGGGAAGACAAATGTTATTACCGCAGAGAAACTCAAGGTTTGACTCATGGCGAGTAAACTTGATGGACTTAATACTTCTAAGTGATTGAAGTTATCCTGGGAAAACAAATGTCATGACCGCAGAGAAACTAAAGGTTTTACTCATCAAGGCGTTTAGTGTTCTTATTCCAACTATGTGGGAGAAGAGATGGAAGAGTTAGTTTCTGAAGATGAAAGAGGTACACAAGTGTGTGATGATATTGATGTTATCACAATCATCAGGGGAGAGAGATTGTGTACATTGGGGATGCTCAGCTGTTTTACTTGAGGGCTTAATCAGTGATTCAGAGATATAATCACTTATTCCGGAGTTGAAGATCCGCAGAGATAGTTCTCCGCAGAGATAATCAGTGATTCGACCTGCCTCTTCAATGTTATCGGTTATTCTCTCTTTGGGCATTCGGGTACTTCGGGTTCTTGAGCTTCATACACTTTCTTCAGGGGGAGAGAAAAGTATACATCGGGGTTATTCTTTGGCTATTGGACTTAATCTGCTACTTCGATGGTATAAGTTTCTTTGTCTTCGGGTATGTGTATTCGGGTTCGTGAGCTCTAGTCTAAGAGACTGACTGCATCAATTCATCTACTTGGGGGAAGTGTTCTCTTGACAACTCTTTAGGGATGCATTGCTTCAGACTTCAGTGGTAATGAAATTTGAGAAGAGTTATTTATGTGTGGGATGATACGTTGTTGTTCTTGTTGATGATATAACCTCGAACGAAGAATCACGGTGATTATTCTTGAAAGGGGCAGCAGGATTTATGATAATGGTGTGCTTCTTTGTGCACCTGGCTAAGGCAAGCTTGAAATAGAGCTTCGAGTCTGCTCAGCTAAAGGATTTTCGGTTTGGGGGGAAGCTGCCAAAGTCTCACTTTCAGTTGGTTCAATTTCTTTCTTCGATTCAAGAGCCCTGGAAGCTTTGGTGGTGAATGTTTAAGGGATGATGACTTCTATCTTCTACAACGGGGCTGCTCGATATCCTTATCTCGGTACTCGTATCATCATATTCTTTAACTATATCATCTATTCGATCTTTGTAAATATTTATCAGAAAACAAAATACAAAAATATAAAACCAACAAATTCAAAATAGAAAATTGTAAAACCAACAAAAAGCCATAAAAATCAGAAAATTTGAAAAAGACCAAAAATATTGTTTTTCTAAGACATGTCTTCTGGTATCGATAACATCTACGGTCTTAGAAATGTCATTCAATAATGGCACGGGATTTTTGATGAAGTTCGAGCAGGAGGTGTAAATATTTCTTTCTAAACATGTCACAAACTATGGCTTACAGTTATTTCAGACTGTAACCCGGGCTTCAAATAATGGCTTACAGTTACTTCTGACTGTGACCCGCGCTCAAACTAAGGTTTGCTATTATTTCAGATAGCAACCCGCTCTTCAAAAGAAAGGAAAGTGCTGCGCTAAACCAATTTTTTCAAATATTTCGTGCACTTATCCTAAAAACAAATGAGGAAAGTATGTCGAAGGACTGCTGTTCCTACTCAAAGATTTTCCGTCTATAAATTCTTCAGAAAAATATTTGTTGTTTTCTAAAATGGTGGTAAATGAGTTGCTTGTAAATCTATCAGATTCAGCACTTTTAATCTTTTCAGAAAATAAGTCATTGATTGAGGGGGAGAATGTTTTCAAATTTATATCATCTAACGGACTTTCTTAATTATCCTACGTACTTATCTGAAAAAATATAATTGCCTATGTTGAAGGACTAGGTTTCTAGGATATGATTGTTAGGTTTAGATGATTAGAGTTTGAGAAACACATTATTCCCATACCTTACATGATCTGATTGATATGTTGGATTGAATTTTATTAGTCGATTGCTGTTTGGGTGTTGTCGACCACCATATATTTGTATGTGTGTTCACTAACATATGCATGTATATTGGTATATAAGAATGTTCCCGATCCGGATCCCACAAATGAACATGATTGGATGAAGCAAGGAAAGGGTAACGATATCTTGGGTTGACAAATGAAGAAACGGAGCTTAATTGGACTTCAATGGAGAGTTGGCATAAATGCAACGTAAGAGGTCTCACTGCATCAGCAGATGGTTTTCTTCTAAGTGATTGAAGAAACGGAGCTTAATTTGACCTCAGTTGGCATTCAAAATGCAACGTAAGAAGAAGTCTCACTGCATCTGCAGACGGTTTTCTTCCAAGCCCTACAGCAACAACGGAAGCTTCTCAACCACCTAACGTATCTTTGTGCAGGATACCATTTTTAAACAATTTTGATAAATTTGATTAAATCGTTTTGAAAATGGAATATATTGTTTTGAAAATATATTGAACTAAATTTTGAAAATCACCGGACTTCATTTTATTAAAACCTAAGTCACTAAATCATCGACTACAGTCATCGATTGAGGGGGAGAGTGATTTAAAATATAATATTTTCAAACGATATTTCTTCATAAAAGTCCGTTTGTACGTTATAAAGTGGTGATCTAAAGATTTAATGTTATGTCATGGTATGATTTTTCTTTTGAATCAAGGTCTTTCAAAATGAAATTTTTTCTGTTCTTGTTTGATTGTGAAATTGTTTTGTTTTACTTAAAAGATCTCTTAAAACTATCATACCTGACACTAACAATCTTTAATGTCTAAATCTGTTCCTATTTGTCATTTTTCAAAATTAAATTTTGCCACGTCTTTCCCCTAAAATTTTCTAAATGATTTAAATCTTTTGGGATCACAAATCTCAATTGGTTTGAAATATTTGATCGAGGGAGAGATAGTGATTTAAATCTCTTATCTGTTTAAATGGAATTGGTTTTAGTCCTTCAAAGGTACTCCTGCCTCCATGTGCCAAACGATTTCAAATACACAATGCACATGTTGAGGAGGAGGATTTATCCAAAAACATGATGAGTATTTAAACCTGGCCACATATTCTCCCATGTTTTCCAAACCTGATTAAATCACTTGAGATCCAAAATCTCAAAGGGTTTGATATTTTTGATCGGGAGAGAATTTATGATTTAATAAGGAAATTTGATAAAAGTTGATCGTTTTGATTCAGTTGTGCAGGCTGCTCTCTCATATGTGCTTTCGAATCTCGAAGCATATATTGAGGGGGAGCATTTTAAAAGAAAAGAAACTATCAAGGTGCAAATGCTTTTATGTTTTAACATAAAGTACCTTGATTGAGTTTTAAATGGTTTCTTAATGGCTTGTGTGATCGTAGATGTGCTTCCAAAGAACTCTTGCCTCTATGTGATAAAATGATTTCAAATATCCTATGCACATATTGAGGGGGAGAATTTTACCAAAGAAATTCAAATGGCTTTTTCTAAGGAAATTGTGATCAAGAAATTATTTCAAAGAAATTATTTCAAAGAACTCTTGCCTCCATGTGCCAAACAATTTTAAATCATATGCACATGATGAGGGGGAGAATTTCTAAAATGATCAAAATTATTAAGGAACAAAATGCTTTGATCTCGTATCACAAGTACCTTGATTGTTTTTCCAAATGATTTTTCGATTGGTTTCATGAAGGAAAGAACAATACCAAAAGACCGACCAATTTACTTTATGCATGGTGTTATAAGGATGGTTAGGTTAGGTATTCATTCCCATGATCCGCCAGAACCGGACGGATCTTCCCAGGGATAATCCACTAGATAGTGTAGAGTCCTTAGGAATGTTGAA
The DNA here is from genome assembly GCA_019973895.1 of Chrysanthemum seticuspe. Lineage (NCBI taxonomy): Eukaryota > Viridiplantae > Streptophyta > Magnoliopsida > Asterales > Asteraceae > Chrysanthemum > Chrysanthemum seticuspe. The sequence goes on along the minus strand of BPTQ01000008.1, from coordinate 152,754,771 downwards.
AAAAGGAGAAAAATGAGAATATGGGAAGAGTGCGGACTGAGATAGAGCTAGAACTGGAATAAACCCAACAAGGTTCTAGTTATGAAATCTCGGTAAGCACTGAAGGGGTTGAAGAATGAAAAAGAAATGAATGTGAAAAAGGGTGAAAAGAAATAGCCCTCCATTAATTCAACCTTAGGGCAGAAACCGGGTTCAATACATATGCTACTGGTTGTTACTAAGGTAACACTGGTATTGAAGACAAGACGTCATGGACCCAGTGACGCACTGCACTAAACTTCCCAAGCCACTCAAGTTCCTCTTAAAAGGGCTTGTTTCATTCTCACGGGGAACCGGCATAATCTATCGACTTTCTCTTAGAGATTGTTGATATTGAAGAAGGAGACCCTCTCCCTACTCTCCGGCACAGGAACCAAATGAGCACTAATTGAGTCTAGAGCCAAGAGATCATCCACAATATCTCATTAGGACACTAAATTATTGAAGACTTGCTGTTTCACACAATGTGGAAAGTAAGTATATATTAAGAGTCCTACGCATTATCCTTGTGGTATTGCCAGAACATCTGAGTGATATGTAAAAATATTCACAATGAAGATGGAAATCCTTCTAGAGCCAACATCAAACAAGCTCTTGGTGGGTGACATGTGAGATCTTCTCGTAAGATCAAGCTTGTGACAACTGGATAGAAACAATGGGGAGATTCACTCGTGAATCAACCTTGGTCCAGGAATGGAATTGACGAATACTTTTGGAAAAACCATTCGATGTGCAAACCTTCTTTTCTCTAGCACGTCAAATGTGTATTCACATTTTCAAATTCAAAAAGTATCTCTGATTGAAAAAAATGCTTTTGGAAAAACCGTTCGATGTGCGAATCTTCTTTTCTCTAGCACATCGAATGTGTATTCTTTTCAAATATAAAAAGTATTTTTGATTGAAAATTTCTCATAAAACCTTCGTCGTATTGCAAAACTCTTTCTTCTAAGTAATACGCGATTGTTTTTCAAATCATTTTTCATCAATCAGTGAATCTCAATTTGCTGGTTTACTCACTCCGTGTTGTCTTCTTTGAGACGTTCCGGTTTGAGAACAGCTAGAACAGCTGCGAAACCCTGTCAAGGAGATTCTTAGGAATCCTACCTGATCACAGGCTGTATTTATACTGATCAATGGGGAACCGTGGGCCGTGTACCTCAATTCAACGAAAGTGATCAAAGACACTTTCGTGTGTTTTATTGCTAACTGTTGTTTGCAGGTACATTTGGACGGTTGCAGCTGATCAGAATTGAGGAGTCAATCCAAAGCCGCATGCTCACAGCATCCACACTTAATTGAAGAAATCATGACTGGTTCATAACTACATAACCTGGCTATGATATTTCTATACTATGCTTCTGCTACGCTGCTGCAAATATCATGAACCAGTAAGGCTTCCGCTACTCTGGTGGAAAGATGTCATGATTCAAAAGTGTGAGCATGTCGGACCGAAAGTCACAACTTCACATGATGGCAACACAATAAAGGGTGATTCAGAGATTTACTGTGGCTGATGATCTCAAAGAAAGCTCAAAGATCAGCAAACATGTGGATCAGTTAAAGGCCTCCACTGAAAGTACAATTCAATGCGGACTTTGAAGATTCGCTACTAAAGCACAAAGATTGCGGAAATGAAGAATTCATGTCTACGAGCTCAAGAACGAAGTCAAAGATAGAATGCTAGGAAGCAAAATGTATTTCATGGGGTGACCTCCCTTAGGGGGAGATTGTTAGGAATTGGAAATTCCATGTTAAAGAGTCGGTCACCCCAATAATGGTCTAGCATATGTTAGCTCGTAGATTTGTCGTTGTTTACGTTATTTATCAGTTTATTAGTTAGTTATTAGTTTAGTTTAGCGTAGTGTAACACCGTGGAGGAAGGACGGGTCTTTACCCACTGTATGCCTGATCCACAGGCCGATAGGAGGTCGAGTTGTCTGTAACTATAAATACCCCTTCCATCCATGGAAGGGGTGGTGCTTTCAATCTAATATTCTACAATTTGTGAAGTAAACCTCTAGCAAGAACACCCTCTCTCTCTACTAACTCTCTAACCATGGCAAACATGTATTTTGATCATCCAAGACCACCCGAATCATAAACACAATAAATATAACGATCCTACACAAACGTTTAGGATTTTTTACTCCACAAGTCTACCTCCTAAAATTCTGAAAATTCGATTTCTATATATAATTTTACACTTGCGACGGCGTCGCCTTATAGGTGGGACGCCGTCAGGTCGCCGTCATTAGGGTTTCGTCTTGGCCAAGTTATCGTTGGGACAGCGTCACGTTGTAGTTGTGACACCGTCGGGCTTCAGCAGAGACGTCGTCTGATTCTGGATCCAGGGCGTCTGAGATGAAAATTCTTAGTGACGCCCTTCCTCTTCAAAGCCTGACGCTGTCGGGTGTAATTTATCAAACAGTCTGCTGAGCCGTCAGAGATTTTATTTCGTATAAGGGGACGGCGTTGCCCTTTGGTTGGGACGCCGTCAGGTGCAATTCCAGCAGCTTAAGTGTCTTCAATCTTCACTTAGCCATTTTCTTCATATATTCACTCCTTTTCGTCCATGTTGGAATCACTCCTAAACCTTATTCAAGTGTTAGTGATTCATATGTAATAGTTAGCTTAATATGGCCTTTATGTTTGTTATTAAACTTAGGCTTATGTAGAAGGCCCATAAGCCTAGGCCCAAGTCCATAAGAGAAAGGAAGGGACTAGGAGTGTTGCCCTATCTCCCTCTCCTATAAATACCATGTAATAACCCTCACTTGAGGGTTGGTTGTTCAATTCACACTTTCACCTTTACGCATAACCTTTCACATAGTCATATCATGTGTGTTTGTGTGGTTTGTTCATCCGATCTCTTCTCTATCTCTTCTCTTGATGCTTGTGTTACATATATGGTGACCTAACAGTGGTATCATTCGCCAAATAGTTGGGTGAATCATTTTCGTTGTTTATGTGAGTTTCGGTCTTACGCGTAACAACGAGTTATACTTTGGTTTGCTTAAAAACGTATTTTTTACACTTTTTAATCCAAGATTCTTGTCCTTTCAATGTTCTAAGGTGTTAAAATATCTGTTTTTGGCAAAAAGTTTCAACCTTTACGTGTAGATCATTGTTTTTGAGCTTGGTTTTATACGTGGTACTAGTTCTACGCATAACGTGTTTTTGAGCTTTGGATCATCAAGTTTCACACTTTTGTGTTATTTTGGTGATATTGAAGCTATTTCATCACAAAAATCTGGTTTGGAAACATCAAGTGGCAGAAATCACTTTTGGCTAACTTTTACGCGTAAGTGAAACCCTAATCTTACGCGTAACTTCTCCTTGGTTTGATCTTCAGTTTTCGTGGTTTACTCCGTGTTTTCTTGCTTGGATAAGCCTAAAAACACGTCGACTTTGGATATCTTTTGCACTGTGATAGTGTAAAAGATCACTTGGGCAAAACCCTAAAATTACGCATAAGCATAAGCTTACGCGCAGAATTTTTTACGCATAAGATTTATCTTACGCCTAAGCTTTGTCTTACGCATAAGTTAATCGTACGCCTAAGTTTTCTACACCTAACTTCTTGTTTATGCATAACTTTAGTGTTTTCTCCTTACTTACGCGTAAGCTAATCCTACGCGTAACTATTGCTGTTACGCGTAACTTTGATGTTTTTACGCATAAGTGGTACTTGGCTTTTCTGTGATTTCTACGCCTAAGGACTCTTCATCAACAACGGTTCATTCGACTACAAAGATCCATTTAACAACACAATTTTTCAACATGCCACAACCACCATACTCTAACTATTTTCCCTACACTTATCATCAACAACAACAACAACAACTAAGTCCACAACATCAACAATTTAATCATCAACAACAAATTTATCAACAACAATTTAATCAACAACATACCCCACAACTTGGAGCAATTCCACAACCTCAAATGGTTCAACCTCCACCTAGTCTTCAAGTACAACCTTACACAAACTTCTACAATCAACATCCATCCAGGAATACTATGAAGGAACCGACATGGTTTGGCAAGATGTGTGAAGCCTTAAGTAGCCAACAATCAATTCATGAAGCTGGCTCACTTGATAGACCTCCAATGCTCACTCCCGGTAATTATGATCAATGGGTGATAAGGTTCTTTAGGTTTTGTGATCTAAAGAAGCCACATTGAAAGTTTTTAAAGAAGTTCATTATGGAAGGTCCATTTCAGTTGCCTACTATTATTACACCCGCAGATCCAGATGCCATTCCACCAAGAGATGCTGTCTCCAACATTGCAACTATCTCAGAACTCACTGGTGATGAACTTCTACACTTTGAAGCAGATGAACTTGCAATGCAATACATCCTTTTGGGACTACCTAATCCGATCCTTCGAAGTGTTGATGCTCAAAAGACAGCTAAACCAATGTGGGAACATATTCATCTACAAATGGAAGGCACATCACTTAATCAGGAAGATATGGAATCCAAAATCTACTTGGCTTATGAACACTTCATGATTGAACCAGGAGAGACATTAGAGTCATATCATCATCGCTTTTCAGACATCATTAATGATTTGGACAAACACAACATCATCATGCCTCGAATTGCTATCAACACTAAGTTCCTAAGTAGTCTTGGTCCGGAATGGGAGAAGTATGTCATTTTTCTCCGTCAAGCTAAGAACCTTCATCATGCTACATACGGACTGTTGTACGGCTATTTGAAGCCTCACCAAAAAGAAGTTGACAAAGAAAGGAGTATCCGTGGATTTCCAACTTCACAGTCAATTCCTAATAATCAACAACTTGCTTTGTGGGCTCAAACTAATCTTCCTCCTCAAACAGCTCCTCAACCCGCTCCTCAACCAACTGCAACCATTACACCATATGATCAGTTACAACAACAACCTCCACAAACTCAATTGGTTCAATACAACAACAACAATGCTCAAGCACTTTACAGTGAAGCTGATGAGGACTCTGCTGCTTGCGATGAATTGCAACAAGGATTTGTTATGATTGCTAAAGCCTTCCGTCGGTATACAAACAAATCCAACAATCGCATTCGTTCCTCATCCAACACAAGGAATCAAGCTGTTGTGAACAATGGACGTGTTGAAGTTCAGAACCGTGGTTATGGTCGTCAGATGGGAGGTGGTCAAGGGTTTAATGCTATTGGAAGGAATAACCAGGGTGCTCCACAACAATAGAGAGCTTAAGTGGTTGAACAGGGGAATGCTCAGAATGGGGTTAATGGTCTTCGTTGTTATAACTGCAATGAAAAGGGTCATCTGGCTAATGCATGTCCTAAGCCGAGGATAAGAGGCAATGCTTATTTCAAAGAGGCTTTGCTCTTGGCTCTTAAGGATGAAGCTGGTGGCACTCTTAACAACAAGGAACAGAGCTTTATGGCAGATGCAGACTCTGATGATGACATGGAAGACTTGCAGGCTAATGCAGCAGTGATGTTGATGGAACAAATGCAAGCTCTACACATGAGTGACACAGGCCCAGTGTATGACACTGATGGCTTGTCTCAGGTACCTGAACAAAATATACTCATCCCTGATCTGATAAGTCCGCCGATTTCTCCATCCGACCAGGATCAGAGTGTTCAACATGAGCAATCCACATCTCATTCCGATGATTATCAAATAGATCCCGTCATTATATTTGACGATCAAGATGACCTTATGGTTAATATTGATAATCAACTTGACTCCGTGATTATATTTGAGGATCTAAATAATGATCATGTTGAGACTCACGTTGAACAAAATGAGCTTCGGTCTAATAGAGAAATTGAGCTCCTGACCTTAATTTAAGACCAACACTCTCGGTTGGAAATTTACACGAAATTAAAAGAGAAAAATGCACTGTTAATTAGGGATAATGAATGCTTACTTCGACAAATCAATTTTTTTAAAACTCTAGAAAACCATGAAAAAGGTTTTGAAGTCGCTTTTGCTAAATCTCATCAAAACGAAAAATCATTAGAACGACAGATACGTGATCTAGCCGCTTCCAAGAATGCTCTATTGTCTCAAATAGAACAACTGAAACATGAACATAAAAAACAACTTAATGCTCTTACTTTAGAAACTCAAAAAGCCAAGGCTGAGTTGTTAACTTGTCAAAAACAGTTCTCTGAGTACAAACATCATTCCACGAAACGAATAGATAACTATCTTAAAGAAATTGTCAACTTACAAACCAAAATCAAAGAGTTTCAAAATGTTGTTTACAAACATGGTGAGTCAATCACAACAATTCAAAAGTTTACTTTTAAACCTAATCCAAATGGATATGGACCAATTCTTGCTGATTACAAACCTAAGTTTTCAAACAGAGCATTCAAACCAAATCCTGTTGTTTACAGTGCATAACATAGAATTGATGATTCAATTATGACTGTTGTTGAATATAATCGCATGGAGTCGATCAAAAATGGAAAATGTCGTTTATAACAAACCATTTAACTATTCAAAAGCCGTTACTTTTGTCAAACAACAAGATACTTCTAACAAAACTTTTGTTATCACACCAGTTTCTGAAGTTAGTCCCAAACAAAATGGTGGACAAATTAATGGTCCTTTACCTTCACTTAGTGAGGTTAAAACAAAAGCCGAAAGTTGTCGCGTCATAAAATACTTTGACACTTTCTTATCTGACCTCAAAATTTTGGAACGTGAGATTGAATTTCATTCTGAAATAAAAGTTGAACATTTTCAATCGCCAATGGCGCGAGAACATCGAGACATTCTTCAGAAAAGACTTTTACCCCATGTTAAAAATTTGAAAACTTGTTCACTGTATTGGCAAAGGGATTTTCACAAGGAACTTGGTCTCATGAAAACCGTTTTCGAGAAAACAGAAACATCGATTTCAAATACTAAACGTAAAAAGAAATTGTTGAGAACAGATGTTGATCGACTCTTGGAAGATGTTATCTGTGCTGATATCAATAATCTTGTTTTATTACAATCTGTTGCATATGCATCTGATCATATCACTGCTGATACTGTTGATTCTGTTGAAATTGTTGAGAATACTGATAATGTGCTTCAAATCGAGTTTTTAAAAGTTGAAAATGAACTATTGGCAAATGAACTTCCAAATGCAATACGTCGTCTTAATTGGTGTCAAAAGGATATTCACGATCAACAACTTGTTTTTCAAAACAAAATCGCCAAGTTGCATGAAAAAAATCTTAATCCAAAACTTGAGCAACTGGATGACCAAAACGTGTCTTTTAAGTGTCAAATCTCAAAATATGAACAAGAACTTGCAAACGTTAAAAAGGAATATGGTGTCATATTTGATTTACTCAAACAGACTCGTAATGAAGCATCAAACGAACTTGATCATTATCTTGCACACACTAAAGAAGTCATGAATTTTTCTGGAAATCTTCGTTCTGAAAATCAAGATTTGGTGCACACTATCATTAAGTTAAGGGAAATGTTAGGAAAGTATGAACAAGTTCAGCCTAGCATCATTAAGAGAATTGCACCTGTAACACTAAGCAAACGTGAACCCAGAATGCCTACTGACAAAACACAAGATACTAATGTGTTTCCCTCTACTGAAACAGGAATAGTTGCCTCTTTTCCCAACGTCCGCACTTCACAGCCTAGGAGCAATACAAGGAAGAATAGGAAGTTGCGACCTAAGAAAAGATCAATAAAGAATGCTGAAGTAGAAGAACACCCTAGGATTTTGAATAAGACTCATGTTGCACCCACTTTAGATATTGCGTCTGACAAATGTAATGGAAAAAGTGTTGTAACGAATGCTAAACCTTTAAGTACTTTTGATATTCAGTCTAATGCTTCTTGTGTTATTTGTCGTAAAAGTATGCTTTCTGATTGTCATGACAAATGTGTTGCTAGAGCTATCTTGTCTCGTTTACGGAATCCTAAGAATCGGAATACCTCTAGGCCTACTAATGCTTCTAAGTCTGTGCTTGGTAAACCGCCCTCCTTAGATTCTAAGAAACGCATTGATGTCCCTGTAGTTCCAGTATCACCTCCAAGGAATGTAGTACCACCTAGTGCATTCACTAAGACTAAAGCTAAGACTACTTGGAGATGGCAGAAATGGATACATAATACACTAGGATTTAAATGGATTCCTAAAGTCATTGATGTGTGTATTTCTACTATAACTGCTTCGGAACCCTCTAACACTTTGGGTTCCATATCTACTTCTATTCCATCTGTGTCGTCTGTGTGTAATGCAGGTGATACAGATCATCCTTTGGATTGTTGATAGCGGATGTTCCCGACACATGACAGGCAATCTTAAACTGTTATCAAACTTTGTTGCAAAGTTCATTGGCACTGTCAGATTCGGGAATGATCACTTCGCAGCTATCATGGGCTACGGAGATTACATCTACGGCAACATCGAAATTAGTAGGGTTTATTATGTGGAAGGTCTCGGTCACAATCTCTTTTCTGTTGGTCAATTTTGTGATGGAGATTTGGAAGTCGCTTTCAGGGAGAAAACTTGTTTCATTCGTGATCTACAAGGAAACGATCGTATGTCTGGCTCTCGCAATTCTAGTCTATACACAATCTCAATGCAAGACATGGTTGCTTCATCTCCCATCTGTCTACTCTCAAAGGAAACATCTACAAAATCTTGGCTATGGCACCGTCGTCTCTCACATCTAAACTTTCAAACCATCACCAACCTTGCTTGACACAAACTTGTTGAAGGTCTCCCACAATTCTGGTATTCCAAAGATCACCTATGCTCAGCTTGTGAACAAGGGAAAAGCACTCGTGCTCATTTTCCTTCAAAGGTGGAACACAGCTCTCAGCATGTGCTTCATCTTCTTCACATGGATTTGTGTGGCCCGATGCGCGTGCAAACGATTAATGGCAAATGCTACATCTTGGTAATTGTCGATGACTACTCACGATGGACTTGGGTCTACTTTCTTCGAAGTAAAGATCAAGCTCCACAGATGATCATCACCTTTCTTACGAAAATTCAAGTTCAGCTCCGGAACACCGTCCGCCAAATCAGAACAGACAAAGGAACTGAATTTGTTAACCAAATTCTTCGAGAATTTTATGAGAAAGTGGGAATTGAGCATCAGACATCTATTGCAAGTACACCAGAACAAAACGGAGTTGTTGAAAGACGAAACCGAACGTTAGTGGAAGCTACAAGAACAATTTTAATCAATGCTAAACTTCCAGATTACTTGTGGGCAGAAGCTGTATCAACTGCATGCTATACTCAAAATCGTTCAATGATTACTAAACGCCACAACAAAACACCTTTTGAGCTTATTCATAACCATAAACCAAATCTCAAACACTTTCATGTATTTGGATCCCTTTGCTATCCGAATAATGATCGTGATGACTTTGGTAAGCTCAAAGCCAAAGCTGACATTGGAGTATTTATAGGTTATTGTGAAAATTATAAGGGTTTCCGGATTTGGAATCGTCGTACAAAGCAGGTTATGGAAACAATTCATGCTAATTTTGATGAACTTACAGAGATGGCTTCCGAGTATAACAGCTTGGAACCCGGTCACAACCGCTTATACTTCCCCCAAACCCCATCATCAGCTGAAACAAGCCCTCAAGTTACTCGTCAACAAATGGAAAGACTATTTGCTCCTCTTTTCAGTGACGACATTGATGAACGTGCTCCAAGTGTATCCGCTGTTTCCGATGCTCAACCTGATAATACTCTTATACCTGATACACCTGCTACAACAACTACTGTTGAAGAAGCACCACCAGTTGACTCTACTACAACAGTTAAACAAACTGCTTCCAATGACGCTGAACCAGCTGCTGATGTTCTTAACGAAGTACCCCCACCTGTAGATTTTGATCCAAATGCATTCTTTAACCCGTTTGCCAATGAAACTGCTGCACCTGATGTCGCGGAATCATCAACAAACCATTTGAATCCTGTATACCAACATCAACCCTCTACACATCGTTGGACAAAAGATCATCCTCTTGAAAATTGATACGCTTACACAGCGCGTTCGGGGTCAAAGGAACTTCCTTTTCGTCGAGCAAGTTTTTCAACACCCTAGGCAGTGAACCTAATCGTTGTAGTGTAGTATTAGGGTAAGCCACGGGAATTGATATTGTTCTCTAGGGGAATAGGAATGCTAGTGAGAAGTTACTACGCTAAGGTTGGGGTTGAGGAAGATTATTTTTTTTCTTTTTATATTTTTTAGAAAAGGAAAAGTACGAATCTCGGGGTTTGGATTTGGGGGGTTGGTATTTCTACTGATTACTCTACTATTATCTAATTATCTAAACTAAGGTGGTGGTAGTCTATGTCTAATTATTGTGTGCTCGTATGATAGTTTAAAGATGTGTTTACTTAGGTTTTACTACTCCTTAATTATCTCATATTGGTGGTTGAATTGTCACGTCCTTATTCCTAGTTGTGTTGTGTGTCTAAAGTTGTAGGGTATGCGTTTCTCCCTACTCTTTGAAGTTACCAAAGGGTCTCGTCTACAAAACCCACTAGGGATGATAAACTCTAACTCTAAGGCCTCTTTGGATAGTTTAGCTTACAACAACTCAAAGTGCTATAACCTAAGGTTCACAAAGATTAATCAAGCATTAAGTACACAACGAATGACCTATCGCATTACTAGATCATTAATCAACTAAGATAAAAAACAACCAATCAATATTCAATAATTAAGTTTCATATTCCCTAAGCAAACACACAAGTAAATTAGCCGGACATGGAGAACATGCAAGCATACACACAAATAATTGAAGACATAATTAAATTAATGAAGTAAACAACTTATCTTGGTGTAAGATAGGGTTTAAAACCCTAAAATACGACCTTGGTTCAGTTTAGGTTTTACTCCAAAAGTTTACCCAAAAGACTACTCTCTAAAACTGAAAAATTCGGATTCTATATATAAGATTACATGTGCGACGGCGTCACCTTATGATTTGTGACGCCGTCGTGTCACCGTCATTAGGGTTTCGTCTTAGCCAAGTTAATCTTGCGACGGCGTCACCTTATGCTTGTGACGCCGTCCTCTTTAGCTTCTGACGCCGTCTGGATTGAATCTAGGCCGTCTGAGTTGCGACGGCCTACTCTTTTAAAGCCCGACGCCGTCCTCCAAAAACTAGCAATTTCTCTTCTGTGTCGTCACAAATTCCTCCGACGGCGTCGCAGATTAAGCAGTGACGCCGTCCCCTTGTAATTTAGCAGCTTGAGTGTCTCGATTCTTGACTTTGGCCATTTTCTTCATATATCCGCGCCTTTTCGTCCAAATAAGTGCCATTACAGCAGTTTGCCTTCCAGAGACCTAAAAAGTGAAAAGGAACGATATTAAGCAATAACGGATACAAAAGTGATCAAATAAGGGCTTAAACGACCCCTCAAAAAGGTACATTTTAAAACCTTATCAAAAATATTATTGGCAACCCAAATCAACCAGTCGTTACGAGACAACGTCTTCACACAGATGGTGAACATTGCATTTATGCTCTCACTGTCTGCCAATCTGAGCCTAAAAACATTAAAGACGCAATGACAAAAGACAACTGGATCGAATCCATGCAAGAAGAACTCAACTAATTCAAACGTCTTGAAGTATGGGAACTGGTTGAAAGACCAACAGGGGTCTACGTCATTGGTCTCAAATGGATTTGGAAGAACAAATTGGATGCTGAAGGGAACGTAATCAGAAACAAGGCACGTCTGGTGGCTAAGGGTTATAGACAGGAAGAGGGTATTGACTTTGAGGAATCATTCGCTCCGGTTGCTCGTCTTGAGGCTGTTCGGATTTTTCTCGCGTTCGCGGCTCATATGAACATAACGGTCTTTCAAATGGACGTCAAAACTGCTTTTCTGAATGGGCAACTGAAAGAAACAGTTTATGTCAGCCAGCCAGAAGGATTCGTTGATCCCGAGTTCCCGAACCATGTCTACAAACTGAATAAAGCTCTGTATGGTCTCAAACAAGCTTCTCGGGCGTGGTACGATAAGTTATCATCCTTCCTCATTGCCAATAAATTCACCAAAGGTTCGGTCGATCTCAAACTTTTCATACAATATCACGGGGCTCACATCTTAATCGTTCAAATATATGTGGATGACATCATTTTTGGGTCAACACATTTAAAGTGCTCAAATGTTTTTGCAAAATTTATGACAAAACATTTTGAAATGTCAATGATGGGTGAACTCACATTCTTCCTAGGAATGCAAGTTCATCAATCACCCCGTGGTATTTTCTTGAGTCAGTCCAAATATGCCCTTGAATTGTTAAACAAATTTGGAATGCAAAACTGTGACACCTATGCCACACCAATGGCTCATACCAAGAAGCTAGACGCTAATTTACATGGGAAATTGGTGGACCCTACCAAATACCGTAGTATCATTGGGTCTCTCATGTATCTAACAGCAAGCAGGCCTGATATTGTGTTTGCCGTATATCTTTGCTCCCGTTATCAGTCAAGACCAACTGAAACCCACCTCTCTGAGGCTAAAAGAATCCTCCGATACATCAAGGGAACCATTAACTTGGGGATCTGGTATCCGAAGGATTCTGGTTTTGAACTAATAGCTTTTTCAGACGCTGATCACGCAGGATGCTTAGATTCACGGAAAAGTACTTCAGGAGAACTACAATTTCTTGGTGATAAACTGGTGTCATGGCAATCAAAGAAGCATGATTGTACATCGCTCTCCTCAACAGAAGCAGAATATGTAGCCATGTCGGCATATTGTGCTCAAGTCATTTGGATGAGAACACAACTCAAAGACTATGGTTACGTATTTGACAGAATCCTGATGTATTGCGACAATCGGAGTGCTATTGCGATCTCGTGCAACTCAGTTCAACACTCAAAGTCAAAGCACATCGATCTTCGATATCATTTCATCAAGGACCACGTGGAACAGGGTACAGTTGAATTATACTTCGTGGGTACAGAATACCAATTGGTAGATCTTCTCACCAAAGCCTTAGCTCCTGCTAGGTTTAATGAGTTGGTCCACCGGATTGGTATGCGGTGTTTGACTCAAGAGGAACTGGATGAACTCTTAAAACATTCTTAAAAACCAGTCAAACACCAAAACATCTTTTGTTAATATCTTTCAAAAACAAAATACAAAAATATAAAACCTGATAAAACAACAAAAATATTCTTCTATCTATATTTCTTCAAACATGGCAAGTACAATTCTTCCGTCAACACTCACATCTTTCAAAATTCAGTATTTTTTTTTGATCAAGTGTTGAGGGGGAGAAAGCAAATATTTTTCAGTTTCATAAAACCTTGTACTTGCATGTTACCTTATCCCGGTTGTATCTTTAAATAATGGTGGTCACATTTCTGGTTTACTGACACTCCTCGGACTAAAATTTATAAACATTCATTATTTCTTAAGTCGAGGGGGAGTGTCGTCAAAGTTATTTCCAAATATTCTTCGTTTGGTAACCAAAATGGAAGTTAAAGGCATTGGATGTAATTGATAAAGGTGGAGGGACTGAAAGTGTCAAAAGTTTAAAGTATTTTCTAATAAAACACTTCACCTAACTTTAACTCTTCACATTTATTACAAAAACCAATCTCATCCTACGCCTAAAATTCGTTCGACAAATCCGTGTTTCAGATCTTCATTTTGTAAGTGTTTTTATGTTTGTAACAAGATTATAAACAATGGTTTTGAATCGCTTTGAAAAACAACGGTTGGATATTAACATAAGGACGATTTTGTGTTCTACGCGTATGCGTATGAACACATAATCTTGTTTATGTGTTTGTGGTTAAAATAATTGTGTTAAAACGTCTCTATAACATCAATGATACCATTTTTATCCTCAAAACTTACCCAGAAACATGAATTGATTAATTCTGGAAAACTAGGGTTTATGCGTGAATTGGGGGTTTTCATATGTGAACGTTTTTGGTGATAAAGATTGTTGTATGAGGTTGTTTTCAAGTTGAATTGATCATATTTAGACCCAGAAATTACCCAGAAACACTAATGATTCATAAATTGGAAAATAGGGTTTATGTTCATACGGTTTGGGTATTTTTGATTCATGACATATTTGATGTTAAAACTTAGATAATAGGCTTCTTAGACTTACCAGAATCATTTTGGTGCAAATCCTATGGCTAAATCTCTTACTCGTAGAAATTAAACCTTAGGGTTTAGGGTTACGCATAAGGATTTTTACGCATAACTGTTTGATGAGTTTTTCATGTTTGATATGATAAATATTGAATGTATGTGGTAATAATTGGTGCTATGATTAACTTATTTCAGGTTTATTACGCTTGAAATTCAGAATCAAGGTTATTAGCAATCTACGCATAAGGATCACCTTACACGTAGAAGGTTATGCGTAAGAGAAATCTTATGCGTAACAGTTACGCGTAAGGTTCTACATAAGGGACTACGCGTATCCTGTGAAGGATATGCGTAAACAGTGACCTCTACGCATAAGGTCTACTCTTACGAGTAAGCCTTACGCGTAAGGTTTTATATGCGCTTACGCATAAGCTCTACGCATAAGGTCCCCTTTTCCTACGCGTAATATTTCTTACGCGTAAGTCAGGGTCCTAAGCATAAGCGTGCGTTTTAAGCGTATACCTATCATGTTTACGCATAAGCTGCCATTTCTACGCCTAAGCCTTGTTTTAACCTTAATTATGAATTGTTACGCGTGCAAACTTGTAAATAAATAAATCATAACGCCTCGAAACCAATAATGTCACTAATAAGCTTAAATGTTTAACTAGTTGTAAATAATAAGTGAAAACATGGACTTTAAAACTTAAAGTTAATCAACTCACGTAACTTATCACGACATCATTGGACTATTAGACAAACAAGTGACATTGGACTCGTAACAATCATTAACATATCACATTCAATAATTAGACAATAAAACCATATGTTGACTAACATAATGTCTTTCGATATGTTGGTTCTTTTGGCTAAATATATTTCAGATCACGACATGGATGCTCAAATGCAGAATGTGGATGCACCAAATGTTCTCACCATTGCTGATATCTTCCCTAATGGCTATCCAATGAAGATTGGAAAGAACAACCTTCGTGTTGACTTTGAAACTCTCACATGCTCTGAGTCTTCTTGCTTGACTGTTGTGGATATTCTGAAGAATCATCCTTATCAGAACATGCTCTCCAACTCTGCTACTGTTCCAGAGATCTACATTCATCAGTTCTGGAATACAATGCAAAAGATCAAAGGATAGAATGCTGTGACAGTGACTCTCAACCACAAACAAGTCACCATCACACCTGCAGACTTAAGGACTGTTCTCCTCATTCCCGACATCGAGCCTACCGATTACGTTGCTGCACCAACTGAAGAGACTGTTCTACAATTCATGATCGACATTGGTTATGACAAAGCTACAGGAGTAATCACTAAGCATTCATACGTGGATCTTAAGAATATTCCTCAACCCTAGAGAACTCTCTACATCATCATCACCAAATCTGTTTCCGGTCGTGACAGTGGCTATAAGCATCCCAAGCTCATGGAACTGCAAATCTTTTGGGCTTTGATCAACATGAAGCACATCGAAATTGAAGCTCTGATATGGGACGACATGATGTCATTCCTCAAAAAGCTTGGCTCAAAGATTCCTTATATCAGATATACAAAACTATTGATCCAAAGATCTCTTGGACTCAATCCTGATATCCCCAAGAGACTCAATGACCCCAACAATCACGACATGTTGTCTGAACCTACCCTAACTGTCAGATTCAAGGAATCAACAACGAAGAAACAGGGTGTTGTGTTGCCAGATCACCTTCTGTCTGATGAAATCAAAAGGCTCTATACATACAAAAGGTATCTGGTGGAAGTTGAAGAAAACAAAGTCGGTTTTCTCGATGACAAGTCTTCTGGCACCCCCTGATATGTGTCTAAATACACATATATTTGTATTGTATAAACCC
Source organism: Chrysanthemum seticuspe (assembly GCA_019973895.1). NCBI lineage: Eukaryota > Viridiplantae > Streptophyta > Magnoliopsida > Asterales > Asteraceae > Chrysanthemum > Chrysanthemum seticuspe. The sequence continues at coordinate 152,738,757 of BPTQ01000008.1, read as the reverse complement.
ACAAAAACAACCAAAAATACACAAATGACTCACAAAAGTTTACAAATATCATTTAAATGTGTTTTTATGTGATTCAGGTATAAAAGATTGAAAAACAAGTGAAAATTGATCAATTTCACAACAATTGTCGTTTTCAGTCCCTGGAGTTACACAAATTGTCAAAACTAGTCCCTAAATGTTTTAAATGAATGAAAAGTCAACTTAAGTCCTTGGGAAATCAAAAATGTTCACAAAACATCCCTGGATAAAAGTTTACACAAAATGGCAATTTTTACCCCTCAAGTTACAAAATTGGCAGAAATGGTCCCTGGGTATTCTAAACTTGGAATTTTACAAATAATACCCTTGAACTATGCATGATTGAAAATTTGGAACATTTTGATAAACTTTTGGGAATTTACACTTTTAGTCCCTCAAAATCCAAAAATGACAATTAAGGTCCTTTTAAGTTTAAAAATGGAATTTATGCAAAAAGGGTCCTTGTTCTATAAATGTTTGTCATGTTTGGTCCTTGTGAGAGCATTGGAAAAATATCACTTTCAGTCCCTCAAGTTTGGAGAAATTGCACTTTTGATCCTTGTATACTAAGCTTAACCAAATGGATCCAATACCAAGTCCAAATCCAATATGCAATCAGCTGGCCCATTATCCAAGCCCAAACCCCGTTTAATATTAAAACCACACCGGTCAAAAGGTCAAACACGCGCCCAAACCAGGTACTATTCACCTCCCTCTCACAAAACCTCTGTATACCCAAAACCAGAGATGGTTTTCCCTCCTTTTTCAACACCCCTCCCTTACCTTGTCCCCTCCACCTCCACTAACACCAAAAACCTTTAATTATCTCAAACCAAACCCATTAATATCACATACCTGCTCATGAAGACTTTGGCGCCAAAATCGTTTAAATGGCTGAGATCACTTCTGCACAACCAATGATCAAGATTTGAAGTGGGATTTACTCCATAGTCACCAAGGAATTCAAAGACTATAAAAAGAGAAGAAGGAGCAGAGGAAAACTCACTTTGGGCTAGCCTTAGTCATGTAGCTTAATTAAACTTTATTGCTTTCTTAGATTAAATGTTTTTCAATACTTTAAATCTTGTATTAGTTCTCAAATTAGTGTAATGAAACTCATTTTCAGCTTTAATCTCATGTTATCTTTACATTTCAAGTTTTTCAATTCGTACCACTTTAAATTTCTAAGTCATTTACATTCTTGTTGATCATTAGTTGATTATATGGACTCAGTTAAGCACACTTAGGCTCCTGACAAAGCCAAATGAGCTTTTAGATACATATAAAAAGCAATGATCTTTTAAATTAGAAAATCACTAAAAAAAAGGTAGAAAATCATTGAAAAATCAAAAAGAGTGGGTTAATAAAGAAGATGATGAAGCAGTGGTGAATTTGGAGTGCTAAGGGTATTAGGAGCTTATTGGGAAGCTAATAGGTGTAACCTTGTCCTTGGTTCCATGTTTCTCAGCTTGATGCATCTTGTAAGCTCATTTTCTCAATTTTTGCATATTACTGTTTCAGTCCTTTTTAGCTTTAATTTCTGTTTCTTTATGTTATTTAGTCTTGGTTAAGTGTTATTAATCATTAAAATCAGTCTCTTGTTCTTTTAAATTAGTAATTAGCAAAACTCTAGTTTTAACAGTATAAACTGCATCTTGGTCATTTCTGAGTTTAATGTTAGTATGGTTGTTGTTTAATGTTTCATTAGTTCTACTAAGTGATATTATAAGGTCTTGAATCAGATTCATAGGTTAAATCTAAGTTTTGCTCTAAAAATCATCAAATCAGTTAAGAAAAGTCTTGTTTGGACTTGTGAAGAAAACTGTCTTAAAGGTTGCTTGAGTAGTTGCTTATTGTTGTCTTGTGTCTCACTTGGTCATATTAACTCAAAGAAGTCAAGAAAATTAGTGTTTGTTACATCAAAAGTCAAAATCTCTTTTATCCATTTCTCTTGATTCACTGTTGGAGTTTTTAAGATCAAGGATCATGATTTTGTGTTTAAAAGTTGTTAATCTTGCTCTAATCAGTCTTAGTATAACTTAAAACAACATATTCAGTGATTTAGATCAACTCAAAGTTCATTTTGGTCAACTTTTCAGTTTTTCTCAAAAAGTCAAATCCTCATAAGGTCGTTTTTGAATAAACTTTGGAATTTCACTAGGGGTTTAATATTAAGATTCAACTTATAAGCTCTGGAGGTATTGTAGTTTAGTTGCTAAAGAAAATTACAAAAATGCTAGTTCTCTATTTCTCAGTCTTTTAAGTGCTTATTTTATAGCTTTTCTTGGGTACCTGTTTCAATAATCTGTCCTGTGCACAGTGGTTAAGCCCAAATTGATAAGCTTGCATTGAGCTTATTAGTGCTTCAAATCTAGTGTTCTCTAGTTCTTTGGAAAGCCAATCTGGTCCTCTTGGATTGTCAAGTTTAATTTTTCACTTTTGAGCTTGTTGGCTAGGGCTGCTTGTAGCTTTAAGTTTGTCCCATTTTCTGTTTTTCAACATAAGAGTGATATGTGCTTATTTGTTTATTATAGCTTAATCAGTGCTTATTATCAGTTAAAGTGCTTATTCAGTGTTCATAATAGCTTATCTACAGTTTTTTAGCTTATCTCAGTTAACATTTGCTTATTTTCTAGCTTATTACTCATTTAGCTTGAATTTTGTGCTTATTCTATATATTTGCTAACTGTTGTGATCTTTTGCTTATTCAGTGCTTATTAGTGGTTTTTATAAAAAGTCATAGTTGTAAAAAATGCTTATCTTTGTTTGTTTAATAGTTTGCAAAAGAAAAAAACCAAAAATAAAAATGTTTGGCAAAAAGGGGAGTTCAAGGTTCGAACATGCGACCTCCCCCTTGATAGAGTGATAGAAGTGTACCTGTATGCCGTTTGCCCTTGGGACTTTTTCTGTCATTTCTTCACACAATCTATGTCTTATATACGTTTTGTTAAGTTTAGCTTATTAGGTGTTTTTAGCTTATTTTGAGCTTATTCGTGATAGCTTTTTCCAGTTTTCTAATTTTCATAAATCTGTAATAGTATAAAGTATTTTCTATAAAAGTTTTAGATTTTTCTCAATTGTTTTAGTATTTTTAAACATTTAATTAGTGTTTTTTAGTAATTAATTCATAATAAATAATATAAAAGTCTAAAAAATATAATTCTTTTTTTTAAAAAATTTTCTTTTGTCATATATTTTGTAAAAATATTGTTTTTACACTTGTAGGCCTTTTATTTCATAAATTTTACGTTTTATCTTGCGCTCCAGCGTAATTTTTATACATATCGTACGTTCTCATTTTAAATAACGTTTTTAGGTAATTTGAGTTTACGTTTTAGTTAATATAGTTTATTTAAGTCATTTTGTTTTATAAATCATAAACGTTCATCATTGTAAATATAGTGATAGCGTTTATTTAATATTTCTTATCTTTTTAATTTTCTTAATTTGTATTTAAGTCGCGTTATTTATTTACTTTTTCCTTAGTTATAATTTTCCATTAATATCCTTTATGATCACTATCATTAGTGATCAATCTATCGTCTGATCAAGTGTTGTACACACCATTGAGTCTCCTTGGGACATAACGACCCGGGAATTCATTGTATTCTCTGATCTTAATTGCATTTGTGTCTGAGCTGTTTTAAGTCTGTTTGACTTGACGGTTTTGCGCAGATCACCCCCACAAGGAAAACCAGAAGAGGAAGTGCAGGAAGTGCAGCAAGCACTGAGAGTAAAAGGAAGTTCCCTAAGAGGAAACCTCCATACAAAAGGAAAGTTCCATCTAAGGAAGCTGTTCCTATTCCCATTCCCAAGTCTGAACCGCAAAGAAAGCTAGTGGATGAAAGCTCTGATGAAACCGAACCATACGATGAGGTTTTCTACTCTGAAACTACAAACGATGTTACTCCATCAGTAGCTAAACCTCCCAGTCCACCAGCTGACAAAGGAAAAGGGAAAACCCCAGTGATTGAGCTTGATAAGGAGAGCTCTGAAGAAGAACCAATTGATGAGCAAAAAGACTATGAAAGGAAGTTGAATGAACTCAGACATAAACATCTTGCCGAAGCATTCATAAAAGATCAAACTCGTTGCCCTGGAGGTTCAAGCGGTGGTACTCAAGCCACACCAGTTCTTGATGCGGTTAATCAACCCGATAAGGGAACTGGTACTACCATCACCCACGAACAACAACAACGGCAGATTGAGGATTCCATCAACTTTGATATTGAGGAACCAGAAACTGAAAAGACTGAGAAAACTCCTGCTGATGATAATAAGGCTGATGATAAGGCTAAGTCTGGAAATGAAGAAGAAACCGCTTATGATCACTTTCTTCTAAACAGTCCCGCACGTTCTAAGGAGGAAACTTCGGAACCACCAAAGGACCCCGAGTCTCCTCACGTCTCATCATCATCAGACTCGTCTTCTCATTCTTCACCACCACCATCCAAAAGATCAACCAGATCCACATCCAAATCAGTGAAGAAGCCAACTGACTCTTGGATCCCTCATGCTAAGACTCGAATCATTAAAGCTGTCAACCAGGTCAGAAAGAAAGACATGCTTTACAAAAAGCTGAATTTTCTCGCTGACCAGGTTCAATACCTTCATGACGAGAATGACAAGATGCAAGTTGAAAGGGAATACGTCCAAAAGCTCATGAAAGATGATCTTCAAGGGAAAATGAACGAAATGATCAAAGGTTACACTCACAAGTACCTTCTTGACATCGTTCCTGGAGTTACAAAGGAGATGTTTACCAAATAACTCTATCCAAATCTATTGCATTTGGCCAAGCAAACTATGAGATCAACACCTCTGCATGTGAACATCAATCCAGTTGATCCCATAATATTCTCAGATGCTGAATTGGTTTACAGGCTCGTAGCTCAAATGTCTAAACGATCTGCAACATTTGCCTCTTACGAAGGTAAATTGTTTGAAGCATTGATGGAACACCAACTTAAATCAGCATGCAGAGAAGAAGCTGAGCGGCCTAAGCGTCCAAGAGACGATGAAGATAAGGATAAATATAAAGAGCCTAAATGCCCGAAGAAAACTGGTGAATCGTCCTCCATGCAACCTCCACCCCAAAGGACTCCAGTTCAACAAAGATTTCATCCTCGCTCTTCTACTGGCAAACCTCAGGATTCTGAGTTACCACCCCAGACTCAGAAAACCGGTGATCACTTTGAGTATACGGGTGGTGACGATGAGGAATTCCATGAGCCCCAACAACAACCCACCTCTCCAGACAAAGTTAAGAAACCAGAATCCTCATCTAGGCCTAATAAAAAGAAGAAGAAGGCGCCCAAGGCTAACGTCGTATCATGGCTAGACGAGGATGACACTGATGAATACGACTGGTTTTCTACATTTGTTAATTCTACTCCCTATCCATCTGAAGGTCAAGATCTGGTAGACGGTAGTACATTGGAGCATGCAAAGTTACTGCAAGAAAAATTCCGAGTGAAGAAGATGACGAAATCAGAGTAGAAACGAATCAAGAATGAAGCCTTTCAACTGCTAAAAGACAGCTCGGAAAGTGCCATCGAGGTTGAATACCATCTTGAAAACATAGCACGAGCCATGTCCAACAACATTGATTGGCTCAACCCTGAAGCAAACATCGACTTCTCCAGGAAAGACAATGCTCCTTACTACACCGACTGGTCTAAACCTCTACCAACGATTGGCCAACCAGATCAGCCTAAGATTCCATTTCGATACTTCTTCAACAATGACTTGGAATTTATTCTACATGGCAGTGATGGTTCAAAGAAATACGCTACATCACTGACACTTCCGTTCCCGGTAGCCATATACTCTAACTGCATAGCCATCGAGGAAAAGGCTACCCACATGTTTTCCAACAATGTGGAATTGTATGACCGTGATGCAATGTATGGGATTCACCATTGGCCGGAACGCCGACGAATCTACTACAGAAGCTGCCAGGTTCAGAAGTCTCAACATGAAGTGTTCAGTACTAAAGGAATTGTTGCTGTTATGCATGTAGCTCTTTCGTCTAAATGGGACTACACTTTCCTCAAGAAAGTTATGGTCAAAAGACAAGACGAAAAAGACTATGAATTCTGTGAAGCGGACTTTCAGAACTTGTCTCTCAACGACATTGAAGATTTGTATCTTGCCAAAGTGCAAGGACGCATGAGACAATTCTCGACTGAAATTCAACGTGAATACATCAAGTCCTTGCTCATATTCATCAGAAGCATAGTGATACAGGAACGTGTAGAAGATCTACAACTTGCTGTTGAGTCGTATCAGACCCGTGTCAACTTCTCCAGACCTCAGCTAGAACTTCCCGACATCAACCAGCTTCCACAATACACCCTCGTCAGCAAACCATTCGGAGTAATTTACCGTAGTGAGCTACAACGAAACTACTTGATGGCGTGTATAGATCTTCACAAGTTTGGGGATCATACATTGAAGAAGGTTAGGGATGGCTTGGCGTATAGGTTGAAGGATATACATGAAGACATTGGGACACCAAAACAATGGAACTCTCAGGACAGACGGGATGTGAAGAGGATCATCACCATGATTGATGAGAGGTTGTATAGAAGGGACCAGTTCAGAACACTAGAGAGCTTTGTAGGTGGTCGTCCCAGGATTACTCTCACCGGCTATCAACGCCCTATTCGCATTCTCGGTGATATTACTGGACTACCTGGTACCCCTTAAACTGCTTCTATTTCATATTATTTTGGATGTGTGATTTTTTATTGACAATGGCTTGTGCACACATAACAGTGTACAACCCGTTCTTGTAATGAAAGGATCCTGTGGTACGCTTCAGTGCCACAATCCTATAAAAGGAGCGAAAGCTTCTTATTTTTGAGTAAAACCCATCAAACCTTTCACTTTTAAAGGTTTTGCTCAAAAGAACAAGTACTTCCCCTTACGTTTTCAAAACCTCAAAAGTTAGTATTATTTATTGAGGGGGAGTATTTGCTAAAAACTTTGTTCACAAAATTGTTCTTCGTGATAATCTTCCCACAAAACTCGAAATGGTCATATTTATTATCAAAACGTTATCAAAAATAACATTTTTATATGCCATTTTTGAGGGGGAGAAATTTATGTGATAAGAAATATGTTGTGTTTTGCTAATGAATCCTCGTGTGAAAAGACTTCAACCCATGAATTGACGGGAACTAAATAGTCATACATTGAAAAGATTTGTCTTCCAAGACTTATCCAAGTAAATTGTACCTATTCGAGAAACTCTTGATAGACATGAACTTTGACGGGTTTGACAACCTTTCGGGGTTGTCCACATCTTCAAGGTAGTTATTAGAGCTAGTTGTCACCTAAAAGCTGACAATGTATCTCTTTAACTATGCAACGTAATCGTGTCTCGCAAGGGATTGTCTATCTTGATTCGATCAATTCAAAAAGTGCGCGCTCTTTGCTCACTGTGCAGATTTCTGTCAAAACTCTTAAGCACATGTTGAGGGGGAGTATTTCTGAAAATCTAAAACTCTTGAAGTGTTCAAACATGATTTTCATTCACAAACGCTTCGAGAGATTTTCATGAAAATGGTTTTATGGCAATGGAGTTATAAGGTGATTAAGGTTAGGAATAACCATCCTATGATCCGCCAGAGCCGGAGGGATCTACCCAAGGAAACTACCAATAGTTAGAATTAGAAGTCCTTAGGTATGATTATAAAAAGGAGAAAATGAGAATTGGAGAAAGAAGGAGTTGAAGAATTAAAAAGAAATGCAAAGAAAAGGGTGAAAAGAAATAGCCCTCCAGATAATTCAACTTAGGGCAGATAATCGATGCAAAACCGTCAAGTTTTCTTACGCAAGTTAACCACTTGTGAATGGATAACTGTAAGAAACTCAAAACAGTTCACACACCAATGCAATTTAAGATCAGGAGAATACAGTGGATTCCCGGGTCGTTAAGTCCCACGGAGGTTGACTGGTGTTTAACACTTGATCAGATGGTAGAATGATCACTAAGGATAGTGATCAGTAAGGATATCGATGGAAAATTACCTAAAGAAAAGATTTGCAAATTATAGCGACTTAAATGCAAATTAAGAAAATTAAAAAGTTAAAATCTATTAAATAAACGCTATCACTATTTTTACAATGATGTTTTTGTGATTTTATAAAATAAAATGACTTAAATAAACTATCTTAACTAAAACGTAAACTCAAATTATCTAAAAACGTTACTTAAAACTAAAACGAGCGTTACGTTTAAAAATTACGCTGGAGCGCAAGCAAAAACGTAAAATTTATGAAATAAAAGGCCTACGAGTGTAAAACTAATTTTTTTACTTACTATATGATAAAAGAAATTTTTAGAAAAAAGATTTATATTTTTTTTACTTTTATATTTTTTATTATGATTTAATTACTATAAAACACTAATTAATTGATTAAAAATATTAAAACTAATTAGAAAAATCTCAACTTTTTACAGAAAATACTTAATACTAATACAGATTTAATAAAAATACTAAACTGGAAAAAGCTACTTTGGATAAGCTAAAAATAAGCTAAAATCTCGTTTAAGCTAAAATGGACAAAACGTGTATAAGAGATAAGTTATGCAAGGTTTTAACGAGAAAGACCCAAGGGCGCAATGGTTACAGGTACCCCCACTATCACCCTTACAAAGGGGGAGGTCTCAGGTTCGAGCCTGCCTACCCCCTTTTTGCGAATTATTTTTTTTTTTCGATTTTTCTTTTTACAAACTTGTTAAGACCATGAAGATAAGCACTTTTCTCAACTATCACTTTTTCTGAAACAGCTTATAAGCACAGAAATAAGCTAATTATCTTAACAGTTAGCTAAATAAATGAAATGGACACTAGATTAAGCTAAATCACTAATAGGCTATTTAATAAGTACAAGGTAAGCTAGAAATAAGTTTAGTGACTGTAAATAAGCTAATTTAGCTACTGAGTAAACAAAATAACTCAAATAAGCACTGAATAAGTACTAAATAAGCACAAGTGACACTGTTAGGCACAGGACAGTTTTATGAATCACTAGGTACTTATAAGCTTAATTTTAAGCACTTGATTAAGTTACAAAATGAAAATAAGCACTTGCACAAACAAGCTGATCAAGTAAACTTTCCAAAAAACTAATTTGCAAGGATTGGCTTACACTAATAAGCTCTTGAGGAGCTTTTGAAAAACTATGAAAACTGACTTAACTGATGTACTAAGTAAAAATGGACAAAAATAAAAGCAATGAGCAGGCTTATTTAATAAGCTCAAAATGGAAAAATAAGACTTGGCACCTTGAGACAGCTAGGTGAGCTTCTCAAAAAGCTAAATTACATAAGCTAATGCTATCTAATGAACTCTCTAAGAGCTTGTGAACCAGGGTACCAATACTGTGAACAGGACAACTTTTCAGACTAGGACTCAAAAAGAAGCAACAAAATAAGCACTGAATAAGCTGATAAAAACTGATTTAGTATTTTTATATTTTTTTTTAAGCAACTAAATATTGATATCCTAAGAGCTTTTAAACTGAAACTCACTATTGAACACACAATGAAATTCCAAGTTTTATTCAAAAATGGGTATTTGGAAAAATTGACTTTTTAAGAAAACTACAAGTTTGACTTTTATGAGATTGTAACTAATTCCATGAGCTGAATCAGTTGTTTTAAGCTATAATAAGATGAGATTAAGCTAAATAAACAACTTTCAAACAAGCTTGTATGATTATGCAGTCTAGAAATTAACAGATAAAGGATAAGCTATGATCAAAAGCTTATTTTGACTTTTATGTTATGCAGGTGTAATTCAAAGACTCAAATTAGTAGACATGGACTAAGCAGACATGAGCCAACTAATTTCAACTTATGAGTACACCTATAATACAGATTGTACAGCAAACCCAAACATCCCTTTTCATGACTTATTAGCAATTGAAACTAATCTAACTACTGATCCAGCATATGACTATGATCAAACTATATTTAGCAAACCTAAATACACCTTAATGAAAAGATTAGAACTACTTATGACTACTGAATTCAAGATATAGACACAAATTGCAACTGACTAAAAATTGAAAATGAGAAATAGACTTACAAAGACCCAAGCTTATTTTGTGGTCTAAACAGAACCCAATACCACTAATCTAATCCAAGACCAATCCAAATTCATCTCTGCAACACCCTGTATTCATTTCCAACCCTGCTTAACCAAATGTCCTTCTCTGTTTGACTTTTGTTGACTTTTGTCCAAACTTGATTAAAACTGAAATACAAGCTTACAAAAAGCTATAGTAGCTTAAGTAAACCTGTTTAACTATTTAAATAAGCTTATTGAAGCTTGTTAACAAGAGTTTGAATTGGAGATTTGCAACAGTAAGCTAAAAAACTTGAAATGTAAAGGAAACATAGAATTAAACTTTGATACTGAGTTATAATGATCAAAAATTTAGTATTAATACAATACAACTTGATATTACAGATTTGTGAGCTAATTAAAACATTTAAAGAAAATCGACATACATAAAATTTAAAAAAAACTAAGTACTGCCTTCTACCCTTTCTTTCTCCTCTTTTATGCTTCCAACTTGTTCACACGTGTCCTTAGAGCAGATCCCACCTCTTTTGAGAACCAATGGGAGAGTAATGAGTGTATTTCATGTTTTACCAATTTTGGCGGGAAGTGGTAATTTTGACTTGTAGCCCTGCTTTATCAACTAGGGGGGGGGTGGCATTTATTGTGGGGGGTTGAGTGGGGAGGTGATGATGATGGGGGTGGAAAAGGTGATGGGATGGAGCAGGAGGAGTTGCAGGCAGTGGGTGAGGAAGAAGCATGAGGTGGAAGAAGGAGGGAAGAGGTTTGTTTGACTTTGGGTTTGACCAGGGGTTCAAAACAGAAAGTGACAGGGGGTCACAAAGGGTAATATGCAGGGGTCAATTCATTTTGACAAGGGTTTGGTTTTAGTTAATAAGACAAGGACTATAGTTGCCAATCTGAAATATTGAAGGACTAATCCTGTAATTTTCCAAACTTTGTCACAAGGACTGAAATTGACAACCTTCAATAGTGCAAGGACCAAACTTGCCATTTTCCATTTTCAAAGGACTAAACTTGCCAATTCCAAAGTCCAGGGACTAAAGTTGTAATTTTGTAAATTTGAATCTCAAGGACCAATTTTGACAACTTTTGAATCCCTAAGGACTTAAAATGATATTTTTCTTTATTTGGTTTTACCAGGGACTGTTTTTGACAACTTTTCAAACTTGGGGGACTAAAACTGCCAATTATGCAAACTTGATACGTTTTTCACCAGATTTTGATATTTTTGCATTTAAAACACATAAAACACTAATTTGTGATATTTTTATCATTTTGATGTATTTCTGAGTGTTTTTAGATGTTTTTGCAGTTTAAACATTACAAAAATGATGAGTATTTACACACTCATCAATCCCCCACACTAAGATATTGCTAGTCCCTAGCAATGTTTTGAGAAAAATTAATGGATTTCATCTCTTTACCAAAAGCCATTACTTCTGGAGTAGCCAAATGTTTCAGTTCAAGTAAGAACTTTGGTACACTGATAACCAAGTGATTTTTAGCAAACCACCAGCTTCCAACGGATTTGATTTGTCTTTACCAGAAGCCGTACCCTTCTGGACTAGCCAACTCTTAGATAAATTATCTTTGGTGAGTCGATTACCAATTATGGTTTTCCAACTGCCTTTACCACAAGCCATAAACTTGCGGGCTAGCCAACTCTTCACTTTTTAGGATATGGTGAGCTGAATACCATACAATTTTGGGCAAATTGCAAGCCGTCAACGGATTTGAGATATCTTTACCAAGAGCCGTTTGCTCCTGGATTAGCCAATCCTTTTGTTTATTAGACAAGGCGGACTGATAACCAAATGAGTAAGTGTGAAACACTTACTCCAAAAAAAAAATTTTGGCCAAAAATGGGGGAATTAGATGGTATAATTACATGATAAAATTCGTGAGAATTCCCCCCCACACTTAGAAATGAATATTGCCCTCAATATTCAAAGTACCGGCGGTTATGCCGAAACATAGAACGTAAAAGGGAAATACTACGGCCATTATTTAGCAAGGATTTTTTTTTTTTTTTTTTTTTTTTTTTTTTTTTTTTTTTTTTGTGAAACTCTTATATATACACAACATGTGGGGCAACTCCCCCACACTAGGGTGGTACACACGGGTGAAAACCCATGTAACATGCTACTGTTTTTGATACCCGAGTCGCTAGCTTGACTCGATCCCCGCATTCATTGGTTCATGGGGAAAGTTTGAAGATCCGGGACAATCACAGGAGGAATGTCCTCTCCAAAGTAATGCTTCAACCGATGACCATTCACTTTAAAGTTTGGACCATCGGGTTGAGATAACTCAATGGTGCCATAAGGATAAACCTTAGTGATAGTAAATGGTCCAGACCAGCGGGATTTAAGCTTTCCCGAGAAAATCTTCAATCTAGAATTAAAAAGAAGGACTCGATCACCAACGTTGAAAACGCGGTTTTTGATCTTTGAGTCATGAATCTTCTTTGTCTTTTCTTTATAGATCAAAGAGTTCTCGTAAGCTTGATCACGGAGTTCATTTAATTCATTCATTTGAACTTTTCGGTGATCACCAGCAGTCTGAATATCAAAGTTGGCATGCTTCATGGCCCAGTATGCCTTGTGCTCTAACTCAACAGGTAGATGACACGCCTTCCCGTATACAAGCTTGTATGGAGTGCACCCAATGGGTGTTTTGTAAGCTGTACGGAAGGCCCAGAGTGCATCATCTAGCTTATCCGACCAAGAGGCACGGTTTTCGCCAACCGTCCTCTCCAGAATTCTTTTTATCCCTCGGTTTGAAACTTCCACTTGCCCACTTGTTTGGGGGTGGTACGCAGTAGAGAGACGGTGAGTTACACCATACTTCTGCATGACTCTTTCAAACTGGTCATTACAGAAATGCGTACCACGATCACTGATTATGGCTCGTGGAGTTCCAAACCTAGCAAACAAGGATTTTAAGAATTTCACTACAACTCGGGCATCGTTGGTGTGCAAAGCCTTAGCTTCAACCCATTTTGACAGATAGTCAACGGCCACGAGTATGTACTTATTACCGCGAGAAGAAGGGAATGGCCCCATAAAGTCAATGCCCCAGATGTCAAAGATCTCACACACTTGAATGGCGTTTTGTGGCATTTCATTCCTTTGTGAGATATTCCCGTGACGTTGACAAGCGTCACAGGCTTTGACGAATTCATGGGCATCCTTATAGATCGTGGGCCAATAGAATCCGGAATCAAACACCTTCTTGGCGGTGTAGTTGGGGCTATGATGTCCCCCAGTAGGTCCAGCATGGCAAGCTTTGAGAATGTCAATAGCTTCCTGACCATACACACATCGCCTGATGACTTGATCCGCGCAAATTTTAAACAAGAAAGGGTCGTCCCAGAAGTAATGTTTAACATCCTTGAAGAACTTGTTCTTCTGTTGGGACGACATCCCTTTCACTATGAAGTTACCCGCATGGTAATTTGCGAAGTCAGCAAACCATGGGGTAGTAGAGTCTCCACGAAAAGAAACCGCATTGAGTGTCTCGAGAGGAAATGTTTCATTTATTTCCTTTTTCTCGAACACATCCTGGTGAGGGTTCTCTAATCGTGATAGATGATCAACAGCTAGGTTCTCAGCTCCTTTTTTATCACGTATAATGATATCAAATTCCTGGAGGAGGAGAACCCAACGGAGCAATCTCGGCTTTGCATCTTGTTTTGCAAAGAGATATTTTAGAGCCGAGTGATCCGTATACACCACGCATTTGGTCAAGATGAGGTATGGCCGAAATTTCTCAAACGCATACACCACAGCTAATAGTTCTTTTTCTGTAGTGGTGTAATGGGTCTGAGCTTCAGTCATAGTCTTACTTGCTAGTGTATAGGCTGAAAATGCTTTGTTTTGCGTTGCCCCAAGACTGCACCGATAGCAAAATCACTTGCATCGCACATGAGCTCAAAGGGTAAATCCCAGTCGGGGGCAACTAGAATGGGTGCTTCTGTAAGCCTTTTCTTCAGTGTTTCAAAAGCTTCGACGCACTCAGGAGAGAAGATAAAAGGAGCTTCTTTTTCAAGAAGATGGGTCATAGGCCGAGCGATTTTGGAAAAATCCTGTATGAATCTACGATAAAACCCGGCATGACCTAGAAAACTCCTAATACCTTTGACGGTAGTAGGATGAGGCAGTTTAGCAATAACATCAACTTTTGCTCTATCGACCTCAATCCCATTTTTTGAAATCTTATGGCCAAGGACTATGCCTTCTTTGACCATAAAGTGACTCTTCTCCCAGTTTAGACATAGATTGGTGTCTTCACACCTTTTAAGCATTTTGTCTAAATGGGAGAGACATGTCTGAAATGAATCCCCGATGACTGAGAAGTCATCCATAAACACCTCCATTGTTTCCCCGATCATGTCGTGGAATATGGCCATCATACAGCGTTGGAACGTGCCAGGAGCGTTACATAAGCCAAAGGGCATACGTTTGTAGGCAAAAGTTCCGTATGGGCAGGTGAATGTGGTCTTCTCTTGATCCTGTGGATCAATGGGGATCTGAAAGTAACCCGAGAAACCATCAAGGAAACAATAGTATTCATTCCCTGCTAATCTCTCAAGCATCTGGTCCATGAAGGGTAGAGGAAAATGGTCTTTACGGGTGGCGTCATTCAACTTACGATAGTCAATACACACACGCCATCCCGTAACCAATCGAGTTGGAATCAACTCGTTTTCTTCATTCGTGACAACAGTTATGCCACCCTTTTTTGGAACACAGTGAATCGGGCTAACCCAAGGACTATCTGAGATAGGGTAAATTAATCCTGCATCAAGAAGTTTGATAACCTCCTGTTTGATAACATCATGGATTTTTGGATTCACCCTTCTCTGATGTTGAACTGCTGGCTTGAAGTCATCCTCCATCAAGATTTTGTGAGTACAGAACTCAGGGTTAATACCCTTAATGTCGGAGAGTTTCCAAGCAATTGCTTGCTTGTGTGACTTCAAGACCTTTATGAGAGCAGTCTTTTCATCTTTACTCAAATCTCGAGCAATAATGACAGGCAATTTATCATCGCCTTCAAGAAATGCATACTCAAGATGAGGTGGTAAGTCCTTAAGTTCGACTTCAGGAAATTCTTCAGTTTTCTCAACTGACTTAACTTCCTTGTTATGAAGTTTGACGGGAGGGAGTGGAGGAGAAGTGTCCTGATTTAACAACTTCTCAAGAATAAGAATATCTCCCTCCTGATTAATCTCATGGTGATTAATCTCTTCAGGAATTGCATCACTAATGTGAGGGGTTGATGAATGATCATCTTTAAGCATTTTCTCAATGAGAAGTATGTCCCCCTCGATGTCAATTGGAGCGTGATCAATTTCCCATGGAACAGAATCACTAGCCAAGTATGCTTCAATCTCTTCCAAGATGAAGTTGCTTCCCTCAAACGGAGTGAGAGAAGGAGTAGAATTGGCTATGATAGGTTGAGAAGATGTGGTGGGATTCCCACTCACAGAATTATGAGAATAACCAAGAACTTCTTGAGAGTACTCTTCAGAAGCAACATCAATGATATCGATTCGGTTAACCGACTCAGAATCATAGTTTGCGGAGTACCTCGAAGTTTGATCAAGGTTAAAGGTGACAGCTTCATTACCAACACGTAATGTGATTTCTTGCTCAAATACATCAATGAGAGCACGGCCCGTTCTCAGGAATCCTCTTCCAACAATGAGAGGAACCCGTGGATCAGCATCGAAATCAACAACTACAAAGTCAGCCGGAAAATGGAACTTTCCTACTTTCACAAATACGTCCTCGGCAATTCCAAGAGGACGGGATATTGTACGATCTGCAAGCTCGAGAGTCATGCATGTAGGAGTAAGGTCCGGAAGAGAAAGTTTCTTCCATACTGAATGAGGCATCAGGTTTATGCTTGCACCAAGATCGGCTAAGGCAAAGCATTCAACCATTCCTGGAAATACACAAGGTAAGAGGAACTTTCCAGGATCTCCAAGCTTCTCGGGAAGCTTCTTCAGAATAACTGCAGAGCAGTTCTCGTTCAGAGGAGTTTTAGCCATTTCAAACAGCTTTTCCTTGTTGCTTAACATATGTTTGAGAGTTGATGCAAACTTGGGCATCAACATGATAGCATCCGCGAAGCTTATATCAAAATGAAGTTCTTGGAAAATTTGAAAGAATTTTTCCATTTGATGACCAGCTTTCTCGCGGAGCTTCTGCTCATGTAAACGTGATGGGTAAGGAATAGAAGATTTGGATTTTTCAATGGGAGCTACAGGAGGTTCAAAAACAACTCCTGGATTGGATTTTGGTTTTTGGACAACCTGAGGATGGACAGTGCTGGTACTTCCGTTATTAGTAGGAAGTTCTTTGTCCTTTGTCGCCTCAGGTTCACTTTCCACTACCTTTGGGAGAGAAGAAGAAGAGGTAGTAGGAATAGCGGGTCCATCATACGAAACACCACTTCTGGTTGTGATCGCTTTTGCATCGCCCCTCGGATTAGCGATCGTGTTGCTAGGTAAAGTACCTGAGCCCGAGGGTCGATCATTTAAAGACTTCTTTAATTCAGCGATCTGACTGACCAACAATCTGTTTGTTTCTTCTTGAGTTTTCATGAATTGCTTTAAAAGCTCATCAGATGTTGACACAGGAGGTGGTGGAGGGACAATTTGAGGCCGTATGTTCTGGTTATAGCCAGAATTCCCTTGATTAGGGTTCATATTCCCCTGAAATTGATTCCCTCGGTTGTAAGTGTTTTGATTAAGATTTCCTTGTTGTTGGAAACCTTGATTGGGTCCGGAATAGAAATTACCTTGGTTTTGATAACCTTGGTTCATTCTTTGTTGGTTCTGATTCCGGTTAGGATTCTGGTTGAAACCGGGTGGTGCCTGATAAGTGTTAGCTCGGTAGTTTGGTTCATTTTGAGGACGGTATTGATTACCTCCTTGATTTGAAGTACCGGCTATAGCATTAGCTTCAAATGGACTACCATCGGTGGCAGTACAGTTGTAGTATGCATGAGGACCACCACAAGTAACACAAACTTCAACTTTCTTCACTTCACCATATGATGGTGCTTGTGTGAAAGTGACTTTCTTTTGGTTAGCAAGAACCAAAGCCTGAACAATATCCGTGAGTTTGTCAATCTTAGCATCGGTGCTAGATGTACTCACGGGAGATGAAGTAGAACGTCCAGCATTAGACTCAGTATGATATGTCTTTGTGCGGAAAGGACGGACCTGGGACTTGTTCTCAATGATTTGCAAGGCTTCTTTAGTGGTCTTGCTCAAGAAATTACCTCCCGCGGAGGCATTTAGAGAGTCTTGATTGGCCTGGTTCAGACCATTGTAGAAAGTATCCATTTGCATTAACTCGGTAAAACCATGATGCGGACATTTGCGGAGCAAGTCTTTGTAACGATCCCATGCCTCCCCGAATGATTCATCAAATCTTTGAGAAAATTTCATTATCTCATTCTTAAGACTTGTAGTTCTGGATGGAGGATAGAATTCGTTCACAAACTTTGTGACTAAATCTTCCCATGTCTCAATGGAACGAGGGGGTTGTTTCTCAAGCCAATTCCGGGCTTGTCCCTCTAGAGAAAATGGGAACAGAAGAAGCTTGATAGCTTCATGTGGGACATTCTTATACTTGATGGTAGATGCGATCTTGTTAAACCATCGAATGTGTGCATGAGGATCATCCCGCTCAAAACCATAGAATTGGCTTTGGGTTACCAGATTAAGTAACCCGGTTTTGAGCTCAAAAGTGTCAGCCACGATGGCTGGGACAACAATGGCATCTCCGTAACCCTCGATGGGTGCTTGGAGAAGCTCGTTCATTGGCTTGTCTTCTGCCATTATGGCAGGTGGTGGTGGTGGTAGACGTTCCTCAGTCACAGCTGAAGGAGCAGAACGTCCTCTACGTCTACGAGGAATCTTTCCAAGTTCTGAAAGTGGACTTGTAGAACTGGAAGAACGAGTGCGCATGCACTAAGTTATAAAAATCAGTTTTCAAAACAAATGAGGCAAAACACAAGTGAACTTAACCAATAATCACAAATGAAATGGCTTCTTTGAAAAAGGTACACCAAATCACAAGTGACACAAAGGCAAGTTTTAAATCTGATGTTCGGGAACTTATTATGGTCGCACCCCCAGTTAGGTAGTGCACTGCCTTGATTTGCGGTGGTTGATTTTTATGTATATATTAAGTATCACTGAAAAGACGTAGGTACAGATTTGTGCTGATGGGTTTAAAAACTTTTGGACAATATTTTTGGTATCGTCTCGTTTAACCAAATCGTATTTCTTTAAGAATCACCTTAAAAGAAACACAAATCAGAAAACGTTACGATTGTTTTGTTGTTTTGTATTTTGTTTGGTGTTTTTTTAACACTTTAGGAAAAGTGTTAATGAACTTTTTTGATTTTGTTATAACTTTACAAAAACTGTTTACAAACTGTGGTATATGTGCAAGTACGGGTCTGAAAAATGCTTAGAACACGCTTACAGCCTCCCCGGCAGCGGCGCCAAAATTTAATCGATGCAAAACCGTCAAGTTTTCTTACGCAAGTTAACCACTTGTGAATGGATAACTGTAAGAAACTCAAAACAGTTCACACACCAATGCAATTTAAGATCAGGAGAATACAGTGGATTCCCGGGTCGTTAAGTCCCACGGAGGTTGACTGGTGTTTAACACTTGATCAGATGGTAGAATGATCACTAAGGATAGTGATCAGTAAGGATATCGATGGAAAATTACCTAAAGAAAAGATTTGCAAATTATAGCGACTTAAATGCAAATTAAGAAAATTAAAAAGTTAAAATCTATTAAATAAACGCTATCACTATTTTTACAATGATGTTTTTGTGATTTTATAAAATAAAATGACTTAAATAAACTATCTTAACTAAAACGTAAACTCAAATTATCTAAAAACGTTACTTAAAACTAAAACGAGCGTTACGTTTAAAAATTACGCTGGAGCGCAAGCAAAAACGTAAAATTTATGAAATAAAAGGCCTACGAGTGTAAAACTAATTTTTTTACTTACTATATGATAAAAGAAATTTTTAGAAAAAAGATTTATATTTTTTTGACTTTTATATTTTTTATTATGATTTAATTACTATAAAACACTAATTAATTGATTAAAAATATTAAAACTAATTAGAAAAATCTCAACTTTTTACAGAAAATACTTAATACTAATACAGATTTAATAAAAATACTAAACTGGAAAAAGCTACTTTGGATAAGCTAAAAATAAGCTAAAATCTCGTTTAAGCTAAAATGGACAAAACGTGTATAAGAGATAAGTTATGCAAGGTTTTAACGAGAAAGACCCAAGGGCGCAATGGTTACAGGTACCCCCACTATCACCCTTACAAAGGGGGAGGTCTCAGGTTCGAGCCTGCCTACCCCCTTTTTGCGAATTATTTTTTTTTTCGATTTTTCTTTTTACAAACTTGTTAAGACCATGAAGATAAGCACTTTTCTCAACTATCACTTTTTCTGAAAACAGCTTATATGCACAGAAATAAGCTAATTATCTTAACAGTTAGCTAAATAAATGAAATGGACACTAGATTAAGCTAAATCACTAATAGGCTATTTAATAAGTACAAGGTAAGCTAAAAATAAGTTTAGTGACTGTAAATAAGCTAATTTAGCTACTGAGTAAACAAAATAACTCAAATAAGCACTGAATAAGTACTAAATAAGCACAAGTGACACTGTTAGGCACAGGACAATTTTATGAATCACTAGGTACTTATAAGCTTAATTTTAAGCACTTGATTAAGTTACAAAATGAAAATAAGCACTTGCACAAACAAGCTGATCAAGTAAACTTTCCAAAAAACTAATTTGCAAGGATTGGCTTACACTAATAAGCTCTTGAGGAGCTTTTGAAAAACTATGAAAACTGACTTAACTGATGCACTAAGTAAAAATGGACAAAAATAAAAGCAATGAGCAGGCTTATTTAATAAGCTCAAAATGGAAAAATAAGACTTGGCACCTTGAGACAGCTAGGTGAGCTTCTCAAAAAGCTAAATTACATAAGCTAATGCTATCTAATGAACTCTCTAAGAGCTTGTGAACCAGGGTACCAATACTGTGAACAGGACAACTTTTCAGACTAGGACTCAAAAAGAAGCAACAAAATAAGCACTGAATAAGCTGATAAAAACTGATTTAGTATTTTTATATTTTTTTTAAGCAACTAAATATTGATATCCTAAGAGCTTTTAAACTGAAACTCACTATTGAACACACAATGAAATTCCAAGTTTTATTCAAAAATGGGTATTTGGAAAAATTGACTTTTTAAGAAAACTACAAGTTTGACTTTTATGAGATTGTAACTAATTCCATGAGCTGAATCAGTTGTTTTAAGCTATAATAAGATGAGATTAAGCTAAATAAACAACTTTCAAACAAGCTTGTATGATTATGCAGTCTAGAAATTAACAGATAAAGGATAAGCTATGATCAAAAGCTTATTTTGACTTTTATGTTATGCAGGTGTAATTCAAAGACTCAAATTAGTAGACATGGACTAAGCAGACATGAGCCAACTAATTTCAACTTATGAGTACACCTATAATACAGATTGTACAGCAAACCCAAACATCCCTTTTCTTGACTTATTAGCAATTGAAACTAATCTAACTACTGATCCAGCATATGACTATGATCAAACTATATTTAGCAAACCTAAATACACCTTAATGAAAAGATTAGAACTACTTATGACTACTGAATTCAAGATATAGACACAAATTGCAACTGACTAAAAATTGAAAATGAGAAATAGACTTACAAAGACCCAAGCTTATTTTGTGGTCTAAACAGAACCCAATACCACTAATCTAATCCAAGACCAATCCAAATTCATCTCTGCAACACCCTGTATTCATTTCCAACCCTGCTTAACCAAATGTCCTTCTCTGTTTGACTTTTGTTGACTTTTGTCCAAACTTGATTGAAACTGAAATACAAGCTTACAAAAAGCTATAGTAGCTTAAGTAAACCTGTTTAACTATTTAAATAAGCTTATTGAAGCTTGTTAACAAGAGTTTGAATTGGAGATTTGCAACAGTAAGCTAAAAAACTTGAAATGTAAAGGAAACATAGAATTAAACTTTGATACTGAGTTATAATGATCAAAAAATTTAGTATTAATACAATACAACTTGATATTACAGATTTGTGAGCTAATTAAAACATTTAAAGAAAATCGACATACATAAAATTTAAAAAAAACTAAGTACTGCCTTCTACCCTTTCTTTCTCCTCTTTTATGCTTCCAACTTGTTCACACGTGTCCTTAGAGCAGATCCCACCTCTTTTGAGAACCAATGGGAGAGTAATGAGTGTATTTCATGTTTTACCAATTTTGGCGGGAAGTGGAAATTTCAACCAGTAGCTCTGAAAGCAGGCAAGTAGGGGGGGGGGAGGGTTTGTAGGGGTAATGATGAGTGGAGAGAAAGGTATTGGTATGGAAAGGGGTGGAGTGTTGCAGGGGCTTGGTCGGGGAAAGGAAGCATGAGGTGGAAGAAGGTGAACAGTGGGGGTGCCTTTTCTGTTGTTTGACTTATTTTGACCAAGGGGTCAAAATTGGTTTGTGACAGGGGGTTCAAAAGGGAAAATTGGCAGGGGTCTAAAAGGGTATTGACAAGTCTTTAGGTTTAGTTTAGACAAGGACCAAAACTGTAAATACTCCAAAGTTGAGGGACCAATCCTGCCATTTCTCCAAAGTTCTCATAAGGACTGATATTGACAAACTTGAATAGTACAAGGACTAATTTTGACATTTTTGATTTTCCAAGGACTAATTTTTGCCAATTTCCAAAGTCCAGGGACTAAAGTTGTAATTTTGTAAATTTGAATCTCAAGGACCAATTTTGACAACTTTTGAATCCCTAAGGACTTAAAATGATATTTTTCTTTATTTGGTTTTACCAGGGACTGTTTTTGACAACTTTTCAAACTTGGGGGACTAAAACTGCCAATTATGCAAACTTGATACGTTTTTCACCAGATTTTGATATTTTTGCATTTAAAACACATAAAACACTAATTTGTGATATTTTTATCATTTTGATGTATTTCTGAGTGTTTTTAGATGTTTTTGCAGTTTAAACATTACAAAAATGATGAGTATTTACACACTCATCAGCAGACACCGGGTTCAATTCATATGCTACTGGTTGTCACTTAGTGACGCCGGTATTGAAGATTAAAAGTCGTCATGGACCCAGTGACGCATGCACTAAACCTTCTTAGCCATTCAAGTTTCTCCTAACAAAAGCTTGTTTCATTCTCACAGGGAACCCTACATAAACTATTGGCTTTCTCTTAGAGATCGCTGGTATTGAAGAAGGAGACCCTCTCCCTAGTCTCCGCTCAGGAAAACCAAAACGCACTATTGAGTCTAGAGCCATGAGATTCATCAAAAGATCTCTTAGGTACACTTGACATTTCATCACTTGTCGTTCAACAATAAGAACATCAGTGGTACATTATCGAGTCCTTCACAGATCCTAGCAATTTGTCGAGAACATGTATGAGAGGTTCACATCTGTGATCCTTAGTGATTGAATGGAAACTCCTGCCAGGGTCAACATCATACAGCCCTGACAGCAGGTCGCTTCGGTAACTCCCCGTGGATTACGCTTGGTGGTCTCAAACGGTCTACAGTCATGAGGTGATGCTTCGGTGTGCCTCAGCGACTCATCTGAACCGTAGGTGTACTTCGGTACATCGCGTTATCTCACTTGTGGGACTCCGGTTCAGGAACGGCCTTTGTGAGAATTAGAGTTGTGTTTTCACACTATGCTGTTAACACTCTCGAAGTTCAAACTTGTAAGTGCCGGAATCCTCTTATTACTAACCTTTCCTATGTTTACTTCTTATGGAAGCTCTGGAGCGGACTGATCGTGCAGATTCTCCACATGCTCATATCAACGACATCACTTATGAAAGTTCTCTCATAATCAAAGGCAACACAAAGTCAGAATGATTCTTCGTCAACAAAGAATCTACAAAGTTTAAATACTTAAAGAACTTCAACAACTGTAATCCAACGTTAAAGAGCGTGTGAGCATGTTAGAGAAAGACGTGGAGACACTGGAGCAGCGAAGCAGACCTGATGCAGATTACCACAACATACTATCACTTTCAAAGAACAAAGAACTAAAGAACAAAGTAAATGAAGACGTCAAAGCAGAATACTTCAAAAGAAACAATTTCTCTACACTGGGGAGATTGTTCGAATCAAGACACCTCTTCTTACAAGAAAGATGAATGTCAGAAGACGTCAAAGCTACTATTACATCAGCACCTACAACATTTATCACTCACTCATTCATCACTAACACTTAGGGGGAGATTGTTGGAATCACTCTTAAACCTTATTCAAGTGTTAGTGATTCATATGTAATAGTTAGCTTAATATGGCCTTTATGTTTGTTATTAAGCTTAGGCTTATGTAGAAGGCCCATAAGCCTAGGACCAAGTCCATAAGAGAAAGGAAGGGACTAGGAGTATTGCCGTAGCTCCCTCTCCTATAAATACCATGTAATAACCCTTACTTGAGGGTTGGTTGTTCAATTCACACTTTCACCTTTACGCATAACCTTTCACATAGTCATATCGTGTATGTTTGTGTGGTTTGTTCATCCGATCTATTCTCTATCTCTTCTCTTGATGCTTGTGTTACATATATGGTGACCTAACAGTCCAAATATGCATCATTCCAGCATTTTGCTTCCAAGAGACCTAAAAAGTGAAAAAAACGAAATTAAGCAGTAACGGATATAAAAGTGGGCGATTAAGGGCTTAAATGACCCCTTAAAAACGTACGTTTTAAATCCTTATCAAATATCCTTACACTTGGTATTTGCTTGTCCTCAAGCAAATGTGCTTTTGGCCAATCAATTTATAAGTTAGGGGGCATGAAGCATTGGTTTAACATAATTCGCAACAAGTAAAAGTATCGCAATAGTTATAACAAGCACGGAAATTATATACTAGCACCTCACAAGGGGTGTTTGGATTCTCTCATCTCTCGGGTGTATATGAAATATAGTAAATAGAAATGGAAGATAAACACTCATTACCTGGTCATAGTACATAGATTACCATAGGCTTGAGACCAGATCAAACCTCCACCGCTTTGGCGTAAGCACCTATGAACACTATCTAAGAGGTCTTTTAAAGGGTTGTAACGTTAGGCTTACGGTAGGGAAACAAAGGGTTTGGTTGGATAGGCGATTTAGTGGTGGCAAGTCAAAAATCTTATGTTACAAGCATGGAAAGAATGGCGTTGCTAAGCCAAGATTTGAGTCACTAAAATCTAGATACTTTGAAGCAAACAAACATAAATATAAAGATAGATGTATGATGGTAGCCCGTATGTTTTTTTTTGTTGGCATACACTTTTACTTTACCATCCTCTAAGATAACATCAAAATATAAGGGATTTATAGGAGCATCCTTACACTTGAGTTTTTATTATGCTAACACTAATTTGACCCGATTTGAAAAGATCAAAACACTTGGAGTATTTAATTACGTAAATAAAAGGAATTTGAATTTAACGTTCTTTCCCGTCACTCCATAAAATTTTACTTTACCCATGAGTCCCAATCGTCCCAAAACTGTGTACAAAAGATATAACTCGACTTAGCAACCATGCAAGTAACTAGATAACTGAACTAAGGGTTTAGTATGATAACAATAATGCACTAAAGGTGAGTGCATACAAGGTAGGCTAAGGCGATTTGGGTGTACATTTGGGGGTGGATTGTAAACAATGCTCTTCATTGATATTCCGGAAAACCAAAACACCACGAGAACCGCGAAAAGGAAAGGCCCTGAGGGGTTAACTAGAGGTATCATGTACTAAAGATGAGTACATCGCAAGGGTGTGGGGTAATTACTCGATCGATGTGGAAGAAGTAATTATAATACGGGTTTCAAACAAGGGTTATCCTAATGCCTCTTATCATTTAGTTATTCCTAACTACACAAGTGTAGTCTCACTAGCGATCTTGGAATGCATCACAAAACAAGTTCTAGAATCTATTATACTACTGGTACACTCTCGAAGCATTAAAGGTGAATGCTTTAATTCCTATAGATCTAGGGGCGAACCTCACATTTTTGGGGTGAAATTTTAGTGGTAAATGGTTTTTGTGCTAGTCATATAACTCCTATCCATGAGACACTTTATTAAGACTAAAGTCCCACTCGTACATGTCATATATTTTTTTAAATTTGGTGCTAAAATTTCCCTAACAAATATTTCTCATAGCTTATTACACAAATGAACTAGGACAAGAAAAATAATCAAGGATAAGCATAGTTTCAAAGTTCCCATTTTATTCTCCCTCCCTACACTTAAACTGAACATTGTCCCCAATGTTCCCCGAAAGTATCAAAGTTATGATAATGGAAGGTAATTAAAAGAGAAAGAAACTAGTACTCCCCTGATTGGCTCGGTAGGATCCGTGTGAAGTAGTGGTTAAATTCTTTCCCAAGAAGAATGTATGCATGATAAGTTCCATCCAATATTATGTTTCTTCTTCTTGATAAATAAAACCTGCACACTTTAAGAAAATAGATGAAACCTTCGCGTAAAATCGGCGGTAAAACTATATATGACTCTACTAAAATAGGATATAATGCTTGTGGAATGGATGTTTGCAGATTTTTAGGAAAAAATTAAGACCTGATAATTTCCAAAAACTTATAATTAGCACAGAAAACGAGAGAAATTTTATAAGCCTTTTCTGCTCCTCCTGACGTCGTCTGGTTTTAATCCTAACGCTGTCAGGTTGTCCTGACAGAAACTGGTCTGCTGCGTTTTCCTGGAAAAATTCTGGAAAAATTACACCTTTAAAATCTTGAAAAATTCCTGCAAAACATCCATTATGACTCGATACAAGCATTTGACTCTAACAATCACTCATATATATCAATTTCACTAATTGTAATTCTCATGTTCATGTTCTTAAAAACATATTTGATCTTCCCTACACTTATCTTTTTGTAAAATACCTTTATATGTAATTAAAACGAGGTTAAAAACAAAATAAAGCATTTTCACAAAGTCTAACATGAGAATAAACAATAATGAAAAAGATATATAAACACACAAATAAAAATGAAAAACAAATACACATGGGTTGGCTCCCAAGAAGCGCTTGTTTTTGTTCGAGTCACGAGCTTGACTCTAACCTTATTTAACGGATAAAGGGGAAGTTTTTCCTACACTTAAGCTTAAGTGCGGGTGATAGTAGCGATACACACCCTTAGGGTCGAAATTTGCTACGTGAGGAGAGGGTGATAGGTGATTTATATGCTCAAAGGGGTGTGCTCCATTCATTATAAACTTACCTAATTCTATGGGTGTAGCGGGTGAATCAAGTCTTTCTCCTAGAAATGGATCATCTTCTATCAACTTCAAGAGATTCTTAGTTAAGGATCCATCTTGACCTAATAAACCCGGTTTAAACCAAAAATGTTTTTTGTTATCAACCATGAATGGGTGATGTAAGTGTGTAAGGTCATGTGTTACTCCTATATTAGCTTCCACTCTACATGGCCTAGAGTCTACTACCTTTATCAAGCAACTACCCGGACTATTTATTTCGATGGGTGGATTGGGGCCTAATTCAATTCCTATATTCACAGCTAAAGACGGAAAATTGGGTAAGGTTTTTGGTTGAGGCTCCGGTTCATCAAAATTAGGAACTTCCCTAGGACTAAGAGAGAGGTCATGACAACAAGCATCTAAACCTACAGTAAAAACTCTATAAATTAATACGCGATAAATTAATAACTTCAATAAAATTAATAATTTGTCTAATCCCAACTTGGGACCAGTATAAATTTGGACTTCAATCGATAAAATAATAAGATAATAAATTTTTTGAAACCCCAGTGTATATATATTGGTCCCAATGAAACTATAAATTAATAATTACTAAAAACTTCCATGTATATATATGATACACTTCAAAAATCTAAGATTGTTTAGGAAAAAATGAATTTATTGTCATTTGTTTTTTTGTTGAACTTCAAATCTATATTGAGTTCATCTTTAAATCTCTCTTTTGAACTTGACAGATTCAATTATTATGTGAATGTTGATTCATAAAATGTTAATTGAAACTTGTTTCTCTCATTTATTTTTCATCTCTAACTAGTATATATTGTAACTTATATATTAGTCTTGAAAATTTAAGGGTCATACGTAAAACCTCTTTGAATTAATAAATTATTAAAATATCTCGGTCCCAACATCATTAATTTATAGAGGTTTTACTGTACATTCTCTAGTGGCTTTTGGTCCAAAGGTTCTATATCAATCGGGGTTCCTATAGTCTCTTCTACTTCTTCCGGGTAAGTTATAGGCGGTGTGTGTTCCTCAAGTGATGGTAGGGCTTGTAGGCTTGGAGTTTCCACCTCATTCTCCATTATATCTAGATCTCCTATATGTTCATCATGTGTTTTAGTATGATCTAACCCAAATACACTCCTAAGTATCTCAAATCCTTCTTTAGCCATTTCAAATTCTTGGTCCGAATCATAAGAATTGTTCTCAAAAACTTGACTACTATGTTCTATTTGCCTAAAGGATTCCTCACGCGTGTCATATGTTTTGGTGAAATCTATCCCACACATGCAACTAGGTAGTTAAACTCTAACCATCTCACAATCTTGTTCAGATTTAGGTTCCGTGTTCTTAAAATATAGGTCTTTTTGTTCATGGTGCCTAAGGTTGGATAAATCCTCCTTATCTGTTTCCTCAAATTGTGATGTAAACAAGCCTATGATTTCATTCAACTGGTGGTTTATGCTTAGGAGGCTTTTCTCAAAATTTTTCCGGAGGGTCTTACTAAAAGGAGTTGATTCTAACAATGATTGTTGAATAGAAGCCACACAAGCACAAAATTTATCAAATCCATCCAACCTTACACCCGTCTCCTTTTGGATATCTCTAAGATCACTCAAAAATTCATTAGAACAATAAAACGCAATCCAATCTGTGACATTCAATTGTTCCTCATTTGTTAATGATTCAAATGCAACTTCACTTGCCATAGCGACAAATGAAAAGGGTTTTACGAACACAAACACAAAGAAGGGGGATAGACTACAAGGAAGCTAAAAATGAGAAAAATTCTTACTTGATAGGAATCAAGCAAGGGAACCTATACGAGATAAAAATCTAACTAGCTATTCTATTCCCCAGCAGCGGCGCCAAAAACTTGATGCGCGTACAAGGCGCGTTCAGGGTTAAAGGAACTTCCTTTTCGTCGAGCAAGTTTTTCAACACCCTAGGCAGTAAACATAATCGTTGTAGTGTAGTATTGGGTAACCATCGAGTATTGATATCGTTCTCTAGGGGAATAGGAATGCTAGTAAGAAGTGTACTACGCTAAGGTTGAGGTTGAGGAAAATTCTTTTTTATCTTTTTATATTTTTTAGAAAGTTAAGGGTAAAATCTCGGGGTTTGGATTTGGGAGGTGGTACTTCTACCGATTATTTCTACTATCTAATTATCTAAACTATGGGTAGTCTTATGTCTATTGATGTGTGCTCGTATGATGATTAAAAATGTGTCAACCTAGATACTATTACTCCCTAGTTATCTTTTATTGGTGGTTGAATTGTCACGTCCATATTCTTAACGCGTTGTGTTTTCTAAGGTCGTGAGGTATGCCTTTTTCCCTAACTCTTTGAGACTACCTTAAGGTTATTGCCTACGAAATATCTAGATAAATCACAAACTAACTCTAAGGTTATCTTTGGATGTTTAGACTACAAATCCGCTTAGTGATTCATAAACTAAGGTTCAAAGATTACTCAAGCATTTAAACACTGCGATATCCTAGTGCACTCCTAAGCCATTTATAGTTAAGATAAGAGACAACCAATCAATAATTAATAACTAATTTTCATAGATCTAAGCAAACATACAAGAAATTTAGCAGGACATGTTAAACACGCAAGCATACACACATTCAATGGAAGACATAATGAAATCAATGAAGTAAAACACTTATCTTGATGTAAAATAGGGTTTGAGAACCCTATGATACTGTACAAGTCGGACTACAAACTTTTAGGATTTTTACTCCACAAGTCTACCTCCTAAAATTCTGAAAATTCGATTTATATATATAATTTTACATTTGCGACTGCGTCGCCTTATAGGTGGGACGCCGTCAGGTCGCCGTCATTAGGGTTTAGTCTTGGCCAAGTTATCGTTGGGACGGCGTCACGTTGTAGTTGTGACGCCGTCGGGCTTCAGCAGGGACGTCGTCTGATTCTCGACCCAGGGCGTCTGAGATGGAAAGTCTTAGTGACGCCCTTCCTTTTCAAAGCCTGACGCCGTCGGGTGTAATTTAGCAAAAAGTCTACTGAGCCGTCAGAGATTTTATTTTGTATAAGGGGACGACGTCGCCCTTTGGTTGGGACGCCGTCAGGTGCAATTCCAGCAGTTTGAGTGTCTTCGATCTTGACTTAGCCATTTTCTTCATATATTCACTCCTTTTCGTCCAAATATGCATCATTCCAGCATTTTGCTTCCAAGAGACCTAAAAAGTGAAAAGGAAAGAAATTAAGCAGTAACGGATATAAAAGTGGGCAATTAAGGGCTTAAATGACCCCTTAAAAACGTACGTTTTAAATCCTTATCAATCCATCAATTCATAACCTGGACCAAGGTTGATTCAAGAGTGAATCGCCTCATCATATCTATCCAGTTGTCACAAGTTTGATCTTTTGAGAAGATCTCAGATGTCACCCACCAAGAGCTTGTTTGATGTTGGGTCTACAAGAATTTCCATCTTCATCGTGAATATTTTACATATCACTCGGATGTTTTAGCAATACCTCAAGGATAATGCGTAGGACTCTCAATATATTATCTCACTTTCCACAATGTGTGAAATAGCAAGTATTCATAAATTGTGTATCCTAATGAGATTTATTGATGATCTCTTGGTTCTAGACTCAATTGTGCACTTTGGTTTCCTGAGCGGAGACTAGGGAGATAGTCTCCTTCTTCAATATCAATAATCTCTAAGAGGAAATCGATAGATAATGTAGGTTCCCCGTGGGAATGAAACAAGTCCTTTCAAGAAAACTTGAGTGGCTTGGAAGTTTAGTGCAATGCGTCACTGGGTCCATAACGTCTTGTCTTCAATACCGGCATTACCTTAGTAACCACCAGTAGCATATGTATTGAACCTGGTTTCTGCCTTAAGGTTGAGTTAATGGAGGGCTATTTCTTTTTACCCTTTTCACTTTTCATTTCTTCTTCATTCTTCAACCCCTTCAGTGCTTACCGAGACTTCATTACTAGAACCTTGTTGGGTTTGTTCCAGTTCTAGCTCTATCTCAGTCGGCACTCTTCTCTTATTATCACTTTTCTCCTTTTTTCATCGTACCTAAGGACTTCTATACTAGCTAGTGGATTGCCCCTGTGTAGATCCCTCCGGCTCTGGTGGGATCATGGGAACTAATACCTAACCTTACCATCCTTATAACTCCAATGCATAAAGTAAAATTGTCGGTCTTATGGTACAGTTCTTTCCTCCCTGAACCCAAATGAAAATCATTTAGAAAATCTATCAAGGTACTTGTTATACGAGATCAAAGCATTTTTTACCTTAATAGTTTTGAATTTTTATAAATGCTCCCCCTCAACATGTGCGTAGGCTTTTGAAATCATTTTGCACATGGAGGAAGAAATGTTTGTTTGAGTTTTTACAAATGCTCCCCCTCAATATGTGCATCATGAATTTTTGAAATGATTTAGCACAATAACTAGATTAGACCTTAGCCGAGCACATATAACCCTTGATATTATATGGTGAGATTATCCTTATCCGTTACCAAAATTTTACCTCAAATCCACCATATTATGAGTGTGCCGGTAGCTTGTAAACTTTAGAACTTGGCCTTTGCATCATTTCGAGACCATAGACGAGGTATGTTGAGTTAGCTCCATGTATTTGGACTTTCTAGTTTAAGAAGGCAGTATTATAGGATTATCACCCAAATAGCCTACCATTGTGTGTCTATCGATTAGCCACCTCGACTTCTCGACACCCATGTGAAACCCTTTTGTTGCACTCACCTTTAGTGCAAGATACCCCTAGATACACTCATTTGAGCCATTCCTTTCATTTTGTTAAACCAATATATTGTTTCGTTACACCTATACACCTTAGCCTACCCTGTAGTCTTTATTTGTGATTGGGAAGTCATCATTTGCCTAAGTTCAAGGTTCAAGTGGAAAGGTTCAGGAACCATGGTTTCGTCGACGACATATTCTTAAAGATCATTGAAGACCCCCCGAATTCCCATTGTTCATCTCAAGTGGGGGGATGTTATGTTTATGTTTATGAGTCAAAAAAAAACTTGTGATTCAAAAAAAAAATTATGTATTTGTTATTCAGTTGATTGTAAAGTGCGATGTTATAAGCACTATATTATGAGCTTAATTTAGATTTAGTATCGAGGAGGCCACCTCGGCCATATTTGGAGATTGGAGTTGGTAATTGCGCCAACAGTTGGAGAAAAGGTAGTGTGCCCATCATGACGTCCTCTAATAACACATCTACCTTGTATATCATGATCCGGTTTCTTAACTTTGAAACTTGAACTTTAGGCGGACGGTGAGTGGTGATGACTTAGTTATGGATTTAGACTATTTGCTTGATTTTTATTTTACACCATTTATATATCCCATGTCTTATCCTACGCTTTAGTCATGAAGCGTGTCTAGGTGATGTAGCGAGAAATCTTTGGTGTCTTGGCCATGGATTTGGTCATGTATCATTGATTTTTTCCACTTCGTCGTGACATGTTAGTAATGAGAAATCACCCTTAACCTTTTGTGGAAAACTAGAAGTGGGGGTTGAATAGTTTTACCAATTTAAAACTTTCTTTTAAATATTTAGATCGACTTATGTCAATCTATTTAGATGCGTGTGTTGGATGTTGATAAACAATCATATAGAAGTATGTAATGAAAAGATAAGAGTAAGAAGTACAAAACCACAACGCGAGTATTTATAGTGGTTCGGCTATACGGACACCTTCCTTGCCCTACTCCACTCCTCGAGTCACCTACTCGAGAGTTCGTAATCACTACACGACACCAACTCCTTATGGCGGAGAAGCCTTCACAACGTTGCCTACTATTTTTCCGGTACTAGGCTAACCACCAGGTTCTTTCACACCAAGGTGAACCACACCTATCAACGTCGCCTACCCTTTATCAGGTACTAGGCTAAGTACCTAGTTCTTTCACACCAAGGTGAACCACACCTATCACAACGTCGCCTACCCTTTATTAGGTACTAGGCTAAGTACCTAGTTCCATTGCAATGGAGGAACTACTACCCAACACTACACCAACAACTAATCCCAAAGGAGACCAACTCCTTATTACAACATCATCAAGGATATCAATATCCTTGGATATAATGCTAATCTATCTTGTACATCGAAACACACCATATCGAATGTACATCTAAGGCACCTTTCACTAATGCCTTTAGTTATATCTCCAAGTCACTTTTCACCAATGTCTTGTGACTTGACTTCTAGGCACCCTTCACTAATGACTATAATACGGACGATCGACACCTTTCACTAATGTCTTCGTCTTGACACTTGAGACATCTTTCACTAATGTGCCTGACACTACACTTCTTAGAAGAACGAAAAGAATCATCAACAAGAGGACTTCAGTAGTCTTGATGATGAGAAAGCATGGCAACTCATGGACTTGAGCTTGCTCGACTTCAAAGGTGGTGATCTCGCCTTTAAGAAAAACCTAGAAGATCACAAAAAAACAAAACTACAAACATAGATCTCTTGGATCTGAGGTTATAGAGTTTTTAACTCAAGGGGAAAGTATGTTAGAAAGGGGTGAGAAATAATGAAGAAATGGCTCACTATTTATAGAGGAAAAAATCTACTGTTCCCCGGATCCCACGGATCCCTCCCACAAGGGATCCGTCTAGCGTAAAGCTAGGGATCCTTGGGACGATCCTCTTTACCCATGGGTATTTTGGTTATGGGTCATGGGTTGATCCATGGGTTTTTAGCTAGATACAATGTATCTCTTGAGTACAATGCACCTAGTCACATGGGTATGGGTCAATACCATGGGTTATGGATATTATCCATATATGATATAAGGATGATGTCATGCAATGGGTTATGGGTCAAGCTCCATGGGTCATGGACTTTGGGTTGTATCCAACTATATTCAACGTATTTGGTCAATGGGTTGTGATAATTAAGTTTCTACCCATTTATATTACCCAATATACTACATACTAGTTATGTGTATATTTTACCCAAATATTTAAACACTAGTTGTTGTACATATATAATATTAAATCATAAAATCACTTATAGTTGTTTTCGTGTTTTAAGTGAAAATGTGAATATGTTAGAAACTATTAGTTCAAACCATTTACGTATTTTATTTGTTTCGTTAAAATGATTTTACGTTTGTTATCGACAAAACATTAGAAGATCGTAAAATATAAATAAACGTTTTTACGGTTTATTTGTATTAACAATCTCCCCCTTTTTGTTGATGACAAAACATAAAATTATTTTAAATAAAAGCTAAAATTCGTGAAGATTTAAATTTGTGTTTTGTTGGAATCACTCCTAAACCTTAATTCAAGTGTTAGTAATTCATATGTAATAGTTAGCTTAATATGGCCTTTATGTTAGTAATTAGCCTTAGGCTTATGTAGAAGGCCAATAAGCCTAGGCCCAAGCCCATATAGGAAAGGAAGGGAACTTGGATGTTGCCCTAGTTCCTTCCCCTATATAAACACATGTAAACCTTCCTTAGAAGGTTGGTTGTTCAATTCATTTCACTTTCATACTCTCACGCGAAACCTTTCCATATCATACGTGAGTGTTTGTGTGTGTTATTGTTCATCCGCCTTCATCTCTTTCTTATTTCTACATATTGATGCTTGTGTTACATATATGGTGACCTAACAGTGGTATCAATCGCCAAATAGTTGGGTGAACATATTTGTTTTTGAAGGTTTTTTGTTTTGGTCGTACGCGTAAAAACAGTCACAACTTTGTCACGCTTCAAAATCGATTTTTTATATTTTTTAATCCAAGATTCTTGTCCTTTCAACGTTTTTAGGTGTTCAACTATCTGTTTTTGGCAAAAAGTTTCAAACTTTACGCGTGGATCATTGTTTTTAAACTAGGTTTTGAACGAGGTTCTTGTTCTACGCGTAACTGTTTTTTAACGCTTTGAATCATCAAGTTTCACACTTTTGTGTTATTTTGGTGATATAAAAGCTATTTCATCACTAAAATCTGGTTTGGAAACATCAGTTGGCAGAAATCATTTTGGGCTACTTCTTACGCGTAAGTGAAACCCTAAACTTACGCGTAACTGTTCCTTGGTTTGATCTTCAGTTTTCGTGGTTTACTCCATGTTTTCTTGCTTGGATAAGCCTGAAAATACGTCACATTTGGATATCTTTTGCACTGTGATAGTGTAAAAGATCACTTGGGCAAAAACCCTAAACTTACGCATAAGCTTAAGCTTACGCGTAGAACCCATTACGCATAAGATTCATTTTACGCCTAAGCTTTGTCTTATGCATAAGGTAATCCTACGCCTACGTTTTCTACGCCTAACTTACTGTTTACGCATAACTTTAGTGCTTTTCTCCTTACTTACGCGTAAGCTAAACCTACGCGTAACTTTTGCTGTTACGCGTAACTTTGGTGTTTTTACGCATAAGTGTTACATGGCTTTTCTGTGATTTCTACGCCTAAGGACTCTTCATCAACAACGGTTCATTCGACTACAAAGATCCATTTAACAACACAAGTTCTCAACATGTCACAACCACCATACTCTAACTATTTTACTTACACTTATCATCAACAACAACAACAACAACTAAGTCCTCAACATCAACAATTTAATCATCAACAACAAATTTATCAACAACAATTTAATCAACAACATACTCTACAACTTGGAGCAATTCCACAACGTCAAATGGTTCAACCTCCACCTAGTCTTCAAGTACAACCTTACCCAAACTTCTACAATCAACATCCATCCAGGAATACTATAAAGGAACCGACATGGTTTTGCAAGATGTGTGAAGCCTTAAGTAGCCAACAATCAATTCATGAAGCTGGCTCACTTGACAGACCTCCAATGCTCACTCCCGGGAATTATGATCAATCGGTGATAAGGTTCTTTAGGTTTTATGATCTAAAGAAGCCACATGGAAAATTCTTAAAAAAGGTCATTATGGAAGGTCCATTTCAGATGCCTACTACTGTCACACCCGCAGATCCAGATGCTAATCCACCAAGAGATGCTGTAACCAACATTGCTACTATTTCAGACCTCACTGGTGATCAACTTCTACACTTTGAAGCCGATGAACTTGCAATGCAATACATCCTTTTAGGACTACCAAATCCAATCCTTCGAAGTGTTGATGCTCAAAAGACTGCTAAAGCAATGTGGGAACATATTCATCTACTAATGGAAGGCACAACACTCAATCAGGAAGATATGGAATCCAAAATCTACTTGGCTTATGAACACTTCATGATTGAACCAGGAGAGACATTAGAGTCATATCATCATCGCTTTTCAGACATCATTAATGATTTGGACAGACACAACATCATTATGCCTCGAATTGCTGTCAACACTAAGTTCCTAAGTAGTCTTGGTCCGGAATGGGAGAAGTATGTCATTTTTCTCCGTCAAGCTAAGAACCTTCATCATGCTACATACGGATTGTTGTACGACTATTTGAAGCCTCACCAAAAAGAAGTTGAGAAAGAAAGGACTATCCGTGGACTACCGACTTCACAGAAAATTCCTGATAATCAACAACTTGCTTTGTGGGCTCAAACTAATCTTCCTCCTCAAACAACTCAGCAACCAGCTCCTCAACCAACTGCAACCATCACACCATATGATCAGTCACAACAACAACCTCAACAAACTCAATTGGTTCCATACAACAACAACAATGCTCAAGCACTTTACAGTGAAGCTGATGAGGACTATGCTGCTTTCGATGAATTGCAACAAGGATTTGTTATGATTGCTAAAGCCTTCGGTCGGTATACAAACAAATCCAACAATCGCATTCGTTACTCATCCAACACAAGGAATCAAGCTGTTGTGAACAATGGACGTGTTGAAGTTCAGAATCATGGTTATGGTCGTCAGATGGGAGGTGATCAAGGGTTTAATGCTATTGGAAGGAATAACCAGGGTACTCCACAACAACAGAGAGCTCAAGTAGTTGAACAGGGGAATGCTCAGAATGGGGTTAATGGTCTTCGTTGTTATAACTGCAATGAAAAGGGTCATCTGGCTAATGCATGTCCTAAGCCGAGGACAAGAGGCAATGCTTATTTCAAAGAGGCTTTACTCTTGGCTCTTAAGGATGAAGCTGGTGGAACTCTTAACAACAAGGAACATAGCTTTATGGCAGATGCAGACTCAGATGATGATATGGAGGACTTGCAGGCTAATGCAACAGTGATGTTGATGGCACAAATGCAAGCTCTACACATGAGTGATACAGGCCCAGTGTATGACACTGACGGCTTGTCTCAGGTACCTAAACAAACAATTATCATCAATGATCTGATATCTCCGCCACTTTCTCCATCTGACAAGGATTAGAGTGTTCAACATGAGTCTTCCACATCTCATTCCGATGATTATCAAATAGATCCCGTAGTTATATTTGATGATCAAGATGACCTTATGGTTAATATTGATAATCAAGTTGACTCCGTGTTTATATTTGAGGATCTAAATAATGATCATGTTGAGACTTACGTTGAACAACATGAGCTTTTGTCTAACAGAGAAACTGAGCTCCTGACCTTAATTAAAGACCAAAATTCTCGATTGGAAATTTGCACGAAATTAAAAGCTCAAAATGCACTGTTAACCAGGGATAACGATTGCTTAATTCGACAAATCGAATTTTTTAAAACTCAACAAAACCGTGAAAAAGGTTTTGAAGTCGCTTTTGCTAAATCTTATCAAAACGAAAAATATTTAGAACGAGAGATACGTGATCTAGCCGCATCGAAGCATGCTTTGTTGTCTCAAATAGAACAAATGACACATGAACATAAACAACAACTTAACGCTCTTACTTTGGAAACTCAAAAAACCAAGGCTGAGTTGTTAACTTGTTAAACAAAGTTCTCCGAGTACAAAAAGCATTCCACGAAATGAATAGATAACTATCTTGAAGAAATTGTCGACTTACAACACAAAATCAAAGAGTTTCGAAATGTCGTTTATAAACATGGTGAGTCAATCACAACTATTCAAAAGTTTACTTTTAAACCAAATCCAAATGGATACGGTCCGATTCTTGCTGATTACAAACCTAAGTTTTCAAACAGAGCATTCAAACCAAATCCTGAAGTTTACAGTGCAGAACATAGAATTGATGATTCAATTATGACTGTTGTGGAATATAATCGCATGGAAGAATTAGATGCAGATGACGAGAGTCGGTCAAAAATGGAAAATGTCGTTTATAACAAACCATTTAACTATTCAAAAGCCGTAACTTTTGTCACACAACAAGATACTTCAAACGCACCTTTGGTTGTCACACCAGTTTCTGACGTTAGTCCCCAACACAATGGTACACAAATTAATGGTCCCATACCTTCACTTAGTGATGTAAAAACTAAAGCCGAAAGTTGTCGTGTTATCAAATATTTTGACACTTTCTTATCTGACATCAAACTTTTGGAACGTGAGATTGAATTTCAGTCTGAAATAAAAGTTGAACATTTTCACTCGCCATTGGCACGAGAACAAAGAGACATTTTTCAGAAAAGAATTTTACCCCATGTCAAAAATTTGAAAAATTGTGCACTATATTGGGAAAGGGATTTTCACAAGGAACTTGGTCTCATGAAAACAGTTTTCGAGAAAATAGAAACATCAATTTCAAATACTAAACGCAAAAAGAAATTATTGAGAAAAGATGTTGATCGACTCTTGGAAAACGTTATCTGTGCTGATATCAATAATCTTGTGTTATTACAATCTGTTGCATATGCATCTGATCATATCTCTGCTGATTCTGTTGATACTGTTGATATTGTTGTGAATATTGATAATGTGCATCAGATCGAGTCTTTCAAAGCTAAAAATGAACGACTGTTAAACGAACTTTCAAATTCTAAACGTCGTTTTTCAATGGTGTCAAAAAGATTGTCAATCGTGAACTTGCTTTGCAAAATAAAATCCACCAGTTGCAATAAAAAACGTTTAATCCTAAAATTGAGCAACTGGATGATCAAAACGTGTCTTTGAAATGTCAAATCTCAAAATATGAACAAGAACTTGCAAACGTTAAAAAGGAATATAGTGTCATATTTGATTTACTCAAATAGACTCGTAATGAAGCATCAAACGAACTTGATCATTATCTTGCACACACTAAAGAAGTCATGAATTTTTCTGGAAATCTTCGTTCTGAAAATCAAGAGCTGCTGCACACTATCTTTAATTTAAGGGAAATGTTAGGAAAGTATGAACAAGTTCAGCCTAGCATCATTAAGAGAATTGCACCCGTAACACTTAGCAAACGTGAACCCAAAATACCTACTGACAAAACACAAGTTACTAATGTGCTTCCCTCTACTGAAACAGGAATAGTTGCCTCTTTTCCAAACGTCCGCACTTCACAGCCTAGGAGCAATACAAGGAAGAATAGGAAGTTGCGACCTAAGAAAAGACAAATAAAGAATGCTGAAGTAGAAGAACACCGTAGGACTTTGAATAAGACTCCAGTTGCACCCACTTTAGATATTGCGTCTAGCAAATGTAATGGAAAAAGTGTTGTAACTAATGTTGAACCTTTAAGTACTTTTGATATTCAGTCTGATGCTTCTTGTGTTATTTGTCGTAAAAGTATGCGTTCTGATTGTCATGATAGTTGTGTTGCTAAGGCTATCTTGTCTCGTTTAAGGAATCACAAGATTCGGAATACCTCTAGGCCCACTACTGCTTCTAAGTCTGTGCTCGGTAAACCACCCTCTTTAGATTCTAAGAAACGCATTGATGTCACTATAGCTCCTGTATCACCTCCAAGGAATGTAGTACCACCTAGCACATTCACTAAGACCAAAGCTAAGACTAGTTGGAGATGGCAGAAATGGATACATAACATCCTAGGATTTAAATGGATACCTAAAATCATTGATGAGTGTATTTCAACTATAACTGCTTCGGAATCCTCTAACTCTTCGGGTTCCACATCAACTTCTATTCCATCTGTGTCGTCTATGTGTAATGCAGGTGATACAGATCATCCTTTGGATTGTTGATAGCGGATGTTCCCGACACATGACAGGCAACCTTAAACTGTTATCAAATTTTGTTGCAAAGTTCATTGGCACTGTTAGATTCGGGAACGATCACTTCGCAGCTATCATGGGCTACGGAGATTACATAAATGGCAACATCGAAATTAGCAGGGTTTATTATGTAGAAGGCCTCGGTCACAATCTCTTTTCTGTTGGTCAATTTTGTGATGGAGATTTGGAAGTCGCTTTTAGGGAGAAAACTTGTTTCATTCGTGATCTACAAGGAAATGATCTTATGTCTGGCCAACGCTCATCCAGTCTCTACACTATCTCCATGCAAGACATGATTGCTTTATCTCCCATTTGTCTACTCTCAAAGGCTACATCTACAAAATCTTGTCTATGGCACCGTCGTCTCTCCCATCTAAACTTTCAAACCATAACCAACCTTGCTCGACACAAACTTGTTGAAGGTCTCCCAAGATTCCGGTATTCTAAAGATCACCTATGTTCAGCTTGTGAACAAGGAAAAGCACTCGTGCTCATTTTCCTTTAAAGGTGGAACACAACACTCAGCATGTGCTTCATCTTCTTCACATGGATTTTTGTGGCCCGATGCGCGTACAAACGATTAATGGCAAACGCTACATCTTAGTAATTGTTGATGACTACTCACGATGGACTTGGGTTTATTTTCTTCGAAGTAAAGATCAAGCTCCACAGATGATCATCACCTTTCTCACGAAAATTCAAATTCAGCTCCGAAACACCGTCAGACAAATTCTAACAGACAAAGGAACTGAATTTGTGAATCAAACATCTAGTGCCCGCACACCAGAACAAAACGAAGTTGTTGAAAGACGAAAGCGCACGTTAGGGGAAACTACCAGAACGATGTTAATCAATGCTAAACTTCCAGATTACTTATGGGCTGAAGCTGTTTCAACTGCATGCTACACTCATAATCGCTCAATGATTACAAAACGCCACAACAAAACACCATTTGAACTTCTCCACAACCAAAAACGAATCTTAAACACTTTCATGTATTTGGATCTCTTTGCTATCCGAATAATGATCGTGATGACTTTGGAAAGCTCAAAGCCAAAGCTGACATTGGAGTCTTTATTGGATATTGTGAGAACTCTAAAGGTTACCGGATCTGGAATCGTCGTACAAAGCAAGTTATGGAAACGATTCATGCTCATTTTGATGAACTCACTGAGATGGGTTCTGAGTATAATAGCTTGGAACCCGGTCACAACCGCTTAAACTTCCCTCAAACCCCATCATCAGCTGAAAAAGCCCCCAGCTTACACGTCAACAAATGGAAACACTATTTGCTCCTCTGTTCAGTGACGATATTGATGAATGTGCTCCAGGTGTATCCGCTGTTTCCGCTGCTCAACCTGATAATACTCTTATACCTGATACACCTGCTACAACAACTACTGTTGAAGAAGCACCACCAGTTGACTCTACAACAACAGTTGAACAAACTACTTCCAACGACGCTGAACCAGCTGCTGATGTTCTTAATGAAGTACCCCCACCTGCAGATTTTGATCCAAATGCGTTCTTTAACCCGTTTGCGAATGAAACTGCTGCACCTGATGTCACGGAATCATCAACAAACCATTTCAATCCTCAAAATCTGCATAATGTATATCCACATCAACCCTCTACACATCGCTGGACAAAATACCATCCTCTTGAGAACACCATTGGCAACCCGAATCAACCAGTCGTTATGAGACAACGTCTTCACACAGATGGTGAACACTGCATTTATGCTCTCATTGTCTGCCAATCTGAACCTAAAAACGTTAAAGATGCAATGACAAAAGACAACTGGATTGAATCCATGCAAGAAGAACTCAACCAATTCAAACGTCTTGAAGTATGGGAACTGGTTGAAAGACCAACATGGGTCTACGTCATTGGTCTCAAATGGATTTGGAAGAACAAATTGGATGCTGAAGGGAACGTAATCAGAAACAAGTCACGTCTGGTGGCTAAGGGTTATAGACAGGAAGAGGGTATTGACTTTGAAGAATCATTTGCTCCGGTTGCTCGTCTTGAAGCTGTTCGGATTTTTCTCGCGTTCGCGGCTCATATGAATATAACGGTCTTTCAGATGGACGTCAAAACTGCTTTTCTGAATGGTCAACTGAAAGAAACGGTTTATGTCAGCCAGCCAGAAGGATTCGTTGATCCCGAGTTCCCGAACCATGTCTACAAACTGAATAAAGCTCTGTATGGTCTCAAACAAGCTCCTCTAACGTGGTACGATAAGTTATCATCCTTCCTCATTGCCAATAAATTCACCAAAGGTTCGGTCGATCCCACACTTTTCATACAGTATCACGGGGCTCACATCTTAATCGTTCAAATCTATGTGGATGACATCATTTTTGGGTCAACACATTTAAAATACTCAAATGCTTTTGCAAAATCAATGACAAAACATTTTGAAATGTCAATGATGGGTGAACTCACATTCTTTCTAGGAATGCAAGTTCATCAATCACCCCGTGGTATTTTCTTAAGTCAGTCCAAATATGCCCTTGAATTGTTAAAAAAATTTGGAATGCAAAACTGTGACACCTATGCCACACCAATGGCTCATACCAAGAAGCTAGACACTGATTTACTTGGGAAATTGGTGGACCCTACAAAATACCGTAGTATCATTGGGTCTCTCATGTATCTAACAGCTAGCAGACCTGATATTGTTTTTGCCGTATATCTATGCTCCCGTTATCAGTCGCGACCAACTGAAACCCACCTCTCTGAGGCTAAGAGAATCCTCCGATACATCAAGGGAACCATTAATTTGGGGATCTGGTATCCGAAGGATTCTGGTTTTGAACTAATAGCTTTTTCAGACACTGATCACGCAGGCTGCTTAGACTCTCAGAAAAGTACTTCAGGAGCACTACAATTTCTTGGTGACAAACTGGTGTCATGGCAATCGAAGAAGCAGGATTGTACATCACTGTCCTCAACCGAAGCAGAATATGTAGCCATGTCGGTGTGTTGTG
Organism: Chrysanthemum seticuspe; assembly: GCA_019973895.1. Classification (NCBI taxonomy): domain Eukaryota; kingdom Viridiplantae; phylum Streptophyta; class Magnoliopsida; order Asterales; family Asteraceae; genus Chrysanthemum; species Chrysanthemum seticuspe. Next base: position 152,696,163 of record BPTQ01000008.1, on the reverse strand, counting down.
CTCAAGTCATTTGGATGAGAACACAACTAAAAGACTATGGTTATGTATTTGACAGAATCCGGATGTACTGCGACAATCGGAGTGCTATTGCGATCTCGTACAACTCAGTTCAACACTGAAAGTCAAAGCACATCGATCTTCGATATCATTTCATCAAGGACCACGTGGAACAGGGTACTGTTGAATTATACTTTGTGGGTACAGAATACCAATTGGCAGATATTCTCACCAAAGCCTTAGCTCCTGCTAGGTTTAATGAGTTGGTCCACCGGATTGGTATGCGGTGTTTGACTCAAGAGGAACTGGATGAACTCTTAAAACATTCTTAAAAACCAGTCAAACACCAAAAACCTCTTTTGTAAATACTTTTCAAAAACAAAATACAAAAATATAAAACCTGATAAAACAACAAAAATATTCTTCTATCTATATTTCTTTTAACATGGCAAGTACAATTCTTCCGTCAACACTCAAATCTTTCAAAATTCAGGATTTTTCCGATCAAGTGTTGAGGGGGAGAAAAATAAATACTTAACTGTTTCAAAATAACACTGTACTTGCATGATACCTTATCCCGGTTGATTCTTTAATAATGGTGGTCACATTTCTGGTTTTCTGACACTCCTCGGACTAAAATTTATAAACTTTCATTATTTCTTAAGTCGATGGGGAGTGTCGTCAAAGTTATTTCCAAATATTCTTCATTTGGTAACCAAAATGGAAGTTAAAAGGCATTGGATGAAAATGGAAAAGGTGGAGGGACTATAACTGTAAAAATCTTAAAGTTAATTTCAATAAAACTACCCACCTAACTCATTTATTTCATCACATTTATTATATCACCAAACTCATCCTACGCTTAAAAATCGTTCAACAAATCCGTGTTTTGGATCTTCAATTTGTAAGTTGTTTCATAATCTTAACGTGTTTACAAACAATGGTTTTGAATCGTTTACAAATCCAACGGTTAAATCGTGAGATATGAGTGATTGTGTGTTCTACGCATAAGCGTATGAACACATAATCTTGTTTATGTGTTTGTGGTTAAAAAGATAGTGTCAAAAAGTTTCTAAAACATCAATGATACCATTTTTATCCTCAAAACTTACCCAGAAACACGAATTGATTGAATCTGGAAAACTATGGTTTATGCGTGAATTGGGTGTTTTCTTGTGTGAACGTTTCTGGACAATTAGTTGCTTATAATATGTTGTTTATGTGATGAATTGACTATATCCATGCTTAGAACTTGCCCAGAAACATCAAAAGTGAAAGAATTGAAATTTAGGGTTCTAGTTCATACGAATTGGGTATTCTTGATTCATGTTGAGTTTCATGTTAAAACTTGGATAAACATACTTATTAGGCTTCTAAGACTTCCCAGAAAAAGTTTGGTGCAATTTCCATGACTAGATTTCTTACGCGTAATTCTTGAAACTAGGGTTTAAGTTCTACGCATAAGGTTTTTTACGCGTAAACTGTTTGACAAGTATTCATGCCATGATCTGTTATAGAATGAATGTATGTGCTATAATTGATGATATGATGATTTTATTTCAGGTTTGCAACACGTAAAAATCAGAATCAAGGTTGTTAGACATCTACGCATAAGGATCACCTTACGCGTAGCATGTTATGCGTAAGAGAAATCTTACGCGTAAGGTTCTACATATGGGACTACGCGTATCCTGTGAAGGATATGCGTAAACAGTGACCTCTACGCATAAGGTCTACTCTTACGAGTAAGCCTTACGCGTAAGGTTTTATATGCGCTTACGCGTAAGCTCTACGCATAAGGTCCCCTTTTTCCTACGTGTAATATTTCTTACGCGTAAGACAAGGTCCTACGCATAAGCTTGCACCTTTACGTGTATAACTCCTGTTTATGCATAAGCTACCATTTCTACGCCTAAGCCTTGATTAAACCTTCATCATGAATTGTTACGCGTGCAAACTTGTAAATAAATAAATCATATCGTCACGAAACCAATAATGTCACTAATAAGCTTAAATGCTTGATATGTTGTGAAAAATAAGTGATAACATAAACTTTAAAACTTAAAGTTAACTAACTCACGAAACTTATCACGACGTCATTGAACTATTGGACAAACAAGTGACTTTGGACTCGTAACAATCATCGACATAGCACATTCAATAATCAGACAATAAAACCATCTGTTGACTAACACAATGTCTTTCGATATGTTGGTTCTTTTGGCTAAATTTATTTCAGATCACGACATGGACGCTCAAATGAATGTGGATGCACCAAATGTTCTCACCGTTGCCGATATCTTCCCTAATGGCTATCCAATGAAGATTGGAAAGAACAACCTTCGTGTTGACTTTGACACTCTCACCTGCTCAGAGTCTTCTTGCTTGATTGCTGTGGATATTCTAAAGAATCAACCTTATCAGAACATGATCTCGCATTTTGCTACAGTGCCGGAGATCTACATTCACCAGTTCTGGAACAAAATGCAGAGGATCAAAGGTCAAAGTGTGGTAACAGTGACGCTCAATCACAAACAAGTTACCATTACACATGCAGACTTAAGGGTTGTTCTTCTCATTCCTGACATCGAGCCAACCGAATTCAATGCCACACCAACTGAAGAGACTGTTCTCCAATTCATGATCGACATTGGTTATGACGAAGCTACAGGAGTAATCTCTAAGCATTCATACGTGGATCTTAAGAATATTCCTCAACCCTGGAGAACTCTCTACATCATCATCACCAAATCTGTTTCCGGTCGTGACAGTGGCTATGAGCATCCCAAGCTTATGGAACTGCAGATCTTTTGGGCGTTGATCAACATGAAGCACATCGAAATTGAAGCTCTGATATGGGACGACATGATGTCATTCCTCAAAAAGCTTGGCTCAAAGATTCCTTATATCAGATATACTAAACTGCTGATCCAAAGAGCTCTTGGACTCAATCCTGATATTCCCAAGAGACTCAATGACCCTAACAATCACGACATGTTGTCTGAACCTACCCTAACTATCAGATTCAAGGAATCAACAACGAAGAAACAGGGTGTTGTGTTGCCAGATCACCTTCTGTCTGATGAAATCAAAAGGCTCTACACATACAAAAGGTATCTGGTGGAAGTTGAAGAAAACAAAGTCGGTTTTCTCGATGACAAGTCTTCTGGCACCCCCACAAGGAAAACCAGAAGAGGAAGTGCAGGAAGTGCTGCAAGCACTGAGAGTAAAAGGAAGTTCCCTAAGAGGAAACCTCCACACAAAAGGAAAGTTCCTTCTAAGGAAGCTGTTCCTATTCCCGTACCCAAGCCTGAACCGCCAAGAAAGCTAATGGACGAAAGCTCTGAAGATACAGAATCAGACGAAGAGGTTTTCTACTCTGAAACTGCAACCGATATTACTCCATCAGTAGCTAAACCTCCCAGTCCACCTGCTGACAAAAGTAAAGGGAAAACCCCAGTGATTGAGCACGAAGAAGAAAGCTCTAACGAAGAGCCTCGGGATACTGATTACAGGAGCTAGTTCAAATTCGTTAGACTCCAACACGTTGCGAAAGAGTTTGCAAAGGATCAAATGGGTGGCCCCGGAGGGTCAAGTGGTGATGTTCAATCTACACCGATTCCTGATGCGGTTAATCAACCCGATAAGGGAACTGGTGCCACCACTCTTGAGCAACAACAAAAGCAACAGGAGGATTATATTGAGTATGACATTGAGGAACCAGAAACTGAGAAGTCAGAGAAAGATAAAGCTGATGAAGAAGCTGCAGCTCAAGCCAAAGCTGATGCAGAGGCCATAGCTCAAGCTAAAACAGATGAAGAAGCTAGGATTCAGGCTGAAGAATAGGCTAAAACTGATAAAGATGTCGAAGTAAACTACGATGATTATCTTCTCAACAGTCCAACTCGTTCTAAGGAGAAAACTTCTGAACCTCCTAAGGACCCTGAACCTTCTCATGACTCTTCATCATCAGATTCATCCTCTCACTCTTCACCACCACCATCCAGAAGATCAAACAAATCCACATCCAAATCAGTGAAGAAGACAACTGCCTCTTGGATCTCTCAAGCTAAGACACGAATCGTTAAAGCTGTCAAACAGGTCAGAAAGAAAGATGTGCTTTACAAGAAGCTGAATTTTCTCGCTGACCAGGTACAGTATCTTCATGACGAGAATGACAAGATGCAAGTTGAAAGGGAATATGTCCAGAAGCTCATGAAAGATGATCTTCAAGGGAAAATGAACGAAATGATCAAAGGTTACACTCACAAGTACCTTCATGACATCGTTCCTGGAGTTACAAAGGAGATGTTTACCAAACAACTCTATCTGAATCTATTACACTTGGCCAAGCAAACTATGAGATCAACACCAATGCATGTCAACATCAACCCAGTTGACCCCATAATATTCTCAGATGCTGAATTGGTTTCCAGGCTCGTAGCTCAAATGTCTAAACGATCTGCAACATTTGCCTCTTACGAAGGTAAATTGTTTGAAGCATTGCTGGAATACCAACTTAAATCAGCATGCAGAGAAGAAGCTGAGTGGCCCAAGCATCCGAGAGACGAAGAAGATAAGGATAAAGATAAAGATCCAAAACACCCGAAGAAGTCTGGTGAATAATCTTCCATGCAACCTCCACCCCAAAGGACTCCAGCTCAACCACGATCTCCTCCTCGCTCTTCAACTGGAAAACCTCAGGATTCTGAGTTACCACCCCAGACTCAGAAAACAGGTGATCACTTTGAGTATACGGGTGGTGACGATGAGGAATTCCATGAGCCCACCTCATCTAGGCCTAAGAAAAAGAATAAGAAGGCGCCCAAGGCTGACGTCGTATCATGGCTAGACGAGGATGACACTGATGAATAAGACTGGTTTTCTACACTTGTTAATTCTACTCCCTATCCATCTGAAGGTCAAGATCTGGTAGACGGTAGTACATTGGAGCATGCAAAATTACTGCAAGAAAAATTCCGAGTGAAGAAGATGACGAAATCAGAGTTGAAACGAATCAAGAATGAAGCCTTTCAACTGCTAAAAGACAGCTCGGAAAGTGCCATCGAGGTTGAATACCATCTTGAAAACATAGCACGAGCCATGTCCAACAACATTGATTGGCTCAACCCTGAAGCAAACATCAACTTCTCCAGGAAAGACAATGCCCCTTACTACACCGACTGGTCTAAACCTCTACCAACGATTGGCCAACCAGATCAGCCTAAGATTCGATTTCGCTACTTCTTCAACAATGACTTGGAATTTCTTCTACACGGCAGTGATGATTCAAGGAAATATGCTACATCACTGACACTTCCGTTCCCGGCAGCCATATACTCAAACTGCATAGCCATCGAGGAAAAGGCTACCCACATGTTTTCCAACAATGTGGAATTGTATGACCGTGATGCAATGTATGGGATTCACCATTGGCCGGAACACCGACGAATCTATTACAAAAGCTGCCAGGTTCAGAAGTCTCAACATGAAGTGTTCAGTACTAAAGCAATCGTTGGTGTTAAGCATGTAGCTCTTTCGTCTATATGGGACTACACTTTCCTCAAGAAAATTGTGGTCAAAAGACAAGACGAAAGAGACTATGAATTCTGTGAATCAGACTTTCAGAACTTGTCTCTCAACGACATTGAAGATTTGTATCTTGCCAAAGCACAGGGACGCATGAGACAATTCTCGACTGAAATTCAACGCGAATACATCAAGTCCTTGCTCATATTCATCAGAAGCATAGTGATACAGGAACGTGTAGAAGATCTACAACTTGCTGTTGAGTCGTATCAGACCCGTGTCAACTTCACCAGACCTCAGCTAGAACTTCCCGACATCAACCAGCTTCCACAATACACCCTCGTCAGCAAACCATTCGGAGTAATTTAACGTAGTGAACTACAACGAAACTGCTTGATGGCGTGTCGAGATCTTCACAAGTTTGGGGATCACACATTGAAGAAGGTTAGGGATGGCTTGGCTTATAGGTTGAAGGCGATATTTGAAGGCATTGGGTCTCAAAAGCGATGGAACTCTCAGGAAAGACGGGATGTGCAGAGGATTATCACCAGGATTAATGAAAGGTTGTACAGAAGGGACCAGTTCAGAACACTGGAGAGCTTTGTAGGTGGTCGTCCCAAGATTTCTCTCACTGGCTATCAACGCCCTGATCGCATTCCTGGAAAGATTGATGGACTTCCTGGTACCCCTTAAACTACTTCTATTTCATATTATTTTGGATGTGTGATCTTATATTGACAATGGCTTGTGCACACATATCAGTGTACAACCCGTTCTTGTAATGAAAGGACCCTGTCGTACGCTTCAGTGCCACAATCCTATAAAAGGAGCGAAAGCTTCTTACTTTTGAGTAAAACCTATCAAACCTTTCATTTTTCAAAGGTTTTGCTCAAAAGGACAAGTACTTCTCCTTATGATTTTAAAACCTCAACCGTTTATATCACTTGTTGAGGGGGAGTATTTGACTAAAATCTTTGTTCACAAAATTGTTCTCAGTGGTTCTTTTCCCACAAAACTCAAAATGGTCATATTTGATATCAACATTTCTTCAAAAATAACATTTATATGCCATTTTTGAGGGAGAGAAAAATACGTGATAAGAAATATGTTGTGTTTTGCTATATGAATTCTCGTGTGAAAAAGACTTCAACCCATGAATTGACGGGAACTGAACAGTCATACATTGAAAAGATTCGTCTTCCAAGACTTATCCAAGTAAATTGTACCCATTCGAGAAGCTCTTGATAGACATGAACTCTGACGGGTTTGGCAACCTTTCGGGGTTGTCCACATCTTCAAGATAGTTATTAGAGCTAGTTGTCACCTAAAAGCTGACAATGTAACTCTTTAACTATGCAACGTAATCGTGTCTCGCAAGGAATTGTCTATCTTGAGTCGATCAATTCTAAAGTGCGCGCTATTTCCTCACTGCGCAGATTTCTGTCAAAACTCTTAAAGCACATGTGGAGGGGGAGTATTTTTGCAAAATATCAAACTCGTACAGTGGTACAAAATGCTTTTCATTCACAAACACTTTAAGAGATTTTCATGATTAAATGGTTTTATGGCAATGGAGTTATAAGGTGATTAAGGTTATGGATAACCGTCCTATGATCCGCCAGAGCCGGAGGGATCTACCCAAGGACACCACAAATAGATAGTATTTAGAAGTCCTTAAGTACGATTATAAAAAAGAGAAAATGAGAATTGGAGAAAGAAAGAGTTGAAGAATTAAAAAGAAATGCAAATGAAAGGGTGAAAAGAAATAGCTCTCCAAATTATTCAACTTAGGGCAGACACCGGGTTCAATTCATATGCTACTGGTTGTCACTTGATGACGCCGGTATTGAAGATTAAAAGTCATCATGGACCCAGTGACGCATGCACTAAACCTTCTTAACCACTCAAGTTTCTCTCAAAAGAAGCTTGTTTCATTCTCACAGGGAACCCTACGTAAGCTATCGGCCTTCTCTTAGAGATTGCTGGTATTGAAGAAGGAGACCCTCTCCCTAGTCTTCGCTCAGGAAAACCAAAACGCACTATTGAGTCTAGAGCCACGAGATTCATCAAAAGATCTCTTAGGTACACTTGACATTTCATCACTTGTTTTTCAAAAATAAGAACATCAGTGGTAAGTTATCGAGTCCTACATAGATCTTAGCAATCTGTCGAGAACATTTATGAGGGGTTCACATCTGTGATCCTCAGTGATTGAATGGAAACTCCTGCCAGGGTCAACATCAAACAGCCCTGACAGCAGGTCGCTTCGGTAACTCCCCGTGGATTACGCTTAGTGGTCTCAAATGGTCTACAGTCGTGAGGTGATGCTTCGGTATACGTAAGCGACTCATCTGAATCGTAGGTGTACTTCGGTGCATCGTGTTATCTCACTTGTGGGACTCCAGTTCAGGAACGGCCTTTGTGAGAATTAGAGTTGTGTTTTCACACTATGCTGTTAACACTCTCGAAGTTCAAACTTGTAAGTGCCGGAATCCGCTTATTACTAACCTTATTTATGTTTACTTCTTATGGAAGCTCTGGAGCGGAATGATCGTGCAGATTCTCCACATGATCATACCAACAACATCACTTATGGAAGTTCTCTCACAGTCAAAGGCAACACAAAGTCAGAATGATTCCTCAACAAAGAATCTACAAAGTTTAAAGACTTATAGAACTTCATCAACTGTAATCCAATGTTAAAGAGCGTGTGAGCATGTTGGAGAAAGACGTGGAGAAACTGGAGCAGCGAAGCAGACCTGATGCAGACTACCACACCATACTATCACTTTCAAAGAACAAAGAACAAAAGAACAAAGAAAATGAAGACGTCAAAGCAGAATACTTCAAAGGAAACAATTTCTCTACACTGGGTAGATTGTTCAAATCAAGACATCTCTTCTCACAAGAAAGAAGAATGTCAGAAGACGTCAAAGCTACTATTACGTCAGCACCTACAACGTTATCACTCATTTCATTCATCACTAGCACTTGAGGGGGAGATTGTTGGAATCACTCCTAAACCTTAATTCAAGTGTTAGTAATTCATATGTAATAGTTAGCTCAATATGGCCTTTATGTTACTAATTAGCCTTAGGCTTATGTAGAAGGCCCATAAGCCTAGGCCCAAGCCCATATAGGAAAGGAAGGGAACTTGGATGTTGCCCTTGTTCCTTCCCCTATATAAACACATGTAAACCTTCCTTAGAAGGTTGGTTGTTCAATTCATTTCACTTTCATACTCTCACGCGTAACCTTTCCATATCATACGTGTATGTTTGTGTGTGTTATTGTTCATCTGCCTTCATCTCTTTCTTATTTCTACATATTGATGCTTGTGTTACATATATGGTAACCTAACATGTTTTTACTTTCTTCTCCCCCTTTTTGTCAAAACAAAAAGAGCTTCGAAAGGAAACTAACACATTGTTTTAAGAAAAACATGTGAAAAATAAAAGATAAAGAAAAAAAATAGAGGGCAAGTAACGGGAAAGGATCTCGTCTTAACTCCCCCTTGACGAGTCCTTCTCTATGTGAGGGCGTCAAGAAAATAATACTAAATTAGTTCATTTGCAACTAAGTTTGCAAAAGATTTCGTCTATGTGACGAATAAGATCCCCCTTGATGATTGCAATTTTGAAAAGGGATGTTATGAAATGTAAACCTAAGATTGCAAGTAATTTTGAAATGTATTGCTTTGACACAAAGCTCCCCCTAGATTTAGGGTGTCAAAGTCTTCATGTGTAAATTGAATAACTACAAAACAAATGTTAGAAAATAAGTACAATGTACAATTTCCTGCAAATATGATCCAGGTTAGTAGAAAAATAGTTTTTTGTATCACGGATCCCACGGTTCCCTCCTTGTAGGGATCCGTCTAGGAAAATATGAGGGATCCGTCTGGCTGATGATCAATTTCAGCAATGGTGATATAACATATTATGTTAATATCAAAGTGAGATATGTATTATACAACATAATCATATACTCAGAAATATAGCAAGTAGCATGTATTTTCATTTAATAAAACTAGAGATATGATATGCATGACTCTAAAAACTAAGAAAATGATCGATACATGACTTGGAATTACTAGACTTATCTAAGTAATGCTTGAAACTAGGACATCACTAAAAATCCTCTAGCTCAAGTTTGTTTAGGTTTAATCTCGTCGAAACGTTCGAGGAGGTGATAGAACATGAAACGTTGGTCTTCTCGTACTTCATGTATCAAACTTTCAACATGTTGACAATGATAACAATATTTGTCATGGCTAGGTAGTGGTGGTGGAAGAAATGAAATTGCTTGATGCGAAGGATCAAGTGAAGTTGCTTGTGGAGCTTCAAACGACGGAGGGATTGGTGGAGGCACATTTGAAGATGACTCGACCAAGAATGATAGTGGTGGTAGATAAGTGTCAACTTCCATATGTTCGGGTGGTTGACTTTGATGATTTCTCATAATCCAAATGGGATTATATGATGGAAACGGCGAAAAGGAAGCCGGGGCTAATGTTGACTCAACACCTTGATTTTGTACCATTATTCCTCCTAATGAGGAGAATGTTGTCGGTGAAGGAGGATGAGACGACCTAGGAGGTAAATCCTCTAAATTGTAGAGGTGTGGTGATGATAGTGGAGATGTAAACGAGATAGCTCTAGGAACCAATGGTGATGATTTAGTGGAGATGATATTGTTAGGCCTAGGAGATATGGTGGTGTTTGGCATAGGTAGTTTTGTGGGTACTATCCTTTTAGGAATTGGTTTGATTGGTTGAGAAGAAATCCTTGCATTTTTTGGCTTGACCGGAGATGATTCGATTGAAGAAATTTCGTGTACAACACGAGCAATTTTCTTGGGTGGTTCTTTGGTGGATAAGTTGCTACTTGGAGTTTTCCTCATGATGATTTCAAGAGGTTTGTAAAGATTTCTTAAGTGCTGAAAATGAGAATGAAGGTGATGACTTTAGAAGTCCTAACAATGTGGTTTATAAAGCAAGAGATTTCGCAAGTGCTTTCAAGACTTAAGCCATTAAAATTCCTTGGAATGTGATGATTAACATGCACAAGAATCAACTTCAGAGTTTGTACTGATCTAGGAACTCATTTAAGGTGAGAAGGAGTGTTTAAGTTAGAAAGATGAGCTTGAAATGATTGTTTTAACTAGAGTTGACATAATCTGTCACCCGGATCCCACGGTTCCCTCCAACGAGGGATCCGTCTAGGCTAATCCTAGGGATCCGACTCTCAGCAGATATGAAAGAATAAAAATGATGTTTCTAAGGTCTAATATTTATACCATCTTGAGTGTTTCAGTCCTCCTAAGTGTTTTAAATGAAGGGGTGCTTAAGTACTTGAGGGTAATGAGTGATGTAGCTAATGATTGTCTTTTATGGAAGAAATTGGAACTTTCATAAGTACCAATGAATGAACAAGGATGACACTAGAGATTTTGAGAGTGTCAATTGAAGCTAAATGACCCTAGAGATCAGATAGTGACTTAGAGTAATGCTTTGGAGAATATCCAAAAAGGCTTAAGATGGAAAAACTAGAATTTGATCAATTTCGACCAATTTTGACGTAAGAATGATTATGATCAATTTTTCTATAAAAGATTTCCAAAGTTAGATATGAGGGATCATGTGAAAAATGATGTGTGAGTTTGAGAGCGGAAGAGTAATGGATTTAAGTGAAATCGATAGATCTACAAGCGTCTTTGAGTGTGATCTAGATGAGTTATGTGTGAGTAGGAAGGATCTACTTAACTTGATAAAGACTTAATTTACCTTAAGACAGAATGTCTAGCTTAGTGTGAGGTGTTCTAAGGATATGTTTGTAATACAATGCTTGCAATTGCATTTTCTGTTTGTCGGATCCCACGGTTCCCTAAGTGTAGGGATCCGTCTAAAACAAACTTTGGGATCCGTCCATCTGCTAAGCAGAACCTTTACTAAAGGTATGCAATAATCTTGACAATGCATTATATTCCAAGGTTAGTTTAAGAGGTTCTAACACTAAGATATCAAATGTAAGATGTTTTATTTCATGAAGGAAATTGGATTACATTGATAAAGCATGAGTACAAAAGGATTAATCCTATTTGAAAGACTACTAAGTTCCATGAGCGTTTTCGCTAGAAGGATCATCAAGTGGTTGATGAGTGTTGGTGGAATCAAGAATGAAGAAACTCTTCATGAGAGATATGTTTAGCGGTTCCATCATCTTGTTCACAAGTATGTACAACGGACTTTGAAATTGAGGATGAAAATGCATGACGTTATGATAAAGGCGTGTCAAGATCAGTCCATAAGGGATGAGTTTATTCTTGGAGCCTTGAAGATTTACAATTCTCCTTGCGAAGAAGTAGGCAAGATTGTATGGTTGTTGTGTTAGCAAACAATACATTATGTGAGCACAACAAGCGGGAAGGATTTATCGATTTCCCGTAAGACTCCAAACATTTTCACGAAGGATGAGTGCAAGGGGCTTGTAGTCTTCTCGGATGTCCCGTGTGAAGATAATGTTTGGATTGGAGTAATATGGTCGAGGTTTGCATATTATGCGATTTAAATCTTCCGGGGAAGGTATGTATGAACAATATGGACTATTTTCTTCACGAAAGTTGAAGAGAGAATCAAGAGACCAATCTTCGGTGAAGGCACATTGTCCATGATTTGGAATCTGGAGGATGTGAGCAAAAGGCCCAAGGGTTAAAGTAAACTTTTGGTTTTTGATATAAAACAAAAGAGATAGAGAGCGATCCTCGTTACGAACGAGTTCAACTTGACGGAAGAATTCCATTATGAACCTTGGACATATCTTCTCATTTATTTCAAGAAGACATTCTAGTCCTATGGCTCGGAAGGAGGTATTGATACCTTCTTCGAATTGTAGAGAGGTGTCTATAATACGTCCTTCGTGGAAGTGACGGTTTTCGAGATAATTGAACCCACGGACATGATTGCCAGGTGTGTTGGGCTCAAGGGAGATGTTTGGAGTGTAGACGCTAGTGAGTGAAAAATCAAACTCATATTCATGCGTCATAGTTGAACCTATAGAAATGATGAGTTAATAGAAAGTGATGTTTGTGGTCAACCAATCATTATCTAATGTTTTTACTAGATTTTTATTAACAATGGTTTTTATCAACAATGACACTTAACTCACTTATGGTTTTGACATTCTAGTGGAATATTACTTTTAGAAAGAAAGTGGTTTTTAATTTTCATGAAAAACTGTTCTCCAGTAGTACGGTTCCCACGGTTCCCTTTCAAAAGGGATCCGGCTAGTATATCTTCCGGGATCCAGAGATCTGTAGTTACAGAAACAGATTTCATGATGAAAAACATAGGTTTTTAGATCTCATAGTTTTATACCAAGATATGTGTTTTAGCCTACATTTTCTTTTAGCATGAATACATGACTTCTAATGTATCATGAGAGAATGAAATAAAATAAAAAGAAATGATAAACACATTATGATAATAACCTAGATAAACTAGACTATTAGTAATATTTCATTTCAATGATAAGAATGATACAAAGGATTGGGTATATAACCCCAATGTAGATTAACAAAACAAAGTAAATGTCTCCGTATGAGAACTTCATCATAGGGAACACAAGAGCGATGAGTGTTAAGACGATGAGCACGAGGGCGATGTAAACCATGTTGAAGACGATCCTTCTTGGTTTCGGTTGAGATGAAGTGGAGAGGAAGATGAAGTTTTGAATGAGAGGAAATTTTGAAATTGGAAGATTTGAAAAAATGGGGATAGTATATAGTGGTTGACGGAGGGTTTATTTACGGGGAAGGAGGAATTTTTGAGATTTTTGTTTTGTTTTATTATTAGAAAGATATGATTTTTGGATTAAGTGAAGCAAAACACAAGTTTTATAAACCATGACTTTTAGACGAAAGAGTGACACGTATGTGAGAAAAAGCTTCCTAATGAAGCTACATGTAAACAATGTATATGCACAAAAAAAATAATAAATAAATACCTTGGTAAGCATACTTATTTATCAAGCTAATGTCATTTACAGATAAGTGGAAAGTCATACCTCGAATGCACTTAGGAATGTCTTTACAAATGACACAACAAATGTCAGAAGACAATTCCAGCTCCTTTGTGCTTAAGATACCTTCTTAGGGAAGGTATTCTTGTTACCAAGCGATTCCTATTGCTTGGTAGATATGAGCTTTGACTAATCAATATGAAAAAGAGGATTAGTGGAATTAAATGAAAAATAAATAAAAAAATTTTGTCATCTAATCAACATCCAAACAAAAAGTTTTTAAAAAAATGGTGTTTGTTTTTATGAAAAACCTTCTTTGTAGTTTTCAATTAACCATGGATCGTATCAAGTTTTTAAAGTACAATATACTTCAAGAAACTTGGTAACGAAGCTCTGATACCAATTGTGGAAAACTAGAAGGGGGGTTGAATAGTTTTACCAATTTAAAACTTCCTTTTAAATATTTAGATCGACTTATGTCAATCTATTTAGATGTGTGTGTTGGATGTTGATAAACAATCATATAGAAGTATGTAATGAAAAGATAAGAGTAAGAAGCACAAAACCACAACGCGAGTATTTATAGTGGTTCGGCTACAAGGAGACCTTCCTTGCCATACTCCATTCCCCGAGTCACCTACTCGAGAGTTCGTAATCATTACACGACACCAACTCCTTATGGCGAAGAAGCCTTCACAACGTTGCCTACTCTTTTTCCGGTACTAGGCTAACCACTTGGTTCTTTCACACCAAGGTGAACCACACCTATCAACGTCGCCTATCCTTTATCAGGTACTAGGCTAAGTACCTAGTTCTTTCACACCAAGGTGAACCACACCTATCACAACGTCGCCTACCCTTTATTAGTTACTAGGCTAAGTACCTAGTTCCATTGCAATAGAGGAACTACTACCCAACACTACACCAACGACTAATCCCAAAGAAGACCAACTCCTTATTACAACATCATCAAGGATATCAATATCCTTGGATCTAATGCTAATCTATCTTGTACATCGAAACACACCATATCGAATGTACATCTAAGGCACCTTTCACTAATGCCTTTAGTTAGATCTTCAAGTCACTTTTCACCAATGTCTTGTGACTTGACTTCTAGGCACCCTTCACTAATAATTATAATACAGACGATCGACACCTTTCACTAATGTCTTCGTCTTGACACTTGAGACATCTTTCACTAATGTCTCCGACACTACACTTCTTAGAAGAAAGAAAAGAATCATCAACAAGAGGACTTCAGTAGTCTTAATGATGAGGAAGCATGGCAACTCATGGACTTGAGCTTGCTCGACTTCAAAGGTGGTGATCTCGCCTTTAAGAGGAACCTAGAAGATCACACAAAAACAAAACTATAAACATAGATCTCTTGGATCTGAGGTTAGAGAGTTTTTAACTCAAGGGGAAAGTATGTTAGAAAGGGGTGAGAAATAATGAAGAAATGGCTCACTACTTATAGAGGAAAAAATCTACTGTTCCCTGGATCCCACGGATCCCTCCCACAAGGGATCCGTCTAGCGTAAAGCTAGGGATCCGTGGGACGCTCCTCAATACCCATGGGTATTTTGGTTATGGGTCATGGGTTGATCCATGGGTTTTTAGCTAGATACAATGTATCTCTTGAGTGCAATGCACCTAGTCACATGGGTATGGGTCAATACCATGGGTTATGGATATTATCCATATATGATATAAGCATGATGTCATGTAATGGGTTATGGGTCAAGCTCCATGGGTCATGGACTTTGGGTTGTATCCAACTACATTCAATGTATTTGGTCAATGGGTTGTGATACTTAAGTTTCTACCCATTTATATTACCCAATATACTACATACTAGTTATGTGTATATTTTACCCAAATATGTAAACACTAGTTGTTGTACATATGTAATATTAAATCATAAAATCACTTATACTTGTTTTAGAGTTTTATGTGAAAATGTGAATATGTTAGAAACTATTAGTTCAAACCATTTATGTATTTTATTTGTTTCGTTAAAATGATTTTACGTTTGTTATCGACAAAACATTAGAAGATCGTAAAATATAAATAAACGTTTTTACGGTTTATTTGTATTAACACCTTTGTCGTGTCTTCCCATATTGCCTTCGAGAATTGTTTTGTTCTAAACTCTAGTGGTGGAGATTTGTGTAACCGCCAAGCTTATGATAGAATACATGCAATGACTGTGCGATTGAGTGATCATCCCGAAATTGACACTTAGAATAGTTGAGAGATTTGAGTGTTTCGTTCCCATTTCGTGAGGTATTCGGCTTTGTTTTATTCTACCATAAGGGATTTGTAAACTTATATTTTCCAGGTAATGGGAGATATCTTTTTAGGAATCTATCTAATAAGGTCTACTTGAGGGCAAGTAGAGTTCAAGTGGGGGGATATTTGATAACATCAAATAACCCTGAATATTAAGTGTCAATTTCCATCGATAATGATTGTAATTTATATCATTTATATGGATTTACGCTTGTTTTCCATTATATTTCACTTTCAGGTAAATTACGAGCATTGGAGCTAAAGAGACGCGGAATTGGAGAGTTTATTGAAGATTTATCATAGTATGCTCACTTTGAAGAAGTTACGGCATAACTCCTCTCTCACATTACGCCGTAACTAAAGCGTGGCTCAGAAAACCAACTTAACAGAAGATTACGGCGTAACTCTATCCAAGATTACGACATTACTATATTAGGGCAAATGAGGTTCCGCACCGCTACTAATTACGCCGTAACCCATGCAACAACTACGGTGTAACCAAGAATTATTGAAGATACGGCGTAACTCCTTCCATAGGTTACGCCGTAACCAGCATTATTAGTGCAAATTACGAATTACGGCGTAACTCTTGTAATAGTTACGCCGTAACCAGATCTGGCCTATAAATACCCCATGATTTCCAGCATTTCAAATCATCCCATTTCACACACAACAATCAGAGAATGTGAGAAGAAGTCGAAGGCAGATCTAGAGGAGCATACGGAGCTATCTCCAAGGGAGAAATCACTCCCCTACGATAATCATTAGCTTTTTATCTTTTCTTTACTTTCAATTCATGTATTTCGTAACATGAAACATTGTTATGGTTAATATGAGCGGCTAAGCACCTCTTGGTGCTGGCCTAGTTATGATTCCTTAATTGTTTTGTTTGCTTTTACATTGCATCCATATAATTATTTCTAAGTGTATGAGTGCATAGTTTGTTGGTAGCTACCCTTGTTTCGGTAGTTTTGAATGGCGGTAGAGGCTAGTTTCTTAGGAGATATGACCAACTGATCTTAAGTGAGTAGACTGAGACGGGAAGGGTAAGATATGACCAACGGACGACCCTTTCTACTTGTGCGATTTAACCAACTGATCACCTACCGTTTGGATGAACTTAAGAAGTAGGGGGTGAGTGTTTAAGATGCTAGCGCCCAGGCACTCACTATTATGAATCTAGCATGTAGCGGTACTTAATGACTTGGATTAGGGGACCAGGAACAACTGGACTTATGAGTGGACACCTGACTTCTCCAGTGGTACCCTTTGCTGATAGGCTAGGACGAACTGACCAAATGCTATCTTCTCGACTTTGACCCCACCTGAAGTAATTGGAAGTAATTAGACGTAAACATTACTAGTTAGGATGAGTAACTAGGTTAGCACCACTCTCCTCTATTGATCACATCTTTTGCCTTTATTTGCTTTATTAGTTAATTCCATATCATAATCGTATTAAAATCTGTGACACCTAGACTTAGTATAAATCCACACACATAGCTCTTGGGACGACCTTGGTTTTACCGAATTCTACACTACACACGACCGGGTACACTGCCCGTTAGTGCATTAGGATAGACCATAGGTATAACGAGACTTATAAATATTAAAACCTGGTCAGTAAAACCTGCATCAACATTTATGAGGGGATTCACACTTGTGATCCTCAGTGATTGAATGAAAACTCGTGCCAGGGTCAATATCAAACATCCCTGACAGCAGGTCGCTTCGGTAACTCTTTGTGGGTTACGCTTAGTGTTGTCTCAAACGGTCTACATTAGTGAGTTGATGCTTTGGTGTACCTCAGCGACTCACCTGAACTGTAGATGTACTTCGGTACATCGTGTTATCCTACTTGAGGGACTCTAGTTCAGGAACAACTTTTGCTAGAATTAGAGATGTGTTTTCACACTATGCTGTTAACACCCTCGAAGTTCGAACTTGTAAGTGCTGGAAATCCCGCTAAGGAGATTCCTTTCAAGAATCGAGTCCTAAAGATGTGGGTCATTACTTGAACCTGTTAAATGTAATGCCAACTGTCCCTCCACGGGATTCGGACGGCTAATTCGCCCGACCAAGGTGAATGGAATCAAGACATTCATCAGTAAAACAATTGTAGTGGTCAATTCTATAAGAAAAGTCCACAGTGATCGATTGGTGTTTTTCACTAACCTATTTGTGCAGCTGCTGATGAATTCTCGTGGGATGAATGATCGTGTTGACTCTCCTCATGCTCATACCAACAACAACACAAATGAAGTTCTCTCAAAAGGCAACTCAAAAGTCGAAACGATTCTTCATCAACCAAAGAATCTACAAAGTATTAAAGACTAGAAAACTACATCATATCTGCAATCCAACGTCAAAGGGTGTGTGAGCATGTTGGAGAAAGACGTGGAGACACTTGAGAAACGTAGCTAACCGGAGGCAGACAATCACATACTATCACCAAATCCACAACAAAGTACAAAGAACAAAGAATACAAAGACGTCAAAGCTGAAAACTTCAAAAAGAAACAAGATCCTTACTATGGGGAGATTGTTGGAATCAAGGCACTTCTTCTTACAAGAAAGAAGAATGCTAGCAACGTCAAGCAACCGCTATTAAATCTTCACCAACAACTTATTCAAGATTGCTGGAGTCATCACTAACAGTTAGGGGGAGATTGTTGGAATCACTCCTAACTTATACTTCAAGTGTTAGTCATTAGTATGTAATAGGTTACTTAATTAGACTTTTATGTTAGTAATTAAGGCTAGGCTCATGTAGAAAGCCCATGAGCCTATGCAAAAACCCAATAAGGAAGGGACTAGATATGTTGCCCTAGCTCCCTTCTCCTATAAATCATCTTGTAAACCCTCATTTAAGGGTTGGTTGTTCACTTATAATACATTCTACGCCTAACCTTTGCCTATTATCATACGTGTGTGTGTTTGTGTATGCAACCGATCTATCTCTACCTTATTTCTTACATATTGATCATTGTGTTATATTATGGTGACCTAACAAAGTGTTTCGTGTCAAGAGATGTGGTTATGTTTGTGAAGGGCCTAGAGGTGTTTGGTGGTGTCCATACACCTAAAGGTATTTCCTCTGTTAGCTGCTCTAATTTTGAGAGTGCCATCGCTAGCTTGTATTGTGTAATCGGAGTGAAGTTGTGGTGATATTGTACCATGCTTTCATAATTTCTACTTGGTGAATACCATTATTGACACTGCGTTCGGTGACTTTGAAGGTCCAAATTTTAGCTTAGTCGTTTGGATGTCACTTTCATACATGTTCGTCGTTAGTTTGTTGCTAATTTTGGGTCGATAGTCATTGATGTAGATACTTGGGTTGATAGTCGGCGATATAAGTAAGGTTTGTAGTCTCATGTTAATTTTGACGTGTTTCTAAATTTTTTGTTAGTTTTGTTTTATTTGCATAATACGTTGCCTTTTAAAACAAATTATTTGCACATAAAAGTTTTTTTTTTACGCATTTTATGATCTACACACCTTTTTTTCCTTCAAGAATAACAAAAACAACGAATACGTTAGGGAGGTGTTCTTGACTTTTTGATTTTTAGAGTCCTCATGTTTTCCATTCGAAAGTACTAAATTAATTGAATTGTGGGAGCCATGTTATTGTGGTATCTCACATAATCCACGGAGAAAGAAAACATATCAAACACCAAATCACGTTTTCATCACTGTTTTGGTTCATTCTCTTTATACACACATAGGATTTTGATTTACGCACTTTAATGTATAACTTTTTAAAGCATAATATATAAGCAGTACAACTATTTAATGTACATGTTAAAATGCCTAATCATAAAGTTGTGTGTAAATTATTTCCCATTTAAAATTAAGACTAAGTACACTGTTGGTCCCTAAACTTGGCAAAAAATATCGTACTGAACCAAAACATGCCATTTCGTCGTCAGAGGTTTTTTTTTTCAAGTTTTTGAGGCTAAACTAATCCCTTGACCACTTTTCCGTTAGTCAACCCCGTTAGTCGGCGTATGCTTTGTCTTTAGCCCAAAGGCACAAATGTATTTTTACCACTTTCCATTATTTAATATTACCGTCATACCGTGTCAGGTCTACTAATTTACTGTGGTCATTATACTGTGTTGCCTTTAGTAATAGATCCTTGCCCTAAAAACTCATATATCCACCTCAGTTGCCACACAAATATTATCCAATTAAGAAAACCCCCAAGTTAAATGATCAAACTCAAAACACAGATACAAGTATAAAAAATGGATGAATGATCAGAGATGGATGAACAGACACCACTTTTGAGTATCAGCATAAACTTGATATGGTGTTGTTCATCCATTTTTGATTCTTCATTGCTCTTTGTGAAAATAGAATAACAATATCCAACTCAAAACACAGATCCAAGAAACATAGATCCAAGTATCTAGTCAAATAGTTTGGTTATCCACAACATACAATAGGAAAAAAATAGTTGTTTGTGTTAATTTAGCAATTTCTAGTCAAATAGTTTGAGTATGAAGCATATTTGTTACATGTTTAAATGTGTTAAAATGCAAACATACATTGTTAATTGATTATTGAGTACTCAATTTTACATGGGTAATGAGAGTAATTGACTTTGTAAAAAGTCAACAGTTAATATGCGTATGAACTTGTAACAATATGTAGAAATGGGTAAAGTAGCAAATCAATAAAGTTAAAACACAATTTTTCCCATAGACTAACATGACATGATTTCATGCATAATGCAAATGGATATATTTCCAAATGCATAAAAGTTTGTAGTCTACAAAGTTCAGAAACATACATTGTTTAAACACAACAAATAATGTTTAGGGGAATACATATTCGATGGAAAACATTGGCTTCAAATGCTTAACCCACATTTTTCTGTGGTGAAGACATCTTTGCTGCTATAATCTTGTCCCTAGTCCAAAATTGTTTTGGAGACCCACCAGAAGCAGCATCAACTTGACTTCCAGATTGAGACTGGACCACACTTGGTTGAAAATCACCTTGAGATTGAGCATTAGTTTGACACTGAAGTTTCTGTGACATGTAACATTTGCCTTCTTCTTTGGTGTAACGTTTGGCTGGGATGAACCTGTTTTTTGAGACTGTTGTGTACTGCCTTGACTTCCTGTTACACCTCCTTGCCCAATACATGTTTTCTTGTTGTGTCTAGTATAGCCACATATACCACAAACTACACTCCTACTAGACTGTGACAACTTACTGGTTTTTTCATTATCATCATTTTCAGTAAAAGCCCTAGTTCTTTTCTTTCATGGCCTACCTAATGGTTTATGATGATTAGGTGGAAGAATGATTGTCGGCAATTGTGACTTTTTCCAATGTTGATAACCATTTATTGGCTGGATGTGGTGTCTGTAAGTTTCTTACCAAGTCTTAAGCAAGTAACATGGATGCACTCGTGATTCAACAGATCCTACTTTCATTCCATTGAAGCTCATATACTGATTGCTAGCAACAACATGTTTACATGGCATACCTGTAAGCTCCCATTTCTACATGTACAAGACCTAGATTTAACATTCACAAAACACTTATCTCCCCATCCACTGACCTGTTACTTATCTTATTCAACCCGTAAAATGGTGTACTTATAAGCATCTTTCTTTATCAAGTCTAATATGAGTGTTACCTTTGGTGTTAATGGTCTGGCACACTTGCCAATTATGTAAGATATAACTTTTCACATACACATCAAACCATAACACAAGGTGGCGAATAAGATGGAATTCTAGAGAGAGAAAGTTAGAGGTTTAGGGAACTTAGTGAGAGAAAGTGAAAGATATTATTATGAGCTCCAACTCTCTACCTTGGAAGGTAGAGAGTATTTATAGTCTTACATAATTCGCCACACTACGGGCTGTGGATCAGGCATACAGTGGGTAAAGACCCGTCCGTCCTCCACGGTGTTACTTAACTAAATAACTACTTAACTTAAAAGAACTACGACTACGAGCTTTCTAACGATTACATATACTTGAGGTGACCGACTCTTTAATACCGGGAATTTCTAATTCCTAACAATCTCCCCCTAAGGGAGGTCACCTCAATTATGTACCAAAATTACATTGAATACAAATAGATATAACATTTAACAATTGATCTTGCATTCTTGATGTAGTCCTTTGCTCTTAAGCTCGTAGTCATTGATACTTCACAATGCATGTTTGGTTACTTCAAGTGGAGGTCTTTTACTGATCCACGTGATGATGAGTTTGAGCCATCTTTGGAGATCATCGGCTATCAAAAATCTCTGAGACATCCATTGTGGTGTTGTGACTTTGGGACCGACATGCTCACATTCTGGATCATGATATCTTCTCATCAGAGTAGCGGAAGCATTTGTTGAATCATGATATTGGCAGCAGCGTAGCAGAAGCCTGGTGTGAAAATATCAGAGTCATTGATGCACTAATCATGATTTCTTTTGAGATGAATGTGTTAAGTGAGCATGCGGCTATGGATTGACCGCTTCATTCTGATCAGCTGCAAACGTCGGCCGTACCTGCATACAACAGTTAGCAACAAATCGCACGAAAGTGTCTTTGATCACTTTCGATGAATTGAGGTACACGGCCCACGGTTCCCCGTTGATCAGTACAAGTACTGCCTGTGATCAGGTAGGATTCCTAAGAATCTCCTTGACAGGGTTTCGCAGCTGTTCTAGCTGTTCTCAAACCGGAACGTCTCAAAGAAGACAACACGGAGTGAGTGAACCAGCGAATTTTTAAGTCCACTGATTGATGAAAAGAGATTTGAAAAACAGTCGAGTATTGCTCAATAGAAATTGTTTTTGCAATACAACGAAGGTTTTATTGAAAATCAATTATTAATCATAAAAATACCTTTTGGTATGAAAAATGAGTACACGGTCGATGTGCTAAAGAAAAGAGTTTATAAGCACAAAGACCGGTTTTTCAAAGATATCCGTCAATCCCTAACCTGAACCAGGTTTGATTCAAGAGATTGAATCGCCCCATTGTTTCTGTTCAGTTGTCACATGGTTGATCTATAAAATAGATCTCACATGCCACCTACCAGGAGCTTGTTTGATGTTGGCTCCAGAAGGCTTTCCATCTTCATTGTGAATATGTGAACACATCACTCAGATGTTCTGGCAATACCACAAGGATAATGCGTAGGACTCAAGATATAATCTCTCTTTCCACATTGTGTGAAACAGAGAGTCTTCATTGAAAGTGTCCTAATGAGATTTATTGATGATCTCGTGGCTCTAGACTCAATTTGTGCATATTTGGATCCTATAACGGAGACTAGGGAGAGGGTCTCCTTCTTCAATATCAACCATCTCTAAGAGAAAGTCGATAGATAATGTCGGTTCCCCGTGAGAATGAAACAAGCCCTTTTAAGAGGAACTTGAGTGGTTTGGAAAGTTGAAGTGCAGTGCGTCACTGGGTCCATGACGTCTTGTCTTCAATACCGATGTTACCATCAGTAGCATATGAAGTGAACCCGGTTTCTGCCCTAAGGTTGAATTAATGGAGGGCTATTTGTTTTCACCCTATTTACATTCAATTCTTTTTAATTCTTCAACCCCTTCAGTGCTTACCGAGACTTCATAGCTAGAACCTTGTTGGGTTTATTCCAGTACTAGCTCAGTCTTAGTCCGCACTCTTCCCATATCTCATTTTTCTCCTTTTATCATCATACCTAAGGACTTCTACACTAACTAGTGGATTGTCCCTGGGTAGATCCCTCCGGTACTGGCGGATCATGGGAACACATACCTAACCTTATCATCCTTATATCACCGTACATGAAGTAAAGTTGGTCGGTCTATTTGGTATTGTTCATCTGCCAATGGATCCAATTGAAAACCATTTGAAAATCAATTCAGATACTTGTGATATATTATCAAAGCTTTTTGTACCTGAATTGTTTTTGGTATTTTTAGAACAAGAACTCCCCCTCAACATGAGCATCAAGTATTGAAAATGTTTTGCACACGGAGGCAGGAGAAAGAATTAACTTCTTTTGATTACCATTTTCTAAAAGATATCAACATCACTTCCCTCAACAAATCAAGTAGATATAGCAATTCCGGGAAGGATGAGGTTTCCATAAATTTGCTCCCCCTCAATATGTGCCTCGAGGTTTGAAAAGAGTTTTGCACATACTAGAGGGAACCTGCACATTGGGATAAATGATCACGTTTTAAATCAAAGGTTTTAAGATAGATGCTCCCCCTCAACATGTGCATTAAAAAAAATTGAAATCGTTTGTCACATGTGGGCGGGATAGCATGTACATCCTATTATAACCATTTACCTAATTATCAGTCTAAATCCAATTTAAATCACACATTCTCCCCCGATCACAATTATCAAATCATTTGTAATTTGTGATCTCGTATAGATTTAAATTGATTTTGAAAGCTTTTAAGGAGAATTGTGACTTGATTGTGAAAGTGTTTTAACTGATACGGATCGGATTTTGAGACTTTAAACTCCATTTATAAAACATGCATGTATATCTTTTGAAAACAATTTTAATGCCAAATAACTTTTTAATTTAATTGAAATCATTCTCCCCCTCAATCAATGACATAGGTTGTTGATTGAGAGATAGAGATTTTGACATATAAGTCCTGATGATTATCAAAAATAGAATCCGAGTTATTTTGCAAAGCATTTGTTTTTCAGCAGATAGGAGTTTATAGAATCAGAGCATAGGAATTTGAAAACATGGTAAAACATGGCTCTGTTCTTTCTTTAAAAAGCGGGTTATTGCCTGAAAATGACAATAAACCATTTCTCTTTCTCTAAAAAAAATTTTTTTTTTTTTTTTTTTTTTTTTTTTTTTTTTTTTTTTTTTAAAGAATTCGAACAACATCTAAAGACCCGTGTCATTCTTTGAATGACAGCACAAAGACCGTAGATATTATCGAACCGGAAGAAACATGACAAAAATGACAATAATAATAATAATTTTTTTTTTTTTTTTTTTTTTTTTTTTTTTTTTTTTTTTTTTTTTTGAAGAATTTTCGAATTTTTTTAAAATTTTTTTTTTTTTTTATGGATTTTGAAAGTTTTATATTTTTGTATTTTGTTTTTCAAATATATATGTACATGAGATAGATGAAGATAGACCTTTACTCCTCGTCTTCCTCCTGAAGACGTTTGAGAGTTTCTGGTTGAAGGCTTTTCAAACCAAGACGTGGAAGAATAAACTCAAAACGTTCTCTTGGAAGAGCTTTGGTGAAGATGTCTGCTAACTGATATTCAGACCTCACAAAATATAGTTCCACCACACCTTTTTCCACTTGTTCCCTGATGAAATGATGTCGAATGTCGATATGCTTTGCTCTTGAGTGTTGAACGTTGTTGCATGAGAGAGCAATAGCACTTTTATTATCACAGTACAGAGGTATTTTGTTGAATTCAAAGCCATAGTCAGATAATTGAGATCTCATCCATAAGATTTGAGCACAACAAGATGACATGGCTATGTATTCAGCCTCTGTAGAGGAAATAGAAGTACTCATTTGCTTCTTTGAAGACCAGCTCACAAGCTTATCACCCAAAAACTGAGCACCTCCTGACGTACTTCGACGTGTATCTTGACAACCTGCATGATCAGCATCTGCATAGGCCGTTAGTGACATACCGGTGTCCTTCGGGTACCATAGTCCCATATTGATGGTTCCTTGGAGATACCGAAAGACCCGTTTAACTGCTTCAAGGTGCTTTTTAGAAGGCTTAGCCTGGTATCTTGCACACATGCACACAGAGAACAAAATGTCTGGTCTACTAGCAGTGAGATACATCAGGGATCCAATCATACTCCTATATTTCGTTTGGTCAATCATGATCCCTGAGAGGTCCTCATCTAGTTTGGTTCGGTCAATCATGGGGGTGTCAACAGGGTCACATGAATCAAATCCAAATTTCTTTAAAATCTCTGTTGCATATTTAGATTGATTTATGAAGATGCCTCCGGGACTTTGTGAAATTTGTAATCCCAAGAAAAATGACATTTGTCCCATCATTGACATTTGAAACTTTAAACTCATTTCATTTGAAAAACGATCACATTCCATTGGGTCAGTCGAGGCGAAAATAATATCATCAACATAAATTTGAACATGAGTTAAATGTTTGCCTGACTTCCTGGTGAACAATGTAGGATCAACTGCTCCTTTGCTGAATCCGGTTGATAAAAGAAACTTTGACAGTGTATCATACCATGCCCTTGGAGCTTGCTTTAACCCGTAAAGAGCCTTCTTCAAACGATAAACGTGAGTAGGATGCTCTTGATTCACAAATCCTTCAGGTTGGCTGACGTAGACGACTTCTTTAAGATCTCCGTTCAGAAATGCCGTCTTTACATCCATCTGATATACCACCATGTTCTTACTTGCAGCATTAGCCAAAAAGATTCTGATTGCCTCGATTCGAGCAACTGGAGCAAATGATTCTTCAAAGTCTATACCCTCCTCTTGACGATATCCTTTAGCAACCAATCGAGCCTTGTTTTTCAACACATCACCATGCTCGTCAAGTTTTACTTTGAAGATCCATTTGAGAGCTATAATCATAGCACAGTCTGGAGCAGGTACTAACTCCCATACATCAAGACGATCAAACTCATGAATTTCATCTTGCATAGCATTGAACCAGCTATCTTCATTCATGGCAGTTTTAACGTCTTTTGGTTCGATCTTAGATAGTACGGAGTTGAAGAAGCACCATAAGGCATCGGTTGCAAGTTGCTTCCGGGTTGATACAGGACGAGAGGGATTACCAATGATGTTGTCTAATGGATGATCGTGAGTCCATTTTCTGAGGTGTTCATGTGGCATTTGTTGAGGAACTGAGGTAGCTGAGTCGATGTCTCCTGAAGAAGATGGTTCTGATGATGATTCAGGAGTAGCAAATATGTTTTCAAATGGAGCATCTTCAGGAGTAGCAAAGGGATTAACTTCATCATTGATGCCAGAAACAGTTCCATGATGTACATTTGAAGAATGATGATTTGTTGATGAGACTGAAGGATCAGCAGCAGGCGCTTCTTGACTTAATGATATTAAGACTGAAGGATTGACTTCATTCTCAGGAATATGAGCAGCCTCTGTTGTAGAAATCGACACCTCATTAGTACTTAGCTCATAAAGTTCATCAAACATAGGATCAAACAATTTCTTTAAATCATCTTCAGATGGAGGTACATATGGAGTTGGTGGAGAAGAATAAGGTACAAGGGATGAACCAATGGGACTGCTTTAAAGTGCGGGTCCTGAACTGGATTGTCCAGGAGCCATAGGACCACTGCGATAGAAACTCTCTCTGACTATCTTTATCAACCCATATGTAGACAATTTGAAGTGACCACTGATAAAGAAAACCTGATATACCAAACTTGAAACTGAAGAAGAATTCCATGCATTTACATCTTAAGCTCACCTTTGTGAATTTTAACTTCAATCTCAAATAAGTGATAACAGATTAACTCCGAAGTAATCAGCTTGTGTCAAATGCCCAACACGTGAATAAACGTACCACCGGATGTACGTCGATCCACTAAATGAACCGGAACAAATGATTTCTCGACATTAATGCATTCTTCCTAAAGGTATACATGTAGAGACTGATCTGGAAGATTCACCACAAATGTCTTCAAGCAAATGTGGTAGTCATTTTCCTTAATGTTCATGTGGTTGATTTATAGCGTGCATAATGAGAGGAACAATAATCCGTAAAGATTTGGAAAAGGAATACCAAAGAGCGGATCATTAATCATGAACAATAATCCGTGAAGATTTGGCAAAGGAATACCAAAGAGCGGATCATTATTCAAGATTGCAACAGCAATATTCTGATAGTCATTATCAACGCCTAAAGGAATAACTGGAGATTGGGCTTCTTGAGTAGTCTGAGTTGTACTTGTTGGATGATCAACATTCGCTAGCGGTTGGAAATACTCATCAAACATATCTTGAAACAATGAATCCCAAGCAATAAATCCTATTTATCCTTAGTAAGTGAAGCATTAGGCGTTGAAAGAGAGTCATCAAAAATCAAAACAATGAATCCCAGTTATCCTTAGTATATTCACTCTTCATCAAAAAGAATATACACTCATCATCATCAAAAATTAAGTCGTATAACCATTATTCAAACATCCATCATCATGTAGTATATTCACTCTTCTCCCCCTCAAAAATTGCATCCGAAGTTGCCATTTTTGATTTAACAAGTGAATAAGAGTATACACCAATGAACATAGATCCACTTGATGATTGAATGAGCATGGAAAAAAATGAAGCATGTTGATGAAGAATGTAGATGAGTATGGCCATTCATGAGAGAATTTCTCATTAGCTGAAGATAAAGCGCACAGAAGAGCGTACACTTTTCTTTTCTTTGAAGAACGGGGCCTGAAGTGTTATCTGCAGACACCATTATGATGAAGTACGAGGCCTGAACTGATTTGAACAGACGTCATAATTAATAGCCCTGTCATATGTTTAGAGCCGCCCGAATCCAAATACCAAGGGACGATTTGTACGACCTGCTTTGGACAACAGACGAAGACAGAGAATTGGAAACATTGGATCCCCACGTGCTGATGGGTTCCTTTTGGTTAGCACAAACAGTCTTTGAATCAGCAGAAACCCTAGATGCAATGGCATTATCCCTAGGAGCTGAACTAGTAGAAGCATCAGACTTAGTCAAATGACATTTTGTGCTTAATGGGATTATTCTACCAGTTGGCTTCCAAACCTTAACAGGCACTATTCTAGGCATAGTGGATCTAGCTAAGGGGTAAGGTTTGCCATTCGTTAAAATTCGACCTGTGGGCTTCCACTGAAATCCTACATTTGTAAACACATTCCCTGTAGGTTTCCAAGATTGCTTAATCTGTTTCGCTTTCCAAACTTTCTTAACTGGGGTATGATTCTTAGATCTCAGAAATAACACATCACATTTATCATGATTACCGGAAGATAAACATTTTTTACATGTTTTGCAGACAGCATAAGGCCTCGAATTAATTTCAGTAAGCTTAGAGCTAATACTAGAACTAACACGATTCTTTTTGTTCAAATCAAACTTCTTGTCCCTATGGTGTTCTTTTACTTCCTTATCATGATCACTTATAGTTTGCGTAATCCTATCCTTCTTTGCATTGCTTCTAGGTTTTGACCCGCTAACTTTAGTGTCAATCTTAACATCTGTAGAAGTAACGATGGGAACATTACATGGCTTCACTACTTTCTGCATTCCTGGTCTAGAAGTGCTGGGATCTGAAATTCTAGGAGGCACATCAAAGGTTGCTTGCTTGAATTTCGACATGGAACAAGGCATATCAAGGGTCACATGCTTGGCTTTAGGCATAGAACAAGGCACAACTATTCTATCTCGCCTATTGTTAGATTTCGGACTTGTGACAATCACATACTCTAAGAGTTCCTGAGATCGTTTGGCATCCATGCAGGCATAGGCTATAGTACTATCAAAAGGTTTTTCTAATCTTTCATCTTCTACAATCTCACGGAGACCCTTCAAACTTTCCTTAAGGTATGAGAGGTATGCTTTATGTGCAAGTTCATTATTCCTAATGGGCGGAGGAATATATAACATATCGATAGCATATTTATCACAATCAGAAACCTTAGGAACAGAGTATTTGCAATTGGGGATTGGCAACTTTCCTTTCACCTCACGCTTCAGATTCTCAATATCGTTAAGTAAAGAAGTTATCTTTTCAATTTGTTTATCATGATTAACTTTAAATGAATCACATAACTCTTTGTTTTGATCATTAACCTTTGAAATTTCAGCTTTAAAACAATCATTTTCCTTTTGCAAGTTATCAATTATGTTTTGAAGTTGGAAATTCTGAGAATCTAAAGGTGGAGGCATATGGGAACCAGTCACATCCTTCTTTTCACCCTTCAGTTGTGAAATTTGGGCTTTCAATCTTTTGATCGTGTGGCAATGAGCTCGAATTTGTTCATCACGTTTGCTAATTTCAAAAACTGCATCAAACTCAGGAGCATCAGAGGATGTCTTGATATTTGAGGTTTTAACATTTTCTTTGAGATGTTGATGTTTTAATTGCAAAGCAAGATGTTCAACTTCTAATTTAGAATAATGTTTGACCAAGTTATCATGATCATCCTGTTCTATTTTCTCATGCAATTTTGAATTTGTTGTTTCAAGCTCAATGACACGATCATGGGAGACTTTCAGAGCAACAGATAATTCATGAAATTGAGAAGCATCAATGGAACAATTTGTAGCAGTGAAAAACACATCTTGAGCAATACATTCAGAAATCAGATTCTCATTCAGTGTATGCAAGTTCTTCCTCTCAATCTCATTATATTTTAATTCTCTCTCATAATCACTAACCTCAACAATCATTGCATCAAATACCTTTTCCATTTCTTTAATATCAGAATGCGTCCCCTTTTTAAGACTCTCAAATTGATCTTTTAGTTGTTTAAAGAAAGGCATGACCTCAGTTAAATAGCATTCTTTAGTTTGCTCAAAACCCCTTTCCCCTTCAGTTATACCGGTGGGTGTGATCCTTTTCTTACAAGTTTTCTCAAAATCAACAAATAGTTGAAAGATAACATATTCACTGATTAAGGTCTTGCTTTTAGTGGCAAGAGATCTAGGAACTAAGTGCATTGGTGTATTAGGAGGATACACAGTTGATTTAGGCAGTTTCCTACAAGGGGGATTCTTTTCAACAAGATTTTCAGCTTTTTGCATTTCCATATCCTTTTTCCAGAACACTTGTTCAGGGGTTAATAGAGTCTGAGGCTTAAACTTGTTCAAGGAGATCCAATTTTCTTTAGTGTAATTATGGGGTTTGATCGTTATGTTATTCTTTTTACACTCAGGATCTTCTAACTTCTTATTCATTTTCTCCCTAGTGACTTCATCAGATTTCTTATCTTCCTCAGTGCACTCAACGCAACTAGGTTTCTGCCTAGGCTTAAGGATTTCATTACCATCATAAAGCACCTTATGAGCATTTCTAGCCTTTTTAATTACCTCTGGATTTGGTTCCTCAACAAGGGGAATGCTATGCTTATCGCTTAAGACTCGATGCTTAGTGATCATGTGAGCAGTTTGAATGGTATTCCCTTGTACGTACAACTTATTTTCAAGCTTGTTTTTCAAAGTTTTTAGATTGGAAAAATCATTCAAAAGTTTTGATTCCTTAGCTTTGAATTCTTGCTTAAGCATTTTAACATTTTCTTGAAGTTCGTGTTTTTGCTTAGCAGTTTTGGAAAGCTTTTCTTGTAAGGAGTTTAACTCTTGTTTTAATACTTCTTCTCTAAAATTACTTTTTCTAATAATTGTACGCATTTGGATATCCATCTCCTGCTCACGAGTGGTAAGTTCAAACTTAGCACGTTGTTCGTATATGGCAACTTGATCCTTATAGGTATTGAGTTCAGTGGTCAAGGAATCATCAGGCACAAATGCAGTGTACTCATGCAATCCATAATCATCATTTTGAGAAGAAGATGCATACCTAGGTACTGCAGAAACTTTCATGCAAGTTTCCTCTGCATTAACGTGCACAGGTTGTGGCTGGTGCATCTCTATCTCTTGTGGACATGAGCATGAAGATTCTATTTTAGCATTGTCCGACTCATCGTTATTTGTTTTCTCTAACATTCTGCATTCAGCACCACCCGATTCTTCACCAGATACATTACCCAACTTATCACAACAATTTTTCAACTGCACCTGACACTCATTCACGTCTTCATTCTTTTGTGCAGATTCTTCAATGAACTTTTTCATATTATCCATGAGTTGGATAAATGTCTCAATGAATTCCTGAATTTCCATTCCAGTATGTTTTTTGAAGGAAATTCCAGTCAAGTGTTGATTGTAATCTGCTGAATATTCCCCACTGATGAATGGTTGAAATTGTTTGTAGATTACTTGAAGAGCTGCACTGGAACCATCCTTTTGAACTTCTTCATTGGTAAGTTGCAGCTTTAAATGCTCTAAGTTCAACAGCAAGCTTCTTGTCAATGTAGGTAAGTCCTGGCGGAAAAGAGCACTACATGTTCGATCCCCAGCTATGGATAACAACTGAATGAGGTGCAGATGAAGTAGCTGATAGGGCTCAATGCTGCATTTCATTTGCATGGCATTCTGTAGCTTGGACTGGTGCAATTCTCTCTCATTAGATTCTGAACACGGAGATCTCACATCCTCATTGCTTAATTCAATCATCTTTAATCGTTCAGTGTGGCATACATTATCATTGTTGTCCACAACATCATACAATTTAAGCACTTCTGAAATCACTGGGTCAGTAGAGTAAGACATGATGTGGTAGAATGCACGGGATTTTACCAGTCTATGATTTAAACCGAGAAATAGAATCTTTCGCGGGATTTTACTAAAATCAAGACTAAACCGTTAAGCAATGACCAATGGAATGTGTTAAGACGACTAATGGATCGACACAATGATACACAATTGTGTGTTAGGTCTTATGATTGTTTGTGGGATAAGCAGAGATGTTTTTTGGTTGTGATTCGGATTGGTTTATGCCCGTTTTTCCTGAGAAATTTAGGTCTAAAAACTTAAAAACCTCAATAACTTCTGTTCGGAGCGGATTTAGACCTCGAAGGTTGACCCGAATGCTCACGGTCGTTTTGATGGGTAGAACGCTGAAAACGGAGTTACGGTTCAAAAGTTATGGCCGTTTGAAGTTTTGACAGGAAAAATCAACCAAGTCGCTACGAATCCTTGAACCAAGTCGCTAACAACTAATTCGCTACACCACTAATTCGCTAGAATCCCAAGTCGCTAACAGAAAAGCAAGTCGCTAAGTAGTAACTCGCTACAGACTAAGTCGCTAGCCAAATTTGTGCAGTAATTCGCTACACAAGTCGCTAGATATGCAAGTCGCTAAAGAGCAACTCGCTACAGACTAAGTCGCTACCACAAGTCGCTAACCGTAGTGGAGATTCCACTACTTGTACTATAACTCGCTAGCTCTAACTCGCTAGCTTTTATAACTGTAGGTCGCTACAAAACTATGAAGTAAGTCGCTACCAAGAAAACAAGTCCGAGAGCTAAGTCGCTAGCTTGAAAAACAAAATAACCTTCACTTTTCAATCCAAAAACAACCCAACCAAGATGATTCAAGCTTACCAAATGAAAACCTAAACACTTTTGATGATTCTAAACATAAAAGTACCAACAAAATTCAAACTTTAACACAAGAAATCAACCAAATGATGCAAAAACCACTAAACTTTTTCAAACTCAAAAACCACCTAAAAACCACTATAAATCCAAAGATGTGCAAGATATGATCTAACCATGGCTCTTGATACCAATTGTAAGATATAACTTTTCACATACACATCAAACCATAACACAAGGTGGCGAATAAGATGGAATTCTAGAGAGAGAAAGTTAGAGGTTTAGGGAACTTAGTGAGAGAAAGTGAAAGATATTATTATGAGCTCCAACTCTCTACCTTGGAAGGTAGAGAGTATTTATAGTCTTACATAATTCGCCACACTACGGGCTGTGGATCAGGCATACAGTGGGTAAAGACCCGTCCGTCCTCCACGGTGTTACTTAACTAAATAACTACTTAACTTAAAAGAACTACGACTACGAGCTTTCTAACGATTACATATACTTGAGGTGACCGACTCTTTAATACCGGGAATTTCTAATTCCTAACAAATTACATTCACAACATTCACTATTCTTTTCATACAATATTCTCTAATGTATTCCAAAGCAGTAATGATGGGTTGGTGCCTACCTCCCACTAGTTTCCCATTGAACACCTCACACATGTTATTAAGTAACACATCAGAATGAGCCCTCCCTACGCATTTATAGAATATGTTTGAGTTATACAAACACCAATGTTGAACAATGTCGTAGAATAAAAGATGTACACTTAGACATAGATTTGGTTAGTACCTGAAAAATGCAACCTTTACCAATGGGTTGGTGGTATCTTACTTAACCAAGCATGGGCAGGTTCGCTAAAACTCTTTGAATGCCAACATGGCTGCCTTAAATTGTTGAATGGTTGTTGCTGTTGCACATCTCCACAAATGATCCTTGTATGCTTTAGCATTCCATTGCAATTTCATATTATCATGGATGTGCCTCAAACAATATCTGCGTTCAGCACTAGGGAATATTGCTTCTAATGCTGGAATGATACCCTAAACAAAAGAACATCAATTAATTACTAATAAAAGTAGCATTTATCAAAAATACAAGTGAATATAATCAACTAAAAGATAACATCACCTTTTTCCTGTCGCTGATAAAAGTGTAGTTTGAGTTTGGTTGCAAGTCAAGATCATCTCTTAGACATTCAGGAAACAAAATCCATGTCTTTACTTTCAGTTTCTACAACAACATAGGCTAAAGGGTATATTCCATTGTTGCTATCTATACCGACTGTTGTAAGAAGCTGACCAGGAAAAGGAATCCTCATAAAAGCACCATCTAACCCTAACAACTCTCTTTGACAAGCTTTATATCCTTCCTTCAAAGCACCTAAGCATACACACATTCTCTTGAAAACTCTAGTTGGACTTGTTGGATCTGTTGTACTTTGTACACTTATCCTAACTGTTCTTTTTGGGTTTGTTTTCTGCAACTCTTCAACATAGTCTTTTAAAATGGTGTATTGCTGCTTATGATCACCCCTAATCTCAATTTATGCCTTGTTTTTTTTGCCCCTAATTCCTTTTGCTTAGACACTTGAACTTCAAATTGTTTAGTGAGATGATCTTGAACAACCCTGATTGGAATATATGAATTGACTTGAACTTGGTCAACTATTTGCTTTGAAAGAAACTTGTAGTCACAAGATTTAATGTGACAACTCGTAAATTCCTCGATGCGTCGTAATTGGAGAAACATCAATTAGAGCGATCGTTTTAACTAATTTGAGATACGAGTCGTATTATATATCGTTTTTACTGGAAATAATATTTTAAGAACAATAGTGTAACTCTCATGTCACGAATCCTTCGATTGCTAGTCAAAATGAGCCCTGAACCGAATATATAGGAAGTTTTATAAAGTTTCATCTAGGGGCCCCTCTTGATAATTTCATTCTCTCCCTTGTAATTTCACTTGTACAATCTTAGCCCCTCCTTGGAGTATAAATACCCCCAACCCTCCCCACTCTCTCACTTTCACCTTATTCTTTCTCTCTCTACAAAACACACACACACCCAACCCTTCTCTCTCTCTAGAAAATCCAGCCACCCCTTTCTAGGGTTCCGGCGCCGACAAAAATTCCGGCCAAAAATATACACCACCCCTCCTAGATTGTACATGCCTTATTACTCACCTACGCGCCCTAAATCTTGATTACAAGATTCGACACATTAGGGTTTCGAAGTTAACGAATAAATAAAGGGTTGTACGGGTTGGTTAGAGCTATTTTAAGGTTTGTGGGATAATTATGATGCACCACCCCCGCCACAGTGGCCACGACGACCACCACCACCACCACAGTTGTGGTCACCACCACCGTTCCTCCTCCATCTTTTTATATTTCTCATCTCTTTCCCTCCTTAATCTCGTCGTTCGTGGGTAAGCCGTCACCCACATATGGTTTTATTGTTTTCTTACCAATTTTCATTACATATATTGCTTGTGTTATAGTTTTTCATGGATGAAACTTGTGTTAACATGATTAGGATTGAAAAATAATTACAAGAAAAACTTGGGTATAATATTTTCATTTAAAAACCGATTTAAACATTTGTTTTCAGTTTTGTGTGGTATAACATGGTGCAAGGGTGTTCGGATTTGTTGTTTGTCATGGGTCAAATCTGTCACGGGTCAAATCTAGCACGGGTTGAATCAGTAAAACGGTCGGGCCCAAGGCCCATTTGGCTGTGTTAGTTGGGTCGGGTAGAGCCCAAGTCACGATTTGTATTATTTGAGAATAATTGGTCAAGATAGGGTGTTTAGATGTGTTATGTCGTGCTCGGGTCACGATTGACTCGGTTATCCACTTGTTGATTGTTTATCTTGGCTTACATATCGGTTCATGGCATAAGTCGACTTGATATGGGTTTAATTCCATTAAGACATGATGATAGTTTATATATATCATAAAAGGGTGTGAAAAGGAATTAACGGGACTAATGAAATGGATAGACGATATAAGTCATCGGGTATACTTTCAATTTGTCAAAATAAATTGTGTTAAAGATATACGTGATTGTGGTAATGGGGTAACTTGATATAAGTTATATATATACACGTAATGACTCGAATTGGTAATAAATCACTATACAATGATAACCGGGATAGAATTATCGGATAAATGATATAAAACTTGAATTAACGACGAGAAAGTATTTATAAAGCAAAATAATAAGTATTGGGAGCTAACTAGGTAATTTAGAAGTAATATTAAATATTACGTATACGTTATAAGGAGCAACTACATTTTGTGAATTGGAATAGCAAGTGATAACAAGTTATATTGATTTTGAGTTAAACTTTATCGAACGTTTTAAATTAACCGAGTACAAGATGATAGACTCGAGAACGAGTTTAATATATTTGATTCGCGATGAGCCTAAGTATTCAATTATTATAATAGTAATTATAACGATAAAGTTAGATATATATATATATATATATATATATATATATATATATATATATATATATATATATATATATATATATATATATATATATATATCGTCAATAAAAACAGTTTTATTTGATTATAAACCTTGATTAACTATGATAACAACTTGTGTTTTATAAATACTAGCTAACTTTTATAAACATATCGGGAAATGTTATTTCGATAAGATAACTTATTAGAGTCGTAAAGGTTGGGAACACTGAATAAACGAACGTGTCATATATATTGTACTACAGTAGTATGCCTTATAAGAAGTACTTTCTTATAAACTTGTGTAATTACGGGTAACGATTATGAAACCTGTATTAATCAAGCGATAATAGGAACTTGTTATTTTTGATAAACATGTACGTATGGGATTATGAGGAAATTATCGAAAGTTAATCTATTTATGTGTCATAAATAGTTGTCATCATTACCTAGTCTTTGACTAGCTTGAGTGTTGTCAGTAATTCTTGACCTTGTCGATGTCTTTTCCTTTTGGCGTGCGTTCTAGTTAGTATGTCTCGACTATGTCGACATCTTCTTCTCTTTCGCGTGAGTTGTACATCGCGTCTATGTTTCTTACCACCACACGAAACGTTAAAACTGAACTTTTGAGATATTAATTATAAACTTTTGGGAATGATAACGGACTTTTGAGAGTAACAACATGAATGATCCACGAAAACTACGACACATTACTTTTATCGAATTTTTTATCGTATGAGCTGTATTTTAAGATAATTGTATACGCATTAGGTTGTGTCACTTCTACTATATCGTACTCGTCGTACATCTTCCAGATGCCGTGGAGAATAGCTTTAGGTGCCAGTCGTGTCAATAGTGAATAGTGCATTGCTGTGGCTAAGGTGAGTTTCATAGCCCCTCTTTTCTAAAGTATTCATGACTATTTTGGGGGAGAATACATGCTGCTTTTAACAAACTATAACTGTATATGTGAATATTATTTGGAATGACTGTTGTTTGGTATATTTGTTTTGGTAATTGAACGTTTTACGTGTTTATATGAATGCAAACTATTTCTTGGACCTGCCACTATTCTTTTGAACTGCTAATGTGTTGACTAGGAAAGATTAGACATGCGACATGTGTTGACTTAGACTACGGTAGCATCTCTATGCTATAAAGCGATGCCTAGCTAAGAATGAACCGACCTAGTCCAGGGTAGC
Source organism: Chrysanthemum seticuspe (assembly GCA_019973895.1). Lineage (NCBI taxonomy): Eukaryota > Viridiplantae > Streptophyta > Magnoliopsida > Asterales > Asteraceae > Chrysanthemum > Chrysanthemum seticuspe. The sequence goes on along the minus strand of BPTQ01000008.1, from coordinate 152,658,455 downwards.
TTGTGTTCTAGGCCTTGCTACGACCGTGCTGGCTAGAGTCGCATGGGGCCCCCGCTGAGATCTCGATTGTGTTGATGGATTATTTATTAGATTGATTATTGATTGGATTGATTATGGATTAATTGATTGTTGGTTGGTATGTTTATTATCTATCTGCCTTAGTCTCATGCAGCAATTAAACTCTATTAGGTCCACTATTACTTTTATAACTAATATCTATGAACTCACCAGCGTAAGCTGACCTTTTTAGCACGTGTTCTCAGGTTTAAGGTGATAGCTCAATTAGGACAGTTATTGCTGATGTGGATGCAACAAAGAAAAAGGCAGCTTTTGTTATTGTTCCATATTGCTCAAACAAATTGTTCTTAGAAAACATTGTTAGTAAGTTTGTGGTAGAGGATTTATGTCAGGTTAAACATCAACCTTTGGAAGTCAATACTTTGGTATAATCTAGTCAGATGCTACAAACAGATGGTAATATACTTTTATTTCGGTCTCTTATATGGGTAATATAATTTTATTTCGGTGCCTTATATGAGTAATATACTTTACAAAATTTCCACACATGTGTAACCTTTTTCCGGTAAAAAAAAGTTTGAATGCTGATAATGGTATTTTATAAAGTATATTATCCATATTTAGAAATTATTGAAAGTATATATAATTGTTTTAAGTTTTTAACCCTAACTAAAATAATCCTATTACTAGAGTTTATTTGTTTATTGGTTTTTCATGTAAAATTGTTACGTGTAAAGTACTTTACTTTTTATTTCAAAAAAACATGTAAGATGTTTAATAGTTGATGAACAAATAATATACCATTAAACGATAAAATTGTAGCTTTTCATTTTTCATGATAGCTAATAGAGCATTCTTAAAGCCTATTACAATATCTTCTTACTAATCCTCCTGCACACAATAATATTATATATATATATATATATATATATATATATATATATATATATATATATATATATATATATATATATATATATATTCACTCGTTCTCTCTTTGCATCCAAACCGTCAGTTCTGACACTTGTCAGAATCCTGTGAGTAAGAGGTTTTGGTAAAAGTATTTAGAATTTCTTTAGCTAATAACCAGTTGCTTATCTTGAATGACAGAATTTTTCACTTACAACGCAAAACATGTCAATGATTTTTTGTAACTTTTTACTATTCCAAATGATTATGCAATAAGTATTTTTAGACTAACATACACTGTTGGTCCATAAACTTGGTCAAAACGTCGTACTGAACCAAAACATGGTCTCTTGACCAGTTTTCCGTTAGTCAACCTCGTTAGTCAGCGTTTGCTTTGTCTTTAGTCCAAGGGCAACTATGTCATTTCCTTATTTTGATTAAAAATGTCTGTATTATTTCCACATGTCCTCTCCCTCTTCTCGCCCCATAAACACATAGAATGTATTGTTTTCGTCCCACAACTTTCATTACAAGAATTATCACATTTCCCAAACCCTAATTGCATGTCACAAAACCCGTTTTTATTATTCAAAAAAACAAAACATGGATTTTTACTCTATGGAAAGTAAGAAGACATCCAGGTTATCCAGTTGATGATACCGTTCTGTAGAACTTTGCTAAGAAGAAATATGGTACGATTTTTATTTTGATTATAAACATTGGAATTTCTAATTGGGGTATTTATTTATTGGCAATTAACTTTTGAGAATGTCCTAAACATATATTGACATGTTTTCAGGTGGTAGATATAATATGTTTAGCATGAAGGTTCATCACAATGGTGTCTTTAAATACTGGCCTGGTAGAATATACGCTGGAGGTATGGAAACTTTAGTTGATTTGGTTGATGTTGATAGAGTGTCAGTTGAAGAGTTGGATGTTCTTATGTATGAATTGGGTTACGATCTTGGTTCAAAAAAATACTATTACTTTGTTAAGCCTAGATTAATTTAGATGATGGTTTGTATAGCTTAAGTGAGAGTGCAAATTTAGAAATGTGTGTTCGAACCGCCCTTCGATTACCTCCAGCTCTGTGTCTTTCAATGTAGAATTGTTGTTTGTTGAACCACGAGTGAGAGATCCCATATGAGGCAGCAATTTCGTACTTACATTCCTCTTCAATCCACATCTGATCAGGAACCATTTGTTCTAAACCATCATAAGGGTAGTATGCAGCTTTCAGCTTGGTGATCAATAATGCAGGTCTGCTACCCTTGTTGACGAATTGTAGATATTCCAGGTCTTTGTTAAAGAAAAAGTCTGATAGTATTATGACTTTACCTAGTAAACCACCCAATTGAAGGGGCTTGCTGACGTCGAATCTGTAAATCTCATCATCCACCTGCTCAGTCAGTAGCTTGTGGCATTCCTCCAATTGATATTGTAGATGAATCACATCAGGGTGAAAAGCCTTGAGAATTTCATATGCAGGACCCTCCAAATCTTTCGGTTTAAGTGCAGTGAGTCCTTGCTGCTTGCAGTACCAGTTAATGAAGGTTCCCATGTCATCGGTTTTAGGAAGTAGTGAATTCTCTGGTGGGGACACATGGCTTGCAGCAATAGCATCTGCCCAGTTATGATCAGGAATCTGGACGTCCAATGAAGGGATGGACCAGGTTGGTTCTGGAGTTTTCGGTCTGTCTTTCTTACTTTCAGGCTTCTCCTTCATCATGTCACCTGTAGGGACAAACAAAGTAGAATCTGGTGTTTCAGTTATGTTTTCCCCTGCGAATGACTTCCACCAATCTCTATCCAGGTTCACCTTTGGAATATGAATATTTGAGATGTCTTCATCATCTAAATCAGTTTCCTGGTCGAGAACTGAATCTTCATTCATAACAAAATCTTTTGGAATTAAAGTGACAGAAGGCTTGAATCTGGAGTCGGTGGTTGTCCAAGATGTATATTTTGTAGAAGCAGCGGTCTTTGATGAGCTTGATGAAATAGGAGGAGGCAGTGGATGTACCTTGGATGATTCAGATGTACCGGAAGATTCTGCAGCTCCAGATGATCTTGCAGCTCCGGGTGATGGAGGAGGAGGTGGCTGTGGAGGAGACCCAGGTGGTGTCTTAGGTGAACCATGTCTCCACTTTTTAGTCCTTCTGGTTTCAGCCATATTCTCCATGAGTTGAACATAGTTATCATGATAAATAGACCTCTCAAGAGCTTCATATAGTTGTTTGTGGTCATCATGCTCTTTGTAGTGGTCTGTCTCATACATCTATTGTAACAGATCCTCTTTCATATCCGAGGTAGGAAGATCTCTGAAACGTACACTCAGAGATACTTTCATAGCCCAGTTCACTGCTTCTTCAACATATTCGTCAATTGCATTCTTCACCTGATAGTCAATGTTGAGATTCTGTAACTTGAATAGTCGTGAGCCATGATATTTGACAACGTTTGGTAGATTATTTTGTTCCAGAGCTGCAAACCGTTTTATTGCTTCTTCTAGACGCAACTCTAAGCTTGTGCTGGTAGATGGGGGTGGTGTAAGTTCGGTTGTAATAATGGTGATTGTTGTTGTGGTTGTTGTTGGTGGTGGAGTTGTTGTTGTTGGTGTCATTGTAGGTGTAGGGATTGCCATTGTTGGTATGGCTGAGGTGTCTATTTCTATTGTGACCGATACCATTGAGATGACCTCTTTCTCATCATTAGTCTTCTCAGTTTCAGCATCAGCACGCTTATCTACGAGAAATTGATCTCCAAAGGTGGGGTCATGTTCAAGGTTCTGGAAAGATGACAAGGTGCCCGTTGACAAGGTGAAAGATGACAAGGTGCCCGTTAAGATTTTCTTGAACACCTAGGTATAATGTTGACACGAAATCATCATTCACGGTATCATGTGGAGGATCCGCAGTGAAAGCACTATCATATGACCTCCTTTTCAACTTTTCTAGAGTCCGAACCTGCACCGATATCTACTTTTGTCTCTGTCGGAGCTTCTGGATCATTCACCGTTTCAGTATCATCCTTAGAATGCAACTTCTCTAAGTCGGTGTCACTTGAGTCGAGATTAAGCTCATCACATGGTGAGTGTTCCTATGCAGCTTCAGAAGACTTAGTGCTCTTAGCTGATTCTGGGTTTCGTTTCTTGAGGATGTACTGTGTAGTAGTTTTTGTCGCAGGAAAGGAGATATCCAAAAGAGTTTGAGTGACTTGTTCAACAGTATCAATACCTTTCCATTTACCTTCAACATCGGGCAGTGGTTGATGTCTCCCTGAATCTGGTTCTTGGATCATCACACTCTTAGCAGTATGCCCCAGTGTCCTTTTGAATTCTTTCCTACTCACTTCCAAAGTATTTTGTAGGATTTCAACGTCTTCATCTCGCAGAGTTGGCTCAACTCGTTCTCTTTTCGACCCTCTTCCTTTTCCTTTGTCACCCTTTCTGGTTCTCTTACCCTGAACAGGAGCATCATCAGTGGTAGACTTCTCCTTATGTTTCTTGGGTAGTGTTGCATATGTTGATTTGGAGGTTTTGGGTTTTGGTTTAGTTTGTGTGGTTGACTTAGTTGGTGTAGGAGTTGGAGGTTCACTTGAGAAAGACTTATCCACTTTGTCCAAGTAGTCCTGATAGTAAGTTGCGTTGACTATATCACTTGTGAGGAGTGCTTCAGGTATGGCCTTCCTAAAGACTTCATTTTTGGTACCCTTAGCTGTGAACTTGATATTCCCGAGAACATGCTCTTCAGATGCCAAGTGAAGAGGAGAGTCCAATCTTTGGTGGAACTGGTGCTTGAATTGAATATGATTGATAATAAAATTAGTGAATCTGATGCTTGGAATCACAAGTGGATGGATCTTCTTCTTTCTCTTTTTGTTTTGTGCCCGTTTCTCCTTGTCTCCAATGAAGGAATGGATGGACTAAGTGAATTCCTCCCAAGCATAATCAATGTTAGCTTGATAACTATTCCCCAAAGAATTTGCAGCACTGGAGCTCTTGGTCTCTCATAACTTGAAGTCTTTCCCGTGATACACAAGTTAATGATTATGGTGATTGCCCTCCACGGCTGATGTAATTCGTTTGTGATCACTGTAGATAACATCTTGACGTCTATGGGTTACCCCAGATCGTTCACAAGGTTGATCAAAGCTTCTGATATTGGTGGGGGAGTGAATGGATTGTTTACATCAACTGGTGTGATCTGAAGTGCGTCTCTGATAGTGTCCTTAGTGAGTTCAAACCACTGTTCATCAAGTTGACAACTGTTGACTGCTGTGATTTTGTCCCATTTGACTGTATCCCAAAACTGGTGAATGTAGATAGATGGTATAGTGGCACAAGCTGTGAATGCCCAAAAGAAATTGATTTGCTTTAGAATGTCCACAGCTATTTTGTAGATAGGATTGAGCTGAGACTTATCCATATCCAAGTAGCAATTGCTCTTTCCAATAGGGACCCAGTTATCATAAGGTAAGAGTTGATCATCTGTGCGAACAAGTGGAGGAATAACAGGAGCTTGGTCAGCAAGAGCATTTAATTCAGCCATTATAACTGCACAATTACATTCACAAAGAAATATACACATAGAAATGTGATGTTAGATGTGAGTTATATCTTGAGACTAAGACATATAAGTACTTAATCCAAGGTAGTGGGACACATAGATCTTGTTATTGTGATGGTTAACAGGAGTGGTCACCTTCAGAGTCAAATGACGTTAACTCATCTATGAGGTGACATAACCCCGTGACCAAGACACAATGATCAAATAGTAATCCAACAATACACATTTAGGACAAAACGCACTGCACAACTCGCAATAGACAAATCACACACAAACAAAGCGCAATTATACAAATCGCAACAAGTCAAATCACGGTAGTGAACAAAATGAAATCATACAAAACGCAGCTTGTCAAATCGCAATCCTCAAACGCAGTAATGATCAAACTACAATTAGACAAAATGCAGTTCGTCAAATCGCAATCCTCAAAACGCAATTATGATCAAAACGCATGAACTAAATCGCAACAATCAAACCGTTGAAATAAAATAATCTTCATACACCAAATCGCAGTCATTGCGATTTTCCCTGATTTAATATTATTTTTAATCAAAACGCAATAAACATCAGAATCATCAAAACGCAATGAAATCAAACAACTCAAAATGCGGTCATGAATCATAAGTCAAATCGCATTCAAGAATACTAAGGTCAAACTGCAATCAAGAACAGTTTAGCCAAAACGTGGTCAAGAAATTTTTTGCCAAATAGCAACCAAGAACCTACTCCCAAAACACAATCAAGAACTATCAAACAAACCGCAACAAAGAAACTTTATCTAAAACGCAATCAAGAATACATTTTCAGTTTTTTTAACATATTCAAATCGTGGCAATCCAAAGCTTAACGATTAACTAGATTTATTACACCTAATCCTATGGGGATCAATTACAATCTACTTACAACAACACGTGATTTATTTTGAACAACAACAAAACCCATATCCACTCAAAAATCACAAGGAAACAGAAATAATGCATGGGAAGACAATTAAACAAGTAACAGGGCATCCTAATCATACACAGAGAAGATTCCATCAATCAAAACACATAAACAATCACAAACCTGTGTTTGGATGATGAATCGATACAAAAACCTAAAACACAACACACATAGATGGATGTAAGGAAAAGATATTAAGGACACGGTATGAGCAATAGATATGAAACACAATGCACCGAATACCTATGAATAATTCTGGCAAGAAAAATCAAATGTCCTAGTTGCGATTTATGATTTGTGTCGTGTGATAAGAGAGAGAAAGAGAGATGAGAGTCTTTGAGGTTTGACCAAGTCTAAATGCAAAAAGACTTTTATACCAAGTGGATAGAATCCGAAATTGGCAAAACTGGTCTCTCCCTTTTCATTTTCCTTTTAAGTTTCAAGTTATGACATATTAAGTCCCTCTTATTTTTATTAATCCTTCACTTTGAGATACAAGAAACACAAAGGTATAATACGAGTGTCTATTAGGGCACTAAGGTCCTCTAATACATGAAATCCTAGGAAACACTTAGTAAGTAGCAAATAGATCCCTATACTAGCACATAACAAACACATGTGACCATTTTGAAGTAAACACACGATTAACATTCCCTCAAAACCAAAGTAACTGGATTAAATTCAATGAATTAGTAGCTTCTCATTAGATGATATAAAATTTTGAATATCTCTTTCCCTCAATTAATGAGCCAATTTCTATTTAGAAAATTTCAGTCGTTGATTGAGAATGAAAATTTTATGCAAACATGTATCCTTTTGATTTTCCAACAACTTACAACCACCATGAAAAAAAAACAAATATTTCTTAGAAGAATCATAAATGGAGAAATGTTTGTATAGCAACAACCATATTTTTGGCGACGAGCCTTCCTTGAATTGAATGTTTTTGAAATCCGGGTTGCATATCTGAAATGATAGCAATCCATATAGGCATGTTTTGAAGACCCGTGTCATTATTGAATGACATTTCTAGGACCGTAGATGTTATCGATACCAGAGGTCATGCCTTGAAAAGGTATTTTCCGTATTTTCAATTTTTTTAGATTTTTATGGATTTTTGTTGGAATAAGATATTTACAATGTGGAAAGACTTTTAGAGTATTACGGAAATGTATATATGAATAAAGAATACTTAAAGAGATACCACCACTATACTCTCATAGATAGATTGTTAAGGTACGAGTCCTGAGCTAAAGTATTCGGGAGTCATTGCACATGTACATCAATTTTGACTTTCCTGAACTCCTATAGCAGGAGATATCCATGCTTTAGGCATCCAGACTTTGAGTCTTTTCTTGTTAGGAGTGATCGATGTACCTGCAATTGAGTAAGGACTACATGCACTAACATTACAAGCCTGTTTACATTTATATGGGTTAGTGAAATCAGCATCCAAACCTTGAGGGCTTCACAGTCAACCTTGGTGTTGCACACAGTGACTAGCTTACTAGTAGGTATCCAACTAAGTCCAGCACTCTTAAAAATTCTACCCGTTGGTATCCACCTAAGGAAAGTTCTAGGAGTGATTAGCTTCTTACGCACAGTGGAAGACTTGTTGTCATTACTAGTCTTAGATGGTTGGACCTTAGCACGAACATTCACTTTCTGATACTTAGGTCTAGGTGGTGAAGTGACTGGTTTTGAAAAAACTTGTTTAACATCAACTTGGGAGGCAAACCATGATTTTGAAGACTTTGTTCATTCAGATCTAAACGCATTCGGTTGTCTAAAAACTGATTGATTTCTATTTGGTAGTAAAGCTGGTTTCCCCAATATTGATGGTTTTGCAAACTTAGTTTTCACATTGTTCCCTGCAGTTTTTCTTAGCTTGTTCTTTAGTGCTGTAATTTTGAAACCCTTATCCTGAAGTTGAGCTTTTAGATCATCATTTTTGGCCATCAAAGAGGTTGTTTGTTCTATATTCTTAGTCCTTGTTTCTTCGATTGAGTCACTGTAACGCCCCCAAAATCTCAACATAGCAGCGGGGGTATTACTTCGAGGATCACAGTCATAAGTCATAGAAAACGACTCTAAAAAAGAGACATTTTGATTAAAATTTGTTATCATTTTAAAAAAACGCATCATTTTGATTACAAGAGAAATACCACATAGTTTAAGATACACAAAAGTCGATTCAAGAGTTTATGAAAATGATAACTTTATTTTACACCACATTCAGCAAACTTGCCTGCCCACTCCGTGCCTCCAGGGTCTCCTTAATTATTACCTGAGATAATCATGCTTAAAAGGTCAACAAAAATGTTGAGTGAATTCATAGGTTTATAGTAATCAGTTGAACACAAGGTAAAGGATGATAATTGCTTCGAAGACAATTAATCATAGAAAAATCACATATTATTATGCACTAAGCTCATGACACCAAGACTCAACTGCATACACCCTAATAGTGATATACACAACATTTGTCCCCTAAAAAGGTAATAGCCAGTTACCTAAAGACATTCAAATATGGTGCGCCCCGTTATTTTCGATAACTAAGGCGGGTCGTTACTCCCCATAGTACTATCCACGATATTTGCGTTCACTCGCAAGTGACTAATGGTTCATGAGGTAGAGGTCTTTTGGCAAGATACTTAGGCATTAATAATAATAAGATAAGCATACATTTGTAAAAGACTCGTGTTCTAGTTTATAGCTGTTGGAATCACTCCTAAACCTTAATTCGAGTGTTAGTTTCTCATATGTAATAGGTAGCTTATTATGGCCTTTATGTTTGTTTAAGGTCTAGCTTATGTAGAAGGCCCATAAGCTTAGGCCCATGTCCAATAAGGAAAAGGGAAGGAGTGGGAGTGTTGCCCTAGCTCCTTGCCTATAAATAGTCTTGTATAACCCTCACTTGAGGGTTGGTTGTTCAGTTTATTCCTTTCACTCATATCTACGCATAACCGGTCATAAGCATATCGTGTGTGTGTATTTGGTTTATTGTTCAATCGCCTTTATCTCTTTCTATTAAGCTTGTGTTGTAAAACTAGTGACCTAACAGTGGTATCAATCGCCTAACTAGTTGGGTGAATCGTTATTTCTTGAAGTGGGTTTTTGGTCCTACGCGTAGAATAACGTGATACTTTGGTTCGCTTAAAAACTCATTTTTTACATTTTTTAATCCAAGATTCGTGTACTTTCAACATTTTAAGGTGTTAAAATACTTGTTTTTGGCAAAAAGTTTCAACCTTTACGCGTGGATCTACGTTTTTAAGCTTGTTTTTGAACGAGGGTGTAAACCTACGCGTAACCGTTTTGAGAGCTTTGGATCATCAAGTTTCACACTTTTGTGTCATTTTGGTGTTATTGAAGCTATTTCATCACACAAAAACTGGTTTAGAAACATCTGTGGACATAATCAATTTTACGAGTAATCCTACGCGTAGCAAAACCCTAAAACTACGCGTAAGTTATTCCTTGGTTTGATCTTCGTTTTCGTGGTTTACTCCGTGTTTTCTTGCTTGGATAAGCCTGAAAATACGTCGACTTTGGATATCTTTTGCAGTGTGATAGTGTAAAAGATCATTTGGGCAAAACCCTAAACTTACGCATAAGCATAAAGCTTACGCGTAGAAATACTACGCATAAGATTCATCTTACGCCTAAGCCTAGTCTTACGCATAAGATAATCCTACGCCTAACTTTCTACGCCTAACTTTGTGTCTACGCATAACTTTAGAGTATTTTCCCTACTTAAGCGTAAGCTAAATCTACGCGTAACTCTTGATTGTTACGCGTAACTTTGGTGTTTTTACGCATAAGTGCTACTTGGCTATTGTGATTTCTACGCCTAAGGATACTTCATCTACAACGGTTCATTCGACTACAAAGATCCATTTTATAACACAAGTTTATCAACATGTCACAACCTGTGACAACTCGCAATTTCAGGTCATTTCTCAAGTTTCACTATTTCAACATTTATCGTAAACTAGTTTTACGTGTTTCAAATTCGCGTAACCTTTATGGTTTAGCGGCGAATTCATGATCATATCATCACGAACATTTCATATGGACTAAGTATAGTCTACATTTCATTAACATCATTTGCATCACATTAGTTCATTCACGACATTTCATTTCACATTTGACGCGTGAATTTTATATTAAATAAACGTTATCGCGTGAGTTATTATTTTGAACATTTAATCCGTTATTTTCAAAAATGATCCCGACATATTTTTATATTTACATTTAGTTATAAAAACTATATTTTTAGTTTACCTAGTGTTTTAAATTTATTTTGTATATAAATCGTTGAATTTATATTATTACGACACTTTTCTTAAAAACTACTCGATAATTTTTATATCACTCAAATTTCACAAGGAATGTATTTTTACAATTTTTATTATCTCATTACATTCTATTTTGACCTATCAAAAACTTACTTGTACCAAAAAGTTACAATTATCTACACTTTACTTACCTTTTCTTACAAATTACATAAATATTACACAAGTATACATATTTATACATTTTATATAAAAAAATATATATATATATATTGGGAACAATATCCCCCAAAACTGGCAAAATGAGGGTAATGCATTAAATGGGTTGAAAAAAATTTTCTACAATGTCTATACTTATACTCAACCACTTACTTCCACTTCATTTCATTATCAACAATCATTAAAGTTAGTATAGTTTTTTTCATTCTCTCTTGTTCTCCTCTCCAAAGAACCGGTTCTACCTAAGGTTTTCTTCAAGAGATCATCAAGTTTTTCCAAGTTCAAGTGTTTACACAATCTAGATCACACTCTTTATTAGGTTTTGAAATAAAAACCTAGAGTGTTTAGGCTAACCTTGTTCTTTGCACCTCATCATAATACTTGTAAGCATATCATTTATATTTCTCATATCTCCTTTTCATTTCATAAGTATCTCTTCATTTTTGGAGCAATCATGCAAGACATATGTTGTTTATACCATTTTTACATGATTTTTAGATATATATATATATATATGGTCATCCTATAATTATCCCCTTGGTATACTTTGGTCTTGATGATGTTTAGGAACCCATGACACCCTAAGAAGGTGTATGGTAGGATTAGATTAGTTTTGGAGTTGATTTGAAGGGATTGGAATAGGTTTAGTACGAGAAAAACTATTTTCGATAAGTATAAAATGTGTTCTGTCCTTGTTTTATTTTTCTGGAAAATCCGACAGTAAGCACGACTTTTTGGCCTTGATATTTAGAAAATATACTTTAAAACGAATCCGTGGCCGCTTGAACGGATTAAAACGGAGTTATAACGAAGAAGTTATGAATTTTTAAAGTTTGGCGACGAAATATATTATTTTCAGAAAATTCAGCAACATGTTTTTGGTTTATTCGAGTCAAAAACGAGTCCTAAGCTTTGCAAATTATTTCGACTTGTCAAAAATATACTAGTATACTTTAATACGAAGCTAAGGACGTATTATACGTAGAAAACGGATTTGAAACGACTAAGATATGCACGTTTTCATAAAATTGCCGTAACTATTATTTTCTGAAAAACTATATTATTTTTACGATACAAGTGTTACGTTAGCTGAAACAACCATGTTAGCGGCTGTTTTTATCAATGATGTGGAACTTTTTGAAACAAAATGTCTTCTAATAAAATCAAGATCACCGAGCATATTTTTCAAAACAACCAACCGTTTGTATAGCGGAGTTTTAATGAATTAATTACGGACGTTTAAACTTGGCCGAAACTCACTTTTTACATAACAATTAGCCAAAATCACCATCTTTAACCCTTATTATCTTTATGTTCGAGACCTTATTAACGAAAACTCCTGAACTGAAACTTCTAGATTTCGATACAAACTTTCCAAAACCGTCGAGTTCATTCTCTAACGATCGACGTACACCATTTTACGACTAGTTTTCCGGAGCCATTTTTGTTACTTTTATAAAAATTCCGACGACATTATTTTACGACGAAAAGTGAAAATTTCACCATAAATCATTATAAAACCATTGTAGGATGACATTTTGACGTAAATACTTGCAAAGTGATTTAAGAATGGTCAAGACGTCAAAAGAGTATTTTTCGACGATAAGTATTATTTTCAAAACTCACAAATGGTATAAATAACATACGAAATGCATGCATAACATTACATTGCAACTCATTACGTATCATATCGTTCATAATAGGTCAAGATTAACGTATCACACTACATCTCGGTGTACTCACTTTTGTCTTCGCATCATTCCACCAAGTGAGTTTCATAGCCCCTACTTTTACTTGTTTTCATAACTGTTTTGGGGGAGATACATGCTCAACTATTTTTTTTTATGACTATCATGATTATTTGAAACTATATGCTTAACTGAACTTAATGAGTAGTCATATTCTATATCATAAATCATTGAGCTGAATGTCTTGGGATTATCATTGGGCTGAATGTCTTGGGATTATCATTGTGCTGAATGTCTTGGGATTATCATTGTGCTGAATGTCTTGGGATTATCATTGTGCTGAATGTCTTGGGATTATCATTGGGCTGAATGTCTTGGGATTATCATTGTGCTGAATGTCATGGGATTATCATTGGGCTGAATGTCTTGGGAACATCATTGAGCTGGATGTCTTGGGATTTTTATTGAACTGAATGGCTTGGTATATTTATGTCAAGTAAACATTGATACATTAAGTCATGCATTATTATGTGAATTCATTTGACATCATGCGCTTGAACATAAACTATATACATTATGGCAATGGGTTGTGAATACACAGGTTGCAAGTTTTGTATGGGCGGAACTTGGAACTGAGTGGATTTACGATGCCTTTGCTGCATAAACGATTTTTGAAAGTCTTTACATTTCAACCCAAACTCTATGAACTCACTCAACCTTTGTGTTGACACTTTTAGCATGTTTTTATCTCAGGTATCTAAGGCATACTCATCATGGCATGGTTAAGGAACCACCTTTTGAGTCGCGGCGTCGACTTACATCATTGTACATTATAGCACTTTCTTTCAAAACCATCGTTTGGACTTGTAATATATTTATATTTCCGCAAACTTTGTAAACTTTTGGGACCTATACTTTGTAAACTCTGATTGTTTTAATAAATCAAACGATGTTCTTTTCAAACGACACTTTAGGTCGTTCAATATAACTGTGAATGTGGTGCTATGACAGTCAATCCCCAGGAATTCCATTCCGCTGCAAAACAGGTAAATTGGGGGTGTGACAGATTGGCATTAGAGCTTCAGTTATAGAGAACTAGGTTGCATCATTGACCCTAGACTATAACTACATCATCATAGCATCTCATCATTTCATCACAAGTGCATATTCACTTTACATGCGGTTTATACGTATTTTTTTCAAGTTATTTACTTTCATTTCAAAATCGATTGTCACATGGATGCCCTTAAATACACATCCCATCATACTCACATCAGACTCCAATGTGGTGAATGCCCTATCATTCCCTATCACAATTTTTTTTCACCAAGTTGACTTAACACCTAACATCATATGAGTCGATTAGTCCAAGTATTGCATAGTTACTCCTAAATTATACATAGCCTGATCACCTATGTCTAATTCAGGAAGAATCATGCAATGAAGGGAGTAGTAGGCTTATATGTGTAAGCAATTCCGTAATCGAGCCAAATTTTCCAAAATCCTCCTACAAACCAATTTAGCCTAATCTCATGACAGTTCTTGTTTGATGAGTTGTGAGATTAAGTGAAAATTGGTTGGTAAAAAGTCTTTTGAGGGTTTTGCTTGAGAATGGGAAAGTTTGCCACATCAAACCCTAAATTCGATAGACCAACACGAACTGAATTCAGGGACTGAATTCCTTTTTGGATGGGCGAATGTGACAACTCGCAATTTCAGGTCATTTCTCAAGTTTCACTATTTCAACATTTATCGTAAACTAGTTTTACGTGTTTCAAATTCGCGTAACCTTTATGGTTTAGCGGCGAATTCATGATCATATCATCACGAACATTTCATATGGACTAAGTATAGTCTACATTTCATTAACATCATTTGCATCACATTAGTTCATTCACGACATTTCATTTCACATTTGACGCGTGAATTTTATATTAAATAAACGTTATCGCGTGAGTTATTATTTTGAACATTTAATCCGTTATTTTCAAAAATGATCCCGACATATTTTTATATTTACATTTAGTTATAAAAACTATATTTTTAGTTTACCTAGTGTTTTAAATTTATTTTGTATATAAATCGTTGAATTTATATTATTACGACACTTTTCTTAAAAACTACTCGATAATTTTTATATCACTAAAATTTCACAAGGAATGTATTTTTACAATTTTTATTATCTCATTACATTCTATTTTGACCTATCAAAAACTTACTTGTACCAAAAAGTTACAATTATCTACACTTTACTTACCTTTTCTTACAAATTACATAAATATTACACAAGTATACATATTTATACATTTTATAAAAAAAAAAAAAAAATATATATATTGGGAACAATATCCCCCAAAACCGGCAAAATGAGGGTAATGCATTAAATGGGTTGAAAAATTTTTTCTACAATGTCTATACTTATACTCAACCACTTACTTCCACTTCATTTCATTATCAACAATCATTAAAGTTAGTATAGTTTTTTTCATTCTCTCTTGTTCTCCTCTCCAAAGAACCGGTTCTACCTAAGGTTTTCTTCAAGAGATCATCAAGTTTTTCCAAGTTCAAGTGTTTACACAATCTAGATCACACTCTTTATTAGGTTTTGAAATAAAAACCTAGAGTGTTTAGGCTAACCTTGTTCTTTGCACCTCATCATAATACTTGTAAGCATATCATTTATATTTCTCATATCTCCTTTTCATTTCATAAGTATCTCTTCATTTTTGGAGCAAGCATGCAAGACATATGTTGTTTATACCATTTTTACATGATTTTTAGATATATATATATATATATATGGTCATCCTATAATTATCCCCTTGGTATACTTTGGTCTTGATGATGTTTAGGAACCCATGACACCCTAAGAAGGTGTATGGTAGGATTAGATTAGTTTTGGAGTTGATTTGAAGGGATTGGAATAGGTTTAGTACGAGAAAAACTATTTTCGATAAGTATAAAATGTGTTCTGTCCTTGTTTTATTTTTCTGGAAAATCCGACAGTAAGCACGACTTTTTGGCCTTGATATTTAGAAAATATACTTTAAAACGAATCCGTGGCCGCTTGAACGGATTAAAACGGAGTTATAACGAAGAAGTTATGAATTTTTAAAGTTTGGCGACGAAATATATTATTTTCAGAAAATTCAGCAACATGTTTTTGGTTTATTCGAGTCAAAAACGAGTCCTAAGCTTTGCAAATTATTTCGACTTGTCAAAAATATATTAGTATACTTTAATACGAAGCTAAGGACGTATTATACGTAGAAAACGGATTTGAAACGACTAAGATATGCACGTTTTCATAAAATTGCCGTAACTATTATTTTCTGAAAAACTATATTATTTTTACGATACAAGTGTTACGTTAGCTGAAACAACCATGTTAGCGGCTGTTTTTATCAATGATGTGGAACTTTTTGAAACAAAATGTCTTCTAATAAAATCAAGATCACCGAGCATATTTTTCAAAACAACCAACCGTTTGTATAGCGGAGTTTTAATGAATTAATTACGGACGTTTAAACTTGGCCGAAACTCACTTTTTACATAACAATTAGCCAAAATCACCATCTTTAACCCTTATTATCTTTATGTTCGAGACCTTATTAACGAAAACTCCTGAACTGAAACTTCTAGATTTCGATACAAACTTTCCAAAACCGTCGAGTTCGTTCTCTAACGATCGACGTACACCATTTTACGACTAGTTTTCCGGAGCCATTTTTGTTACTTTTATAAAAATTCCGACGACATTGTTTTACGACGAAAAGTGAAAATTTCACCATAAATCATTATAAAACCATTGTAGGATGACATTTTGACGTAAATACTTGCAAAGTGATTTAAGAATGGTCAAGACGTCAAAAGAGTATTTTTCGACGATAAGTATTATTTTCAAAACTCACAAATGGTATAAATAACATACGAAATGCATGCATAACATTACATTGCAACTCATTACGTATCATATCGTTCATAATAGGTCAAGATTAACGTATCACACTACATCTCGGTGTACTCACTTTTGTCTTCGCATCATTCCACCAAGTGAGTTTCATAGCCCCTACTTTTACTTGTTTTCATAACTGTTTTGGGGGAGATACATGCTCAACTATTTTTTTTATGACTATCATGATTATTTGAAACTACATGCTTAACTGAACTTAATGAGTAGTCATATTCTATATCATAAATCATTGAGCTGAATGTCTTGGGATTATCATTGGGCTGAATGTCTTGGGATTATCATTGTGCTGAATGTCTTGGGATTATCATTGTGCTGAATGTCTTGGGATTATCATTGTGCTGAATGTCTTGGGATTATCATTGGGCTGAATGTCTTGGGATTATCATTGTGCTGAATGTCTTGGGATTATCATTGGGCTGAATGTCTTGGGAACATCATTGAGCTGGATGTCTTGGGATTTTTATTGAACTGAATGTCTTGGTATATTTATGTCAAGTAAACATTGATACATTAAGTCATGCATTATTATGTGAATTCATTTGACATCATGCGCTTGAACATAAACTATATACATTATGGCAATGGGTTGTGAATACACAGGTTGCAAGTTTTGTATGGGCGGAACTTGGAACTGAGTGGATTTACGATGCCTTTGCTGCATAAACGATTTTTGAAAGTCTTTACATTTCAACCCAAACTCTATGAACTCACTCAACCTTTGTGTTGACACTTTTAGCATGTTTTTATCTCAGGTATCTAAGGCATACTCATCATGGCATGGTTAAGGAACCACCTTTTGAGTCGCGGCGTCGACTTACATCATTGTACATTATAGCACTTTCTTTCAAAACCATCGTTTGGACTTGTAATATATTTATATTTCCGCAAACTTTGTAAACTTTTGGGACCTATACTTTGTAAACTCTGATTGTTTTAATAAATCAAACGATGTTCTTTTCAAACGACACTTTAGGTCGTTCAATATAACTGTGAATGTGGTGCTATGACAGTCAATCCCCAGGAATTCCATTCCGCTGCAAAACAGGTAAATTAGGGGTGTGACACAACCACCATACTCTAACTATTTCCCTTACACTTATTCTCAACGACAACAACAACTAAGTCCACAACATCAACAATGGAATCAACAACAACAGTTTATCAACAACAATTTAATCAACAACATACTCCACAACTTGGTGCAATTCCACCACCACAAATGGTTCAGACACCACCAAGTCTTCAAGTTCAACCCTACACAAACGATTTCAATCAACATCCATCAAGGAACACTATGAAGGAACCCACTTGGTTTGCAAAGATGTGTGAAGCTTTAAGCAGCCAACAATCAATTCATGAGGCTAGATCACTTGATAGACCTCCAATGCTCACTCCTGGAAACTACGATCAATGGGTGATAAGGTTCTTTAGGTTTTGTGATCTAAAGAAGCCACATGGAAAGTTCTTAAAGAAGGTTATCTTGGAAGATCCATTTGAGATGCCTAATGTCATTGTACCCGGAGATCCTAATGCTAATCCACCAAGAGATGAACAATCAAACATTGCTACTGTTGCAGACTTGAATCCAGAAGAACTTCTACACTATGAAGCTGATGAGCTTGCAATGCAATATATCCTTTTAGGATTACCAAACCCAATTCTTCGAAGTGTTGATGCTCAAAAGACTGCAAAGAAAATGTGGGAAGATATTCATCTACTTATGGAAGGATCTGCACTCAATCCGGAAGATATGGAATCCAAAATTTACTTGGCTTATGAACACTTCATGATTGAACCTGGAGAGACACTCGAGTCTTATCATCATCGATTTTCAGACATCATCAATGATTTGGATAAACACAACATCATCATGCCAAGAATTGCAGTGAATACTAAGTTCCTGAGTTGTCTTGGTCCTGAATGGGAGAAGTATGTCATTTTTCTCCGTCAAGCGAAGAATATGCATCATTCTACATATGGATTGTTGTACGATTACTTGAAGCCTCATGAAAAGGAAGTTGATAGGGAAAAGATTCTCCGTGCTCAAATTGCTTCAATGACAACTCCGGAAAATCAACAACTTGCCTTGTATGCTCAAAACAGTTATCCTCCTCAACAAGGAACTCAACCAACTGCCACTATCACACCAAATGATCAATCACAGCAACCTCAACAAAATCAATTAGTTCCTTACGACAACAACAATGATCAAGCACTTCATAGTCAAACTAATGATGAATCCGATCCGTTCGAAGCACTGCAACAAGGATTTCTTATGATTGCTAATGCTTTTAGCCGTTATACCAACAAATCCAACAATCGTATTCGATCCTCATCTAACACACGCAATCAGGCTGTTGTGAACAATGGACGAGTTGAAGTTCAGAATCGTGGTTATGGTCGTCGGATGGGCGGTGGTCAAGGGTTTAATGCTATGGGTAGGAATAACAACAGAGCTCAAGTGGTGGAACAGGGAAATGCTCAGAATGGGTTGAATGGTCTTCGATGCTACAACTGCAATCAGAAGGGACACCTGGCTAATGCATGCCCAAAGCCGAGGACTAAGGGCAGTGCTTATTTCAAAGAGGCTCTTCTTTTGGCTCTTAAGGATGAAGCTGGTGGAACTCTCACAAACAAAGAACAGAGTTTTATGGCAGATGCAGACTCAGATGATGATATGGAGGACTTGCAGGCTAATGCAGCTGTTATGTTAATGGCTAATATGCATGAGTTACACATAAGTGACACAGGCCCAGTGTATGACACTGATGGCTTGTCTCAGGTACCCGAACAAACCATATTTATCTCTGATCTAATATCTCCGCCAACATCTGAATCCGGCAAGGCTCAGAATGTTCAAAATGAGTCATTTACATCTCATTCCGACGATTTTCAAATAGACCCCGTAGTTACATTTGACGATCAAGATGACCTTATGGTTTCCATTGATAATCAAATTGACTCCGTGGTTATACTTGAGGATCTAAATAATGATCATGTTGTGACTCCTGTTTAACAAGCCGAACTTTTGCCTCATCCAGATCTTGCTCTTTTGAAGAATGATCATGTTGTGACTCCTGTTGAACAGCAATCCCAAATTGAAGAATGTTGTGCATTAAATCAGGACTTAAAAAGTAAAAATGCACTGTTAACCAAGGATTTTGAATGTTTAAAAATGCAACTCAACTTTTTCAAAACTCAAGAAAACCGTGAAAAAGGTTTTGAAACCGCTTTTGCTAAATCTCATCAAAACGAAAAATATTTAGAGAGACAGATGCGTGATCTAGCCGCTTCGAAGAATGCTTTATTGTCTGAAATAGAACAACTGAAACATGAACATAAAAAGCAAATTAACGCTCTCACCTTGGAAAATCAAAAAGCTAAGGCTGAGCTGTTAACTTGCCAAAAACAGTTCTCTGCATACAAACAGCATTCCACGAAACGAATAGATGATCATCTTGAAGAAATTATCGGCTTGCAACGCAAACTTAAAGAGTTTAAAACTGTTGTTTACAAACATGGTGAGTCAGTAACTGCTATTGAAAAGTTTACTTTAAAACCCAATCCAAATGGATATGGACCGAATCTTGCTGACTACAAACCTAAGCTTTCAACCAAAACATTCAAAACAAATCCTGAAGTTTCCTGTGCAGAATATAAAATTGATAATTCTGTTATGAGTGTTGTTGAATATCATAGTCAAGAGGAATTATATGCAGAAGACGAGAGTCGATCAAAATTAAAAACTGTTGTTTACAACAAACCTTTTAATTACTCAAAACCGGTCACTTTCGTCACACCAACGGATTCTTCTAACACACCAAGGGTTATCATAAAAACGTCTGAGTCTTCTAATGTTAATCCCCAACCAGATTATGCACAAATTTATGGTCCTTTACCTTCCATCAGTGAAGTAAACTCAAAACCTGAAAATCGCAAAATTCTTAGATATTTTGACATTTTCATGGCTGATCTCAAACTTTAAAACATGAGATAGAATATTATTCTGAAATCAAAGTTCAACATTTTCAATCACCTCTGGCGCGAGAACAAAGAGACATCTTTCAGAAAAATCTTTTACCTAATGTTAAAAATTTGAAAAATTGTGCATTGTCTTTGGAACGGGACTTTCATAAGGAACTTGGAGTGATGAAGGTCGTTTTCGAGAAAACAGAAACATCTATTTCTAATACTAAACGTAAAAAGAAAATGTTGAGAAAAGATGTTGATCGAATCTTGAATGATGTTATCTATGCTGATATCCATAATATTGTGTTATTGAATTCTATGTCATATGCATCTGATTATATCTCTGCTGATACTGTTGACTCTATCTTAACTGTTGAGAATACTGATAATGTGCTTCAGATCGAGTCTTTAAAAGCTGATAATGAACGATTGCTTAACGAACTTTCCAATGCAAAACGTCGTCTTAATTGGTGTCAAAAAGATATTCACAATCAACAACTTGTGTTTCAAAACAAAATCGCTCAGTTGCATGCAAAATCTTCTGATCCTAAAATTGAGCAACTGGATGATCAAAACGTGTCTTTGAAAAGTCAAATCTCAAAATATGAACAAGAACTTGTAAAAGTTAAATAGGAATATGGTGTCATATTTGATTTACTCAATAAGACTTGTCATGAAGCATCAAACGAACTTGATCACTATCTTGCACACACTAGAGAAGTAATGCATTTTGCTGGTAACATTCATTCTGAAAATCAAGATTTGATTCACACTATCCTTAAGTTAAGAGAAATGTTAGGAAAGTATGAACTACTTCCGCCTACCGTAATTAAGAGAATAGCACCAGTAACACTTAGTAATCGTGAACCTAGAATACCTACTGCCAAATCACAAGTTGCTAACGTGCTTCCTTCTACTGAAACAGGAATAGTTGCGTCTTTTCCAAACGTCCGCACTTCACAGCCTAGGAGCACTCAATCGAAGAATAGGAAGTTGCGACCTAAGAAAAGATCAATAAGAAATGCTAAAATAGAAGAACACCCTAGGACTATGAATAAGACTCACGTTGCTTCCACTATAGACATTGCGTCTGGGAAATGTAATAGAAATAGTAATGTAACGAATGCTAAACCTTTAAGTACTTTTGATATTCAGTCTGATGCACCTTGTGTTATTTGTCGTAAAAGAATGAATTCTGATTGTCATGACAAATGTGTTGCTAAAGCTATCATCTCTCGTTTACGGAATCCTAAGAATCGGAATACCTATAGGCCCACTAATCATTCTAAGTCTATGCTTGGTAGACCGCCTTCTTAAGATTCTAAGGCAAGCATTGCTGTCCCTGTAGCTCCAGTTTCACCTCCTAAGAATGTAGTACCACCTAGTGCATTCACTAAGACTAAAGCAAATAGTAGTTATAGTTGGTAGAAATAGATATATAACACACTAGGATTTAAATGGATGCCTAAAGTTATTGATGTGTGTATGTCTACTATAACTGCATCGGAACCCTCTAACATTTCGGGTTCCACATCTACTTCTATTCCATCTGTGTCGTCTGTGTGTAATGCAGGTGATACAGATCATTATATGGATTGTTGATAGCGGATGTTCCTGACACATGACAGGCAACCTTAAACTGTTATCAAACTTTATTGCAAAGTTCATTGGCACTGTCAGATTCGGGAATGATCACTTCGCAGCTATCATGGGCTACGGAGACTATATCAATGGGAACATTGAAATTAGCAGGGTTTACTATTTGGAAGGCCTCGGTCACAATCTGTTTTCAGTAGGTCAGTTCTGTGATGGAGATTTGGAGTTTGCTTTTAGGGAGAAATCTTGTTTCATTCGTGATCTACAAGGAAACGACCTTATGTCTGGCTCGTGTAACTCAAGTCTTTACACTATCTCTATGTAAGACATGGTTGCATCATCTCCCATATGCTTACTTTCAAAGGCAACATCAACAAAATCCTGGCTATGGCACCGTCGTCTCTCACATCTAAACTTTCAAACCATCACCAACCTTGCTCGACACAAATTAGTTGAAGGACTCCCATGATTCCGGTATTCAAAATATCACCTTTGCTCAGCTTGTGAACAAGGGAAAAGCACTCGTGCTCATTTTCCTTCAAAGGTGGAACACAGCTCTCAGCATGTGCTTCATCTTCTTCACATGGATTTGTGTGGCCCGATGCGCATGCAAACGATCAATGGCAAATGCTACATCTTAGTAATTGTTGATGACTACTCACGATGGACTTGGGTCTACTTTCTTCGAAGCAAAGACCAAGCTCCACAGATGATCATCACCTTTCTCACGAAAATACAGGTTCAGCTCCGAAACACCGTCAGACAAATCAGAACAGACAAAGGAACTGAATTTGTTAACCAAACCCTTCGTGACTTTTATGAGAAAGTGGGAATTCAGCATCAGATCTATTGCATGTACACCAGAACAAAACGGAGTTGTTGAAAGACGAAACCGAACATTAGTGGAAGCTGCAAGAACAATGTTAATCAATGCTAAACTTCCAGATTACTTATGGGCTGAAGCTGTATCTACTGCATGCTATACTCAAAACCGTTCTATGATTACTAAACGCCACAACAAAACACCGTTTGAGCTTCTCCACAACCATAAACCGAATCTCAAACACTTTTATGTATTTGGATCCCTTTGCTATCCGAATAATGATCGTGATGATTTTGGAAAGCTCAAAGCCAAAGCTGACATTGGAGTCTTCATTGGATATTGTGAGAATTCTAAAGGTTATCGGATCTGGAATCGTCGTACAAAACAGGTTATGGAAACGATTCATGCTCATTTTGATGAACTTATGGAAATGGCTTCTGAGTATAACAGCTTAGAACCCGGTCACAACCGCTTAAACTTTCCTCAACCCCCATCATCAGCTGAACAAAGCCCCCAGCTTACTCGTCAACAAATGGAAAGGTTATTTGCTCTGATGTTCAGTGACGATATTGATGAACGTGCTCCAGGTGTATCCGCTGTTTCCGCTGCTCAACCTGATACTACTCTTATACCTGATACACCCGCTACAACAACTACTGTTGAAGAAGCACCACTAGTTGACTCCACCACAACAGTTGAACAAACCGCTTCCAACAATGATGAATCGGCTGATGATATTCTGAATGAAGTACCCCCACCTGCAGATTTTGATCAAAATGCGTTCTTTAACCCGTTTGCTAATAACACTGCTGCACCTGATGTCGCGGAATCATCAACAAACCATTTGAATCCTCATAATCTTCACAATGTATACCAACATCAACCCTCTACACATCGATGGACAAAAGACCATCCTCTGGCAAACATTATTGGCAACCCTAATCAACTGGTTGTTACGAGACAACGTCTTCACACAGATGGTGAACATTGCATTTATGCACTCACTGTCTGCCAATCTGAGCCTAAAAACATTAAAGACGCAATGACAAAAGACAACTGGATCAAATCCATGCAAGAAGAACTCAACCAATTTAAACGTCTTGAAGTATGGGAACTGGTTGAAAGACCAACAGGGGTCTACGTCATTGGTCTCAAATGGATTTGGAAAAACAAATTGGATGCTGAAGGGAACGTAATCCGAAACAAGTCACGTCTAGTTGCTAAGGGTTATCGTCAGGAAGAGGGAATAGACTTTGAATAATCTTTTGCTCTGGTTGCTCGTCTTGAGGCTGTTCGGATATTTCTCGCGTTCACGGCTCATATGAATATGACGGTCTATCAGATGGATGTCAAAACTGCGTTTCTCAATAGACAACTGAAAGAAACGGCTTATGTCAGCCAACCAGAAGGATTCGTTGATCCCGAGTTCCCGAACCATGTCTACAAACTGAACAAAGCTATTTACGGTCTCAAACAAGCTCCTCGGGCATGGTACGATAAGCTATCATCTTTTCTCATTGCTAATATCACGGGGCACATATCTTAATTGTTCAAATTTACGTGGATGACATCATTTTTGGGTCTACACATAAAAAGTACTCAATCGCTTTTGCAAAACTAATGAAGAAAATTTTTGAAATGTCCATGATGGGTGAACTTACGTTCTTTCTAGGACTGGAAGTTCATCAATCACCCCGTGGTATTTTCTTGAGTCAGTCCAAATATTCCCTTGAATTGTTAAACAAATTTGGAATGAAAACCTGTGACACTTATGCCACACCAATGACTCATACCAAGAAGCTAGACGCTGATTTACATGGAAAATTAGTTGACCCTACCAAATACCGAAGTATTATTGGGTCTCTCATGTATCTAACAGCTAGCAGACCTGATATTGTATTTGCCCTTTGTCTATGCTCCCGTTATCAGTCGCGGCCAACTGAAACCCACCTCTCTGAGGCTAAAAGAATCCTCCGATATATCAAGGGAACCATTAACTTGGGGATCTGGTATCCGAAGGATTCTGGTTTTGAACTAATCGCTTTTTCAGACGCTGACCACGCAGGATGCTTAGATTTACGAAAAAGCACTTCAGGAGCACTACAATTTCTTGGTGATAAACTGGTGTCTTGGCAATCAAAGAAGCAGGATTGTACATCACTGTCATCAACCGAAGCAGAATATGTAGCCATGTCCGCATGTTGTGCTCAAGTCATCTGGATGAGAACACAAATCAAAGACTATGGTTACGTATTTGACAGAATCCCGATGTACTGCGACAATCGGAGTGCCATTGCGATCTCGTGCAACTCAGTTCAGCACTCGAAATCAAAGCATATCGATCTTCGTTATCATTTCATCAAGGACCACGTGGAACAGGGTACAGTTGAATTATACTTTGTGGGTACTGAATACCAATTGGCAGATCTTCTCACCAAAGCCTTGCCTCCCACTAGGTTTAATGAGTTGGTCCACCGGATTGGTATGAGGTGTTTGACTTAAGAGGAATTGGATGACCTCCTAAAATAGTCTTAAAAACCTGTCAAACACCAAAATATCTTTTGTAAATAATTTTTCAAAAACAAAATACAAAAATATAAAACCTGATAAAACAACAAAAATATTCTTCTAATATAATTTTCTTTCAACATGGCATGTACATTTCTTCCGTCAACACTATAATCTTTTAAAATTCAGTATTTTTCCGATCAAGTGTTGAGGGGGAGAAAATTAATACCAAACGGTTTCAAAAACATTCGTGTACTTGCATGTTATTCTATACCGGTTGTTTCTTTTATCAATGGTGGTAAAATTTTCTGGTTAAATGACACTCCTCGGACTAAAATTTATAACCTTTCATTATTTTTCTTAAGTCGAGGGGGAGTGTCGTCAAGTTTCTTTCTTAAAATCTTTGTTTGGTAACCAAAATGGAAGTTAAATGGCTTTGTATGAAAAAGGAAAAGGTGGAGGGACCAAAACTGTCAAAAGTGTAAACTATTTTTAATAAAACTCCCACACCTAACTTCTCACATCACATTTAATACTCAAACCTAACATAATCTACGCGTACAAATCATTTAAGAAATCCGTGTTTTGGATCATCAATTTGTAAGTTGTTTTATGATCTTAACGTTTATACAAACATTGTTTTTGATTTTTATACAAATCCGACGGTCAAATTTTTGTCTATGATTGATTTAGTGTTCTACGCATAAGCGTATGAAAACTCAATCAAGAATGGGTGTTTGTGGTTGAAATGATTGTGTCAAAATGCTTTTCTTACATCAATGAACACACTTTTATCACTTAAACATACCCAGATACACGAATTGAGTGACTTTGAAACTTAGGGTTTATGCGTGGTTTTGGGGGTTTTCAAGTGTGATTGTATTTGGTCAAAAAGTGTTGGGATATGAAAGTGCTGAAGATATGAATGTACTGAAGATATGAAAGTTCTGTAAGCTGCAAAGTACTGGAAAACGTCAAAGAGTCAAAGTACTGCTAAAGACAAAGTCAAAGTACTGCACTATGAAGTCAAAGTACTGCAAGAACAAAAGAACTGTTATATTCGTTTATGGAAAGTATTGTAACTCTAGAATAGTCTATGTTTAGATTACTTGTCGTACAAGAATATAAATTGTAAACCGACTAGGATATCCTTGAGCCTATAAAAAGACTCCTAGATTGGCCCTAGAGATGTACGAGTTTATGAGTTTTAGAGTTTACGAATTCACAAGTTATTTTGTGTTTTAGAGAGAAGTTCGATAATCTTAGAGTTGTTTAGAGTATCTGCATAATAAGCAGATTTAGAGTTTATAATAAAAGTTATTCTTCTTAGCTTTGTTAAGTAAATTCCGCGTACTTAATAAAGATTGCTCAGTGTTTCTTTGTTAATAACTTAGGATTTATCCGAGGTTATTAAACCTTAACAAGCTAGTTAAAGTTAGTTTGATTAAAGTATATCGATCCAACAAGTGGTATCAGAGCTTGTGTGGAAACTCCGACTAGGAAGAAACCCTACTTCAACTATATTCAAGATGTCGACTGAAGCTATTCCACCACCCTCAATCACCTCACTCAGAATTCCAATAATCAAGAAGGGAGAATATGATCTCTGGTGCATGAAGATGAGGTAGTATATTGCCATTACAGACCATGCTCTATGGAATGTAATTGTTAATGGCAATGAAGTAGTTCCAGAACCTATTAATATTCCTGGACAACCAATAGCACCAAAGGCAGTCTTCCCAGCAGCAACCCTAAGGAATCAAGAAAAGGCACTAAACATTCTCTTATCTGCCATTCCAGATGGTCATCTTCTAAAATTTCATGATGCTAAAGATGCTAAGCAGCTCTGGGCTGCTCTCAAGACCAGATTTGGAGGGAATGAAGCCTCTAAGAAGATGCACAGAAATTTTCTGAAGCAACAGTTTGAAACTTTCACAGTAGGTGAAAGAGAAAGTCTTGATGCTGCGTATGATAGGTTTCAAAATCTCCTCAAAATGTTGGAGTTATACAAGGCAGAAGTGTCAGTTAAGGATGCTAATCTAAAGTTTCTAAGGAGTTTGCCATCTACATGGCATATGATTGCTACAATGATCAGAGGACAACAAGGTTTGGATGTCATGGACTTTGATGATCTCTATCATCAACTGAAGGTGTATGAGCATGAGATGAGTGGTCAAACAAATTCCAAGTCTCACAGTATTGCTTTTCTATCATCTGAAAAGAAGAGCAGTACTTTAATCAAAAGTACTGCTTCTCCTCAAAGTACTGTTTCTCAAAGTACTGCTGTTTACAACCCCCCTTCATATGTTCAGCAGGCCCCACCACCTACCACTACGCACTCAGATGAAGTTGTGTGCTCCTTCTTTGCACAACAAGCCAGTTTACCTGTCACTTATGAAGAAGATCTAGCACAGATTGAAGAAGATGCCCTTGAAGAAATTGATATCAGGTGGCAAGTTGCTATGATCACTGCAAGGATCAAAAAGTATATGAAGAAGACAGGCAAAAGCATTGATTTCAAACCAAAACAGGGAATAACTTTTGACAAATCCAAAATTGAATGCTTCAATTGTCAAAAGACTGGTCACTTTGTAAGGGAGTGCAGGTTTGCTAAGTATCAAGCAAACAGGACATCTGAGAAACCAAAACTTGAGCTCAAAGAAATTCCAATTACTGAAACAAAGGCTTTGGTTGCTCAAGAGAAGTTATCAGAAGTTGACTGGAGTGAAGAGTTTGATGATGAACCAGTGACTTACTGTATGGTAGCAGTGGAAGATGCAGTTGAAGACACAGTGGAAGCATTGGACTAGAGCACTGCTTTTGATGAAGAACCTGAACATGCTGCTTTTGAATCTGATGATGGCTTTTGGGGATTTGATTGGAGCAAAGAAAGTGAAGATGATCCTGTACTTCTTGCAATGGTGGCTACTTCACCAACTCAGTCTCCTATCTCTGAGGTATGCTGAAACTGTTATGATTTTTATCATAAATTACTTAACAGTTATGTGATTGAAAGAGATAATTATGTTAGGGCTAGGTCTGAGGTAGCTGGTTATCAAATAACCCTAGAATCTATGGAAGCCAAAATTTTAGCACATGAAACTAATGAAGTAGCTTGGGCTGAAAAATATGAACAACAGGATTACCAATTAAAACTAAGTGAATGGAAATTAAACTGTAAAATTTCTGAAATTGAGAAATTGACTAAGGAAAGAGATGAATTGTTAGCTAAGTTTGATGCCTGGAATGAATCTGGCTTGTCCCATGTTGCTTATGTTGAAAAACAAAGAAGGGCTTACATTAGAACTGGCTTAGGATTTGGAATGGATTTTAGTATCATAGATGAAAACCAACCTAGTGATCAGGATGTAGGTGAGTTTGAGGACATAACCACTAGTGATGATGAACTCATTAACTATGTAGATACATCTAGTAATGAGGGCTCAATAAGTGAACCACCTCCTGAGTATAAGAAAGACAAGGGATATAATGATGTCCCACATCCCATTAGTCATCAACCCATAAGGCCTGATGTTTCTCGATTTGGAGTAGACAGTCTAGAGTTTAGGAAGAAGCTTGTTGCTCAAACTAGGTCTGAAAAACCCAAAGAAGCTGTTGAAAATAATGTTCAAAATCAAGCAGTACCTTCAAATCAAAGTACTGCTCCACAAGCAGTACCTTCTGCAAAATCTTTTCAAAACAGTACTACTAAACCTTTTTGGGATAACTTTGGTCAAAACAGGTTTAATCATTCACCTAGAAGGCACAATAGTTTTGGTCATAGACATAGAAGAAGTCATATTGGGAGTATGGGTGAAAAACTGTGTTTTGTGTGTTTTAGTCCTAATCATTTAATAAAGGATTGTGAACATCATTCAGAATACCTTAGGAAATTTTCAAAGAATAGGACTGTTAACCAGAAACCTAGAGAGAACAAACCAGTTTGGAATAATTCAAATAGGGTTAATCACAGAAACTTCACACCAGATCATAGATACCCACATCATTGAAGACCTTTATCAAAACCTTCAATATCTCACAGTACTTTCCAAAGTACTGCTCAGAAACAAGGTACTGATCACACTACTTGGAATAGGAATCCTAGGAGATCTCACTATCAACCTAGAAGGTATTACAATTCACATAGGGGATCTAGATCACAGGAACCACGTGTTAAACCAGAATGGGTTAAGAGGGAAGGTACTGCTGAGGGACACACAGTACTTTCAACAAAAAGTGAATCTGATGTTTTTGTGACACAAGAAAAAGCTAATAATCTTGTAAAAGAGATTTATGTTGAAAAACCAAAAAGTTTTGAAAATCCACATGCTAAAGATCAAAAGATAATTCTGGATCATCATTTGAAAGATAGTGGGAATTACATACTCAAAGAATTTGAGTTTGTAAATCCACAAGGGGAACACAAGTCAGTAATGGCTTGGGTTCCTAAAAATCACTAACTCTTTTCTTTGTGTGCAGGGCAACCCAGAAGAGGAGCTTAAAGATCATCTAATTGTGGATAGTGGTTGCTCTGGAAGTATGACAGGAGACAAAGAAATACTGTCTGACTTTAGAAATATTAGTGGAGGAAGAGTTGCATTTGGGAATGATCCTAATGGAGGAAAGATTTCTGGTAAAGGAACTATCAAAGCATGGCTTATTGACTTTGAGAATGTTAGATATGTGAAGGAGCTTAAGTTCAACTTGTTATCAGTCTCTTAAATTTGTGATAAAAAGCATCCTGTGTTATTCACTGACACAGAATGTCTCATCCTTTCCTCTGATTTTAAGCCTGTTGATGATGAATTAATAGTTCTTAGAGTACCAAAGACAAATGATGTGTATAGTTTAGACATGAAGAGTCTACATTCTTATGGAAGAGCCACATGTTTGGTGGCTAAAGCAACATCTGAAGAAGCACATCAATGGCATAGAAGATTGGGCCATGTTAATTTCAAAAATATCAACAAACTGGTCAAAGGCAATCTAGTTAGAGGTTTACCTTCAAAGACTTAAAAGAATGATCACTCATGCTTGGCATGCAAGAAGGGTAAACAACACAAAGCTTCTTGCAAGAAGCTTGAGGAAAGAACTATTAGAGAACCATTAGAGCTGTTACATATGGATTTGTTTGGACCTGTCTCTGTGGCAAGTTTAAACAAGAGAAAATACTGTTTGGTTGTTACAGATGACTGCAGTAGATTCAGTTGGGTTTTCTTTTTGGGTTTTAAAGATGATACCTTTGACGCTATTCAGACACTGATTATAGCACTTGAAAACCAATTAAGACTCAAGGTAAGAGGTATTAGATGTGATAATGGGACTGAATTCAAGAACAAGCTTATGGATGAATTTTGTGCCAACAAAGGCATAAAGAGGGAGTTTTGTATTGCAAGAACACCACAGCAAAATGGTGTTGCAGAGAGGAAGAATAGGACTTTGATTGAAGCAGCAAGAACAATGCTAGCAGATTCTCATCTACCTATTCAATTCTGGGCAGAAGCTGTAAGTACTGCGTGCTATGTACTTAACAGAGTCTCTGTCACCAAACCACAGCTGAAGACACCCTATGAATTGCTGATGGGCAATAAACCCAACATTTGTTTTATGAAGCCTTTTGGATGCCCTCTCACTATTTTAAACACCATTGATAATCTGGGGAAGTTTGATGGCAAGTCTGAAGAAGGATACTTATTGGGTTATTGCACTAACAGTAAAGGCTTTAGAGTATACAACAGAGTTACTAAGAAGATTCAAGATTGTCTTCATGTTGAGTTTTTAGAAGATCAAGATAATGAGAAAGGTAAAGGTCCTGATTGGATGTTTGATCTTGAGGTTTTAACTCCTTCAATGAATTATGTACATGTTAGAGAAGAAAATCAACCTATGCATAATGTAGACGATTTACAATATTTTGTTCATGGAGTTCATATTAGATCGGATGCTGTTCCTGATGAAGATCCTGTTAGTCCAAAACAAAGTACTGATGTTCCCAAGCAAAGTACTGATTCTCCAAAACAAAGTACTGTTGCACCACAATCCTCATTATCTGCTGAGGATCAATCTATTCAAGAGGAACTTAATCAGTTGCTTCTTCAAGATGTATTAGCACATTTTTACACAGATGACCAAAGGAGAGCTTATGAAGAGGCAAAGAAGAAGAACAAGACTGCTGAGTACTCTCACAGTACTTTTGACAGTACTTTCGAACAAAGTACTGCTGCACCAGTTGACAGTACTTTAGATGATTTGGATGATCCTACCATGCCTGGATTAGAGGAAACTGATGATGAGTTTGCAGATGAAGGTATTTTCTCATATTCAAATGAAGATGTTGATTTAACTAACTTGGATGATACGTATGGAGTTCCACAGTCTCCAATCTTAAGGATTCATAAAAATCATCCTACTAATCAAATCATTGGTCCTTCTACTTCTGGAGTGATGACTAGACACACAGCTAAGAGTTTTTCTAAACCTCATAATGCTTTACTTAGCTTTGTCTACAAACAGAATAGACTGAATCATAAGGATCATCAAACCTGCCTATTTACTTGTTTTATCTCTCAAGAGGAACCCAAGAACATTGCTCAAGCTTTGACTAAAGAAAGCTGGGTTGAAGCTATGCAGGAAGAACTTCTTCAATTTAAACTTCAAGAAGTTTGGGTTTTATGTGATCTTCCAGATGGGAAGAGAGTTATTGGAACCAGATGGGTCTTCAGAGTGAAAAGAGATGAAAGAGGCAATGTTATAAACAACAAGGCAAGGTTAGTAGCTCAAGGCTACAGACAAGAAGAAGGTGTAGATTATGATGAAGTATTTACTCCTGTAGCAAGGATTGAGGCTATTCGAATATTTCTTTGGGGTTGTGGTATCCAAAAGAGTCACCTTTTCATTTGGAAGATTTTTCAGATAGTGATTATGCAGGTGATAATTATGATAGAAGATAAACAACTGGTGGATGCCAATATCTTGGAAGAAGGTTAGTCTCCTGGCAATGCAAGAAGCAGACAATTGCAGCAACATCATCTACTGAAGCTGAATATGTGGCTGCTGCAAGCTGTTGTGGACAAGTTTTATGGATGCAGAATCAACTCTTGGACTATGGGTTCAATTTCAAAAATACTCCTATCAACATTGATAATGAGAGTACCATTTGTATTGTGAAGAATCATGTTTATCATTCCAATACCAAGCATATTCAGATTAGGCATCACTTTATCAGAGATTGCTATGAGCACAGGCTCATTAATGTGGTTAAGGTTCACACAGATGATAATGTAGCTGATCTACTCACCAAAGGATTTGATGTTTCAAGATTCAATCACTTGGTGGTGAGCATTGGCATGATTAACTACTGAGCAACATTTAAGGGGAGGACTATTCAGTGTTAGTATAGTCCTGTGTATTGTTTGAGGGGAGGATATTTTGTATACTTAGTTTCAACGGAAGAATTTGGAAAAGTACTGTTTTTCCTGAAAGTACAGCTTGGAAAGTATTGCTTTGGGAAAGTACTGCATACGTGGAAAAGTACTGTTTGTCTTATTAAAGTAATGTTCCAACGGTTATATTGAAGGGTAATTAATGCTAACGGTAATTTTATTGTGGGTAGTGATTTTTCAAATCTCACCTATAAATAACTACTTTCCGATTTTCCCTCTCATATTACTACATTAGCATCGTTTCCATATCTCTCTCATTCTTATTCGATTTCAATTCTTATTGTGCTTACATAATCACCAATGGCGAATCGACCTACTGTTTGAAAGCACAATATGGTGGCCAATTTAGACAAGACTGAAGATAATGCGGCGTTTCATGCTATTATTGATTATCTTACTGGGTCGCCCATCAGTTATGCTCTTTTAGTGGAGCCGGATATTATTGAACCTTGGATTCAAGAATTTTAGGCTTCTGCAAGGGATAATATGGAGAATGAAGAATTTTATATTAGGGCTACAGTTGTTGGAAGAAATGTGAAGATTACTGAAGCCTCCATTAGAGAAGATTTGATGTTTAATGATGATGATGGGGCTATTCGTTTTAATAAGGAATTGATTTGGGAAACTTTTGGACATCTTGGTTATGAAGGTTCTTTAACAGAACAAACATTCAGGAAACAACTCTTTTGTCCTCAATGGAAGTTTTTAATACATGTATTGTTACATTGTATTAGTGCTAAAAGTACTTCTTGGGAGCAGTTTGGGTCTAATATAGCATCTGCTATGGTGGGATTGGCTACAGATCGTGTTTTTAATTTTTCAAGACTGATTCTTGATGGCATGCTTTCTCACATCAATCATGGATCAAAATGGTTAATGTATCCCAGGTTTGTACAAGTTTTTCTGAACAAACAACTTGCTGATGTACCTAAGCCTACAGACTTATTGCCTGTTATCGTCCAACAAGCAAAGATTTTTACTTTTATGCAAGAAGGAGTGATTCATTCAGAGGTCCTGATACTCCTTTAACTACTTCCATGATGGAAGTTGTTCAAGCTGTTAGAGCTGAGGTTGGAGATGATGAAGAGAGTGAAGGTACTGCACCTGCAAGTACTGCTTCTGCAAGTACTGGTTCTCAAAGTGGTGCATTTTCAGAAGGTGCTGCATCTCAAGGAGGTACTGCAACTTATGATACTGCTTCTCCAAGTATTGAAGTTCAAGAAGCCGTTGCAGATTCACCTTCTAGATCTCCACCACCATCTATTCCTGTTTCTCAACCAGAGGAACATTCACCTATTCAAGGAGCTGATCCACATACTATACCTCGTGAAGGTTTATCATTGGATAATTATGCTTTGACAAGGGAGATAATCAAGTTGACAAAGACTTCTGAGGCTCAGGCTAAACAGATTAAGAAGTTGATGCTTAAGTATAAAAGGTTGAAGAATTTTGTTGCGCCTTTTATTAAACGTTATAACTTATGGGTTAAGAAAGAAAACAGGCGCAGAAGGAAATTTAAGGAGACTTCAAAAGTCAAACAGGTTTCTAAACCATCTTTTGTCAACTTGGGGAGGAATTTAGAAGAGCAGATGTTGAAAGAAGATGTGGTTAAAGATAATGAACCTAAAAGTTCTAAAAAGTCTGAAGAAAAGATCATTCAAGATACTGAGGAGCAAGTTCAAGTTCAAAGTACTGATGATGATCAAGGTACTGAACAACAAAGTATTGGTTTTCAAAGTACTTTCAGACAAGAGGTAATAACTCCAAGAGTATTAGATTTTGAAGAGGAAGTTGGTCCTTCTACAACAGTTATACAAGAAGAGGAGGAGGCTATTCTAAAACCTATTCATTCTGCAAGTGATGATGAGTTCATTGCTACAATTTTTGGAGATTTATCACAACCAAGAGGTGGAGTTACTATTTGAGAAGTACAAGAAGAAGAACAACAAAGAACTTCTCAACCTGCAATTGATCCTAAGGATAAAGGAAAGGGTGTTCTGGTTGAAACTAAGAAGAAAAAGTTAACTTTAGCAGAACTTAGAGCAATTGAAGTTGCTAGGAATGAAGCTGCAGCTAGAAAGATTCAAGAAGATTTAAATGCTAAAGATAGAGAAGCTCAGGAAGCTCAAGAAGCTCAGAATAGAGAAGCAGCTAAAAAGGTACAAGATGAATTAGATGCTGAAGCTGCTGAACCATTACAGTCACATGTTCCTGTTAGATTTATGCCAAGAAGACTTAATAAAGCTAAAGACAGAAATGCTATTATGGCTTATCTTAAAAGTCAAGGTTATAAAGGATTGCAGAAGTTTAATTATTTTGATATGAAAAGATTGTATGATGCTGCTAGGGAGGATTATAAGAAGGATGTTGCAGGCATCAAAGATTTTCGAGAAGAAGCTACTTTGACTGAAGCTGAAAGAAAGAAAAGTTTGAAAAGAAAAAGGAAAACTGAAGTTACAGATGTTCAGTTCTCAAAGAAAGAAAAAGTTGAATTAAGATCTGAAACTAGTGATGAATTAAGGAATTATCTCAGAGTGGTAGATTTTGATTATTCAAAAGAAGATGATGACATGAAGATGAACATATCAAAAATTAGTGCTTTTGAAGTTGTGAAATCCAAAGATGGAGATTATATGATTTTTCATAAAGAAGATGAAAGCTTCAAAGTTTTCAATAGGCTATGGGACTTATTGCACATTATAGATAGAGTAGATCTTTTCTATTTATATCATGTGGTGAAAGCTTATTTTGAACATAATCCATTAGAAGGGATTGGTTTAGTTTTACATGGTGATCTCATAACTGTATGGGAAACTGAAGAGGAGAGCACTGATGCTATTTGGAAGAATCAAGAAAATTGGGAAATTGTTTGTTGGATATTCTTTGAAGAGTCTGGAGTTCATGTTTTAGAGCTGGAAAATGGAACAATGATACACATGTTTGCAGAAAGAAGATACCCTCTCACAGTTGAGCTCATGAGAAGAATGCTAGAGCATGGAATGGAAGTAGAAGAGGATAATGAAACTGCTTGCATGGTTATCAACTGGACTACCATTGCTGAAGATGATGAATAAACTGGTATGAAACTTAATTGAATAAATTATTTTTGATAAATCAGTACTTTATTCAAAGTACTGCTGATCAAACAATACTTTAATCAAAGTACTACTTGCAGCCTTTTAAACCAGTTAAGTGATTTTTGAATGAAATCTTTTGCTAAGTAACAAATTTTTGAAACAAAGGTTAAGTAAAATAAATGGATTTTGAGATGGTAACAATAGGTCATCAATCCACCATGGTTACAAAAGGATTGACTAATCCATGAGCAAACGGCTCTGGTAAAGATATATCAAATCCATTTTTAGTTGACAACTTGCTAATAAGTTGTATGGTATTCAACTCACCATATCAGTTAATGTGAAGAGTTGGCTAGCCTACAAGAAAATGGCTTGTGGTAAAGGATGTGGAAAAACCATTATTGGCAATTAGTTCACCATTAGATAGAAGAACTAACTAGTCCAGAAGGGCACAGCTTTTGGTAAAGACAAATCAAATCTGTTGATAGCTGATGATTTGCTAAAAATCATATGGTTATCAGTGTACCATG
The DNA here is from genome assembly GCA_019973895.1 of Chrysanthemum seticuspe. Classification (NCBI taxonomy): domain Eukaryota; kingdom Viridiplantae; phylum Streptophyta; class Magnoliopsida; order Asterales; family Asteraceae; genus Chrysanthemum; species Chrysanthemum seticuspe. The sequence continues at coordinate 152,621,892 of BPTQ01000008.1, read as the reverse complement.
GTCTTACACACCAAAACATTTGGCTACTCCAGAGATAATGGCTTTGGTAAAGAGATCTAAATCCATTAAGTTTTCAATGATTCACCTCTCACAGGAGTTAACACACCTGGAAGTGATGAGAATAGTATGCAACTTTAACTGAACTAATGTACAAATTGTCATATGTTGTTGTGTTGCTGAAAAGATGGATCTTGTTGGATGCTGCTGTGAAAGAATAATTCTAGAGATACTTTGACAAGCACAGACATTATAGAGATACAATCCAAAGACTAAGAAACAATATGTCCTTAAAGATGAAGTTGTTAAAGATATATTCACAAAAGGGAACTTGAAGTCAAGCAAGTAGAATTCAAGTTAGGGGAGGATTGTTGGGATATGAAAGTGCTGAAGATATGAAAGTACTGAAGATATGAAAGTACTATAAGCTGCAAAGTACTGGAAAACGTCAAAGAGTCAAAGTACTGCTAAAGACAAAGTCAAAGTACTGCACTATGAAGTCAAAGTACTGCAAGAACAAAAGAACTGTTATATTCGTTTATGGAAAGTATTGTAACTCTAGAATAGTCTATGTTTAGATTACTTGTCGTACAAGAATACAAATTGTAAACCGACTAGGATATCCTTGAGCCTATAAAAGGACTCCTAGATTGGCCTTAGAGATGTACGAGTTTATGAGTTTTAGAGTTTACGAATTCACAAGTTATTTAGTATTTTAGAGAGAAGTTCGATAATCTTAGAGTTCTTTAGAGTATCTGCATAATAAGCAGATTTAGAGTTTATAATAAAAGTTATTCTTCTTAGCTTTGTTAAGTAAATTCCGCGTACTTAATAAAGATTGCTCAGTGTTTCTTTGTTAATAACTTAGGATTTATCCGAGGTTATTAAACCTTAACAAGCTAGTTAAAGTTAGTTTGATTAAAGTATATCGATCCAACAAAAAGATTGTTTTGTGATGTTAAAATCATGTTGAATTGATGATATCCTTGCCCTATAACAACCCAGAAACACTAATTAAGTTAGAATTAGTAATTAGGGTTTAATGTTCTTAGGTTTGGGTATTTTTGATTCACTGCGTTTTGGATGTTAAAACTTGGTTATTAGACTCTCACAACACCTAAGATCTACCAGAAAACGTTTGGTGCAATTTCGATGGCTAGAAATCATATGCGTAATTCTTAAACTCTAGGGTTTTGACTTACGCGTATGACTTTCTACGCGTAAACTGTTAACAAGTTTTCATGCCATGATCTGTTTTAAAATGAATATATATGTTAAGATTGATGATATGATGATTTTATTTCAGGCTTGCTACGCATAAAACTCAGAATCAAGGTCTTTGTAACTCTACGCATAAGGATTACCTTACGCGTAGAAAGTTATGCGTAAGAGTAATCTTACGGGTAACTGTTACGCGTAAGGTTCTACAATGGGACTACGCGTATCCTGTGAAAGATATGCGTAAACAGTGACTCTACGCATAAGGTCTACTCTTACGAGTAAGCCTTACGCGTAAGGTTTTATATACGCCTACGCGTAAGCTCTACGCATAAGGTCCCCTTTTCCTACGCTTAATATTTCTTACGCGTAAGTAAGGATCCTACGCATAAGCTTGCGTCTACGCGTATACTTCTCCTGTTTACGCATAAGCTACTATTCCTATGCATAAGCCTTGATCAAACCTTCGTTATGAATTGTTACGCGTGCAAACTTGTAAATAAATGAATCATAACGTCACGAAACCAATAATGTCACTAATAAACTTAATCGTTTAATATGTTGTGTTAAATAAGTGATAACATAAACTTTAAAACTTAAAGTTAACTAACTCACGAAACTTATCACGACGACATTGGACTATTGAACAAACAAGTGACTTTGGACTCGTAACAATCTTTGACACTGTATATTCAATACTTAGACAACAAAAACCTTCTGTTGACTAACATTATGTCTTTCGATATGTTGGTTCTTTTGGCTAATGTTATTTCAGATCACGACATAGCTGCTCAAATGAATGTGGATGCACCAGAAGTTCTCACAATTGCTGACATCTTCCCTAATGGCTATCCAAGAAAGATTGGAAAGAACAACCTTAGGGTTGACTTTGAAACCCTCACATGCTCAGAATCTTCTTGTCTCATTGCTGTAGATATTCTTAAGAATCATCCCTACCAGAACATGCTCTCACACTCTGCTACAGTACCGGAGATCTACATTCAACAATTCTAGAATTCAATGCAAAGGATCAAGGGTCAAAGTGCAGTGACTGTGACTATCAATAACAAACAAGTCACCATCACTCATGCAGACTTACGAGCTGTTCTTCTCATTCCAGAAATCGTGCCAACCGACTTCTATGCCACACCTACTGAGGAGACAGTTCTTCAATTCTTGATTGATATTGGCTATGATGAAGCTTCAGGAATTATCTCTAAGAATGCTCATGTGGAGCTTAAAAACATTCCTCAACCGTGGAGAACCCTCTACATCATCATCACCAAATCGGTCTCTGTTCGTGACAGTGGCTAGGAGCATTCCAAGCTCATGGAACTACAAATCTTCTGGTCGTTAATCAACAAGAAGGACATCGAAATTGAAGCTCTGATATGGGATGACATGATGACATTTCTCAAAAAGCTTGGCTCAAAGATTCCCTATGTCAGATACACTAAACTGTTGATCCAGAGAGCACTTGGACTTCATCCTGATATCCCCAAGAGGCTCAATGACCCCGACAATCACGACATGTTGACTGAGCCTATCCTGTCTATCAGAATCAAGGAATCGTCAACAAAGAAACAGGGTGTTGTGTTACCTGATCACCTCCTGACTAACGAAATCAAGAAGCTCGAAACATAAAAAAGGTATCGGGTAGCAGTAAGAGAAGGCAAAGTTGGTCATCTCGATGAAAAGCCTTCTGGAACACCCACTCGGAGAACCAGAAGAGGAAGTGCTGGAAGTGCAGTAAGCACAGAGAGTCTAAGGAAGGTCCCAAAGAGGAAACCTACTCCAAAGAAGAAAGTTCCCTCTCAGGAAGCTGTTCCTATTCCTACACCTGAACCACCAAGAAAGCTACTGGACGAAAGCTCTGAAGATACACAATCAGATGAGGAGGTCCACTACTCTGAATCTGCAACCGAACCACCTCCCTCAGTAGCAAAACCTCCTAGTCCTCCAGCTGACCTAGGAAAAGGGAAGACTCCTGTACTTGTGCCATATGAAGAAAGCTCTGAAAGTGATGAAGAGCAACTGGATAAATTCTACAGGAGGAAGTTTAAAATCGTTAGACACCTTCAAAAGACTAAAGAATTTGAACAAGATCAAATGCGTGGCCCCGGAGGGTCAAGTGGTGGTGTCCACTCTTCACCAAATCCTGATGCGGTTAATCGACCCGATAAGGGAACTGGTGCCACCACTCTTGTGCAACAGCAAAAGCTTGTGGAGGAGTCTACTGATTATAACATTGAGGAACCAGAAAAGGATAAGACTGAGAAAGAAAAGACTGATGAAGAAGCCCAGGCTCAGACGGAAGAAAAAGCTAAATCTGGACAAGATAACGAAAAGAATTATGATGATTATCTTCTCAACAGTCCAATTCGTTCCAAGGAGGATACTTCTGCACCTCCAAAGGACACTGAGCCTCCTCATGTCTCCTCATCATCAGATTCATCATCTCATTCTTCACCACCACCGTCAAAAAGATCAACCAAATCATCATCCAAATATGTGAAGAAACCAACAGACTCTTGGTTATCCCGGGCTAAAACAAGGATTGTTAAGGCTGTCAAGCAAGTACGAAAGAAGGATGTTACTAACAAAAAGCTGAATCAACTTGCTGACAGAATCAACCTTATTCAAGACGGGATAAAAGAATTGTTGACAGAAAGGGAACAAATCCAGAAGTTTATCCGTGGAGATTTCCAAAAGGAATTGGAGAAGACGGCAAGAGAATATACTTACAAATTTCTTCTCGATACTGTCCCCGGTGTAACTTGAGAAGTATTCTACAGACAACTTACTCCAAACATCGTTGCATTGGTTAAAAATATAATGAGCAAAGAATCTGATTACTCTGAAGATGAATTGATTGCTAAATTGGTGATGCAAATGTCAAAAAGAGCTGGATCCTTCACTTCGGATGAAGCTAAGTTTTTCGAGACTCTATTAAACTATCAACTCAAGTCTTCATGAAAAGAATCAACAACTCAACCAAAACGACCAAGAGACGACGATGATAAGGACAAGGACTCTGCACCTAAACACCCGAAGAAGTCTGGTGAATCTTTATCAATGCAGCCTCCACCCAAACGGACTCAAGCACAACAAAGGTCACCTCCTCTTTCTTCTACAGATAAACCTCAGGACTCTTCTGAATTACCACCCGAGACTCAGAAAACCGGTGATCACTTTGAGTATACGGGTGGTAACGATGAGGAAGTCCGTGAGCCCCTACAACAACCCACCTCTACCAAACAAGTTCAGAAACCAGAATCCTCATCTAGGTCTAAACAAAAGAAGAAGAAGGCGCCCATGGTTGACGTCGTATCATGGCTAGATGACGATAAAACAGAGGAATTTGAATGGTTCTCTACACTTGTTAACTCAACTCCCTACCCTGCTGAAGGTCAAGATCTGGTCGACGGTAATACATTGGAGCATGCTAAGATACTGCAAGAAAAATTCCGTGTAAAGAAGATGACAAAATCTGATTTGAGGCGAATTAAGAATGAAGCTTTTCAACTGTTAAAAGATAGCTCGGAAAGTGCCATCGAGGTCGAATATCACCTTGAAAACATTGCTCGAGCTATGTCTAACAACATGGATTGGCTCAACCCAGAAGCAAACATCGACTTCACCAAACGGGATAACCCTCCATATTACACCGACTGGTCTAAACCTCTACCGACAATTGGCCAACCAGATGAACCTAGGATTCCATTCAGATATTTCTTCAACAAAGACTTGGAATTTCTTCTACACAATGGCGATGGCTCAAGGAAATACGCTACATCTTTGACACTTCCATTCCCAGCAGCCATATACTCAAACTGCATAGCTATCGAGGAAAGAGCTAATCACTTGTTCTCCAACAAAGTGGAAGCATACGACCGAGATGCAATGTACGGGATTCATCATTGGCCGGAACGCCGAAGAATCTACTACAGAAGCTGCCAGGTTCAGAAGTCTCAACATGCAGTGTTCAGTACTAAAGATATCGTTGCCATCAAACACGTTGATCTTTCGACCAAATGGGACTACACTTTTCTCAAGAAGATTATGGTCAAAAGGCAAGATGAACGGGATTATGCATTCTCTGAAGCTGACTTTGAGAATTTGTCTATCAACGACATTGAAGACATGTACCTTCCCAAAGTACTGGGTCGCATGAGGCATTTTCAACTGAAGTACAACGTGAATTCATCAAGTCACTGCTCATCTTCATCAGACGCATAGTCATCAAAGAACGTGTAGAAGATCTCCAGCTCGCAGTTGAATCATATCAGACCCGTGTCAACTTCACTCCACCTCAGCTTGATCTTCCCGACATCAACCAGCTCTCACAATATACACTCATCAGCAAACCATTCGGCGTCGTTTACCGCAGTGAACTTCAATGAAATTGCTTAATGGCGTGTAGTGATCTTCACAAGTTTGGGGATCACACTTTGAAGATGGTTAGGGACGGATTGGCTTATAGGTTGAAGGATATACGTCAAAAGATTGGGTCTCCTAAGCGATGGAATTCTCAGGATCGAAGGGATGTGAGGAGGATCATCAAAATGATTGATGAAAGGTTGTATAGAAGGGATCAGTTCAGAACATTGGAAAGCTTTGTTAGTGGTCGACCCAGGATTAACATCACCGGCTATGAACGCCCTGTTCGCACTCCTGGCAACATCACTGGACTTCCTGGTACCCCTTGAACTGCTTCTTTCATTATAAATTTGGATGTGTGATTATATATGTCTATGGCTTGTGCACACATAACAGTGTACAACCCGTAATTTTCAAGAAAGGACCCTGTGGTACGTTTCAGTGCCACAATCCTTTTAAAAGGAGCGAAAGCTTCTTACTTTTGAGTAAAACCTATCAAACCTTTTCAATTTTCAAGGTTTTGCTCAAAAGGACAAGTACTTCCCCGTATGATTTTCAAAACCTCAACCGTTTATATCACTTGTTGAGGGGGAGTACTTGAGTTAAAACTTTGTTCACAAATTGTTCATAGTGGTCATCTTCCCGCAACACTCGAAATTGTCATATTTGAGGGGGAGAAAATTATGTGATAAGAAATATGTTGTGTAAATGCAAATGAATCTTTGTATAATAGACTTAACCAACGAATTGACGGTACTAAACTATTAGTAACTCGAAAAGACTTGTCCGGGACGGGTAATAATTTCAAGCTAGTTCGCTAGTAATGTAAACGTGTCTCGCAAAGGACTTGTCCTAGTAGAAAGTACCATTCGAGAAACTCTTGGTAGACATGAACTCTGACGGGTATGACAACCTTTCGAGGCTTGTCTACACCTTCAAGGTAGTTATTAGAGCTAGTTGTCACCTAAAAGCTGACAATGTAACTTTTTAACTATGCAACGTAACCGTATCTCGCGGGGGAATGTCTATCTTGAGTTGATCAATTCATAAAGTGCGCGCTCTTTCCTCACTGTGTAGATTTCTGTAAAAACTCTTAAGCACATGTGGAGGGGGAGTATTTATGAAATTCTAAAACTCTTGAAGTGTTCAAACATGTTTTTCATTCACAAACACTTTGAGAGATTTTCATGAAAAATGGTTTTATGGCAATGGAGTTATAAGGAGATTAAGGTTAGGAATAACCGTCCTATGATCCACCAGAGCCGGAGGGATCTACCCAAGGACATCACAAATAGTTAGTACTTAGAAGTCCTTTGGTATGATTATAAAAAGGAGAAAATGAGAATCGGAGAAAGAAGGAGTTGAAGAATTAAAAAGAAATGCAAAGAAAAGGGTGAAAAAAATAGCCCTCCAAATTATTCAACTTAGGACAGACACCGGGTTCAATTCATATGCTGCTGGTTGTCACTTAGTGACGCCGGTATTAAAGATTAAAAGTCGTCATGGACCCAATGACGCATGCACTAAACCTTCTTAGCCACTCAAGTTTCTCTCTACAGAAGCTTGTTTCATTCTCACAGGGAACCCTACGTAAACTATTGGCTTTCTCTTAGAGATCGCTGGTATTGAAGAAGGAGACCCTCTCCCTAGTCTCCGCTCAGGAAAACCAAAATGCACTATTGAGTCTAGAGCCACGAGATTCATCAAAAGATCTCTTAGGTACACTTGACATTTCATCACTTGATGTTCAACAATAAGAACATCAGTGGTACGTTATCGAGTCCTTCACAGATCTTAGCAGTCTGTTGAGAACATTTATGAGAGGTTCACAACTATGATCCTCAGTGATTGAATGAAAACTCCTGCCAGGGTCAACATCAAACAGCCCTGAAAGCAGGTCACTTCGGTAACTCCCCGTGGATTACGCTTAGTGTCTCTCAAACGGTCTACAGTCGTGAGGTGATGCTTCGGTGTACCTCAGCGACTTATCTGAACTGTAGGTGTACTTCGGTACATCGCGTTATCTCACTTGTGGGACTCCAGTTCAGGAACGGCCTTTGTGAGAATTAGAGTTGTGTTTTCACACTATGCTGTTAACACTCTCGAAGTTCGAACCTGTAAGTGCCGGAATCCGCTTATTACTAACCGTTTTAAATGTTTTCTTCTTATGGAAGCTCCGGAGCGGGATGATCATGCAGATTCTTCTCATGCTCACGCCAACATCATCACTAATGGAAGTTCTATCCAAAAGCAAGACAACAGTCAGAATGATTCTTCGTTAAATCAAAGAATCTACAAAGTTAAAAGACTTAAAGAACTTCATCAGTACTGAATTCCAACTTCAAAGAGCGTGTAAGCATGTTGAAGAATGACATGGAGACACTATAGCAGCGAAGCAGACCTGAGGCAGACTAGATGCAGACAACAACATACTATCACTTTCATCACAAAGAACAATGATCAAAGAACAAAGTTAAAGATGACGTCGAAGCATAACTGTTCAAAGAAAACTATCTCTCTACACTGGGGAGATTGTTTGAATCAAGGCATTTCTTCTCACACGAAAGAAGAATGTCTTAAGACGTCAAAGCTACTATTATATCAACGCCTTCACCGTTTTTCATCACCAACACTTGAGGGGGAGATTGTTGGAATCACTCCTAAACCTTAATTCAAGTGCTAGTTTCTCATATGTAATAAGTAGCTTATTATGGCCTTTATGTTTGTTTAAGGTCTAGCTTATGTAGAAGGCCCATAAGCTTAGGCCCATTTCCAATAAGGAAAAGGGAAGGAGTGGGAGTGTTGCCCTAGCTCCTTGCCTATAAATAGTCTTGTATAACCCTCACTTGAGGGTTGGTTGTTCAATTTATTCCTTTCACTCATATCTACGCATAACCGGTCATAAGCATATCGTGTGTGTGTGTTTGGTTTATTGTTCAATCGCCTTTATCTCTTTCTATTAAGCTTGTGTTGTAAAACTAGTGACCTAACAATAGCATGTATCTCCCTCGCGGGGGCTGGAAAACAAGTAAAAGAGAGGCTATGAACTCACCTCACTGAAGCAATCCTAAATCGCGTAAAGTCAAATGGTAGGATTGCGCAGTACCGTCACGCGACCTATAATAGTATGGCAAGTCTTAGTTTATATGTTTATGCTTGACTCGATAGCGTTTAAATAAGTTAATAGTTTATGTTATTGTTGCTTGTGTTGCAGCACTTAGGTTAAATGATTTAGCGAACATTGGCTCATGGAAGTGTGTAAGTATATACATAGGATAGTAAAATATCAAGTCGAAGAAGTCTTTGGTTTTTCGATAACCAAAAGACGGCGTACAAAAAATATCACGTATAAGTAGTAACCTATTTGAGTTATAGAAACGTCGTTCAAAATATATGTGCCTACTTATAACCAAATGTCAGTTAATAATAAAGATTTACAATCTATATTTCAAGTATTGGTTTTTGATAAAAATGGTTGTAAAAGAATATTTATACTTATAATTAATAAGCATAGAGTTTTTATAAAAATCGGGCATGACCCGTTTATACGTTTTAGATATATGTTTTGGACAAAAATAATAAAGCGTTATTATACAAAATAGTTTTGTTTAGTTTGCATGTAACGCTATATAAAATATAGTTTATCGTTTTATAAGTTGAGTTTTATTTATAGTTATAGTTGGTGATTTGTTTATAAAATGTGTCGTTAGAAATAATAATTTAAATATACGTACATCCTTATGATTTAGAAAACAAGTGATATTAATTATAAAGCTTTAGAAAGTAGTTTAGCTTTTACAAGCTTAAGCTTAGGAAATAGGTTGAGTCAAATATGTATTAGTTGAAATGGTAAAGACGTGATTTTTGAATAAAGATTTACGTAGTCGATATAGAACAAGTAAAGTGGTAGCCGTAGGAAGGTGTGTCGAACAAGGTATAAGACTCGATGATTAAAACGATAGTTAAATGAGATGACGTTTTAGCGGGGGATACTTGAGACAACTCGGACTTGATATACGGAACGGTTTATGAGCAACACTAACACCTCCCTTAGGGGGACTGGGCTGTGGCCCAAACACAAACAAACACCTCTTTGCTTGATCCATTTCAGCTCAAACGCACCCTTATTTATGGAAGATGGACTGGGGGGGGTCCGATTTGAAAGCAACCCAACTTGGGTTTGCTAATGTTTCAATGCATTTACTGGTTTTCAAGGTAACAATAGTCTAAAATGAAGAGCTAACTCTTTTGCTCAAGTCATAAAAAGAAAAGAAGGTGAGCACAACTCTGGGTGGTGGTTATTGAAAACAAAGTGACATTATATCTGGAGACCGACTCGGACACATCGAGGTTCAAACTGAGACCTCTAGGTTTAGGGCGTTGAGAAAGGGAGGGGGAGAAACGAGTTCAAAATGAAAAATTGACCAAGATTACAAACAAATCTTTTACTCAATCACTAACACATATTCCAAACCAAAACATTTCGAAAGAGAATTTTTACACCTATTCTATACGTCTCGATACAAACTGAAAACATAGCTTAGCTAAATCTCATGGTTTCTTGTTATCATTATAACCACAAGTGTAAGTGGAGTTTCGACTAGGCGATAATCCACACAAATCAGAACCAAGTTTTAAACACTACCTACAATAAGTAAGCTAATTGGTTTTTAACAGAATTAAACCACACCAGATTGTTTTTAACATTAACCAATGCAGTTCCAATAAAATCAAGTCAATTGGAAGAAAGATATATATATATATATATGTATATATATATATGTATATATGTATATGTATATATATATATATATATATATATATATATATATATATATATATATATATATATATATATATATATATTGGGAAGGGATCGGGTGGGTTTTAGGCTTTTAAGTAGGGATGGTGCGAAAATATCACAGTAGCTTTTTAGAAAAAAAAATTCAAAAAAATCTGAAAAAATTAAAAAAATAAAGAGGATGATAAATTATTAAGAATCGCTGAAAAAAATTTCAAAAAAAAAAATCGTTTAAATGATTAAAGGTATTGTGATATTAAGGTCGATTTTGACTTTTTTAAAAAAGTCAATATCTGATCTTGAACAAAAGTCAAGATCTGATCTTAATATCACATGAACTTTTTTTTTAAATACAAATTGTTAATATCACACTAACTTTTTTTTATATCACAGTACTTTTTTGTTTTTTTTACTAATATTAATAATATCATCGTAACTTTTTAATAAAAAAATGTTAATATCACGGTTACTTTTTATATCACATAAACTTTTTTCTTTTTTTAATATAATTGTTAATATCACCGTAACTATCATAAGTTTTTTTTAAAAATTGTTAATATCATAGTAACTATCATATGTTTCTTAATATCACGGTTCATTTTTTACATGTAAAAAAGCTTAATATCACAGTTGGTTTTATAATATCACTATTTTATAATATCATAGTTTCTTAATCTCACAGTAGGACTAATAATATCGTTAATATCACGGTAGGACTCATAATCAAAAAAACAAAAAGTGCTCACAAAAATCTAGAAAAATAAAAAAATGAAAGAAGATAACAATAGTAACGATCCCTCAAAAGGAAAAAAATTAAAAAAATCGTTTACATGCTCAATTGCTACCGTGAAGTTAATGCAGATCTTGACTTTTTTACAAAATGTCAAGATCAGATCTGGAATGGGCGGTCCAGATCTATCCGCACATCCGCACGAATTAAAAAAATCCGCACCTGATCCTCACTCTATATATATATATATATATATATATATATATATATATATATATATATATATATATATATATATATATATATATATATATATATATATATATATATAAATATATATATATGGGAAACTTTGAGAAAAAAGGCTTATAATGAGAAGCCTAGGAAGCAACTAGATGTTGTCACGTGTCCCTGCCCCATCTCCGCCCCATCAGATTTTATTATTTAACTCCTAGGGTCATTTTGGTCTTTTTACGTCTCTTGAGTATATATAATCTTTTTTCTCTCTTTTTCATCTCTTTTCTTCTCTCCCAACCAACTTCACCGTCGCATCTATCATTCTCCCCCGTCGCAACCATCATTCTCAACTTCGCACTGTGTAACGATTGAATTTTAATGGAGATGTCGATTGAGTTTTCATCATCGACAAGTAATAACCAGTGTTCATCATCAAGTAATAACCAGTGTTCAACATCAACAGTTAACCAGTGTTCATCATTAAGTAATAATCAGTGTTCATCATCAACAGATAACTCACTCTCAACTAATGATGATAGTAAGATCTTATTATCTTATTATTTTTAATTTTTTTAATTTATATTAAGAACATTATTATATAGTGATGCACTTGATTTAAAACATTGATGCAGTAATTTAATTGATGCAGTAATTTAATTGAGATGCATTAGGTTTATGAGGTTAAGTTAGTTTAAGTTAGTTTTTAATTGAGATGCAAGACGTTTTAGTTTTTTCGCGTTTGAGGACAAGTTACGTTAAGTTTTTGAGGCCTAGTAATGTTAAGTGTTGTTTATTATATAGTGATGCAGTTGATTTAAAACATTGATGCAGTAATTTAATTTAGATGCATTATGTTTATGAGATTAAGTTAGTTTAAGTTAGTTTTTAATTGAGATGCAGGAGGTTTTAGTTTTTTCGCTTTTGAAGACTAGTTGCGTTAAGTTTTTTAGGACTAGTAATGTTAAGTGTTGTTTAAGTTTGTAATAGCGATTGTGTGTTTGATGCAGTATGTTTTTAATTGAGATGCAGTAGGTTTTAGTTTTTCGCGTTTGAGGACTAGTTACGTTAAGTTTTTGAGGACTAGTAATGTCAAGTGTTGTTTAAGTTTTGTAATAGTGATTGTGTGTTTGATTTAATAGGTTTTTAATTGAGATGCATGAGGTTTTAGTTTTTTTAGCATTTGAGTACTAGTTACGTTAAGTGTTGTCTAATTCATGTGTTTGCTTAAGTTTGTATTTAGCGATTGTGTGTTTGATGCAGTAGGTTTTTAATTGAGATGCAGCAGGTTTTAGTTTTTTCGCGTTTGAGGAGTAGTTACATTAAGTTTTTGAGGACTTTTAACGTTAAGTGTTGATTAAGTTTGCAATAGCGATTAGGTGTTTTATGAAATAGCGATTAAGTTTGCAATAGCGATTAAGTTTTTGAATTGAGATGGAAGAGATTTTAGTTTTTTTAGCGTTTGTGTACTAGTTACGTTAAGTGTTGTCTGATTGATGTGTAAGAGGCTTAAGTTTGTATTTAGCGATTGTGTGTTTGATGCAGTAGGTTTTTAATTGAGATGCAGGAGGTTTTAGTTTTTTTGCGTTTGAGGATTAGTTACATTAAGTTTTTGAGGACTACTAACGTTAAGTGTTTCTTAAGTTTGCAATAGCGATTCGGTGTTTTATGTAATAGTTTTTGAATTGAGATGTAAGAGGTTTTAGTTTTTTTAGCGTTTGTATACTAGTAACATTAAGTGTTGTCTGATTAATGTGTTTGCTTATGTTTTTATTTAGCGGTTGTGTGTTTGATGCAGTAGGTTTTTAATTGAGATTCAGGAGGTTTTAGTTTTTTTGCGTTTGAGGACTAGTTACATTAAGTTTTTGAGGACTACTAACGTTAAGTGTTGCTTAAGTTTGCAATAGCGATTGGGTGTTTTATGCAATAGTTTTTGAATTGAGATGTAAGAGGTTTTAGTTCTTTTAGCGTTTGCTTAAGTTTGTATTTAGCGATTGTATGTTTGATGCAGTAGGTTTTAAAGGTGAAAGAGAAGGACAATTTGTTTTTTAACAGCAGATAATCACAACATGGATTTATACTTAGCAGAAGATTCCAGCAGTAGAATACGCTAGCAGTAGTTACTACTGTTGGTATGATTGAAACTGCTTCTGGTGTATACACCTAGAAGTAGATAGCATACACTAGAAGCAGTTTTAACCATACCAGCAGTAGTTACCAGCAGTAGATAACATTGTGATGCTGTAAAATTTTAGTATTATGATGCAGTAGAATTTACACTGATGCAATATGTTTCTTTAAGATATAATTATTAAATTTGTAAAGTTATATTTAATATTGTCTAAAGTTATATGCGTTAAACATACAGATGTTCAAGTTGTTTGTGTAAAAGATCATGGTGGTTTTTATACTTGTGATGATAAAGGAAAAAGAACATGGTTTCCAGATATTGATATTGGTGACAAACCTGTTGATGGTTGTAAGTTTGTTTCTATTGATCAAGCGTATAATTTCTATAAAGATTATGGTAAAAGGGTTGGTTTTGATGTTAGAAAAGGTGTTCATTACAAACCTAATAAAGGTGAAGACCCAAACTTGAAATGGTTTTTATGCTCAAGAGAAGGTACAAATGAAGGAAAAGAAGTTGTGGATGATTCAAAGAATGTTGTTTCTGAGCATAGTGATATTACTATGGATGAAAATGTGAAGGAAAAGAAGAAAAGGAATCGTGGATCCTTCAGATGTGATTGCTTGGCTAAAATTAGGATTAGGAAAATTGAAGGAAACTTGTATGAAGTATATACTTTTGTAGAAGGTCATAACCATCCGCTTGTTGCTGAAAAAGATATGATATTCATGAAGAGTTCTAGGGATTTGACTTACACAAAACAACATTTTCTTGTTCAAGTATCAAATGCTAATTTTGGTCCTTCTACGGGTTTTAAGTTGTTGAAACAAAAGTGCGGCGGGTTTGATAGAGTTGGTGCTACTGTGGTTGATTACAAAAATCAAAAGAAGAAAATTAACTTGTTTATTGGTGATCGAGATGCCCAGATGGCTGTCGAAAAACTTTTGAGCAAAAAGTTGCATACTCCTGGATTTTATGTCAATTATAAAACAGGTGATGAAGCCTATGTTTGTGTTTTGATGCATCAAAACTTCACTTTCTTTATTATCAGTTTCTTAACTTTTTTGTTTTTAGGAGATGATGATAAGTTGGTTGGCCTTTTTTCGGCTGATGAACAAGTTATAAAAGATTATGCCATTTTTGGTGATATCATCTCATTTGATGCCACTTTTCGATCAAACAAGTAAGCTTATATTGAATATTAATTTTTGTTAGTGTATAGCTGTGATTATTTCACTGCATCACTATTTAAATGTTACTGCATCTTTCTTTAATTTTTACTGCATCAATCAATATTTTTATAATTGTTACTGCATTAATCATTATTTTTATTAAATCACAAACCAGTTTTGCTGTCATATAGGTACATAGTTCAAAAAATTAGTGGGAGCCTTTTATATTCTACAATTGTGTTAGAGTAATCTTTTATATGCAGTGAAGTTATACTAAAGTGATGCAGTAGATAAAAAATTGATGAATATATATATATATTTTAATTGAATTAAACATACTCATATGATTGTAGGTACAAGATGGTACTCGTTCCTTTTACCGGCATTAATCATCACAATCGTTGTATTACTTTTGCATCGAGTTTACTCTCTGATGAGACTGTTAGTGCTTCTAAGTGGTTGCTTAATGAATTCAAAAATGTGTTTGTTAAAGATCCAAATGTTGTTATTACTGATCAAGATCCTTCCATGAAGATTGTTATTCCAGAATGCTTTCCTAATACAAGACACCGTTTGTGCATGTGGCATATCATGCAAAAATTGACTACAAAGGTATTTCTTTTAAGATTTGATGCAGTAAATTGAGTAAGACAGATAAAATCTGATGTAGTATATAGTATAATTAATTGGATTGGTAAATCATTAGTTATTGATTTTGTTAAATAATCTGATGTAATTGTTTAATATTTATTATGCAGGTGGGGACTACAATCTGTAGTAAGACAGATTTCAAAAGACGTATATGTGAAATTGTTTGGACTGATCAGATTTTACTAGTAGATTTTGAAAGAGAGTGGGAGTATATGATTAACGACTTTGAACTTGATGATAATAAATGGTTAAAAGACATTTTTGGAATGAGAGAAAGATGGATACCTGCATGCCTACATGATGAACCTATGGCTGGCCTCATGCGTACTACTTCTAGGTCAGAAAGTGAAAACCACTTTTTTGGTAAATGGACTAGTCCTCATCTGACTCTTGTTGAATTTTTAAGTCATTATGATACGGCTATTGAGTATCAAAGATATATTGAGCGTAAAAATGATCATGACTCAAGATATAGGAAACCTGTATTAAAGACAGATCTTGAGTTGGAGAAAGAAGCAAGTACATTTTACACTCAGACAGTATTCTTCGCTGTCCAAGATGAGATTTATGCTTCATATTCACATTGTATGTCAGTAAATATTTTGCAAATTGATGATGCTGAGAGATATTCTATTCGTGATATGCAAGCTGAAAACAAAATCAGGCATGATAGCAACTTCGTAGTTTACCAGGTATGTGTTGAAAACATAAATTTTGATCAATATATATTCTACTGCATCACAATATATAATCGACTGTATTACAATATATAATCTACTGAATCACAATATATAATCTACTGCATCACAATATTTAATCGATTGCATTACAATATATCTTTTAATATATAACCTACTGCATCACAATATATAATTTGATTGTTTTTATGTGTCTTTTTAAATATTTTTTAGGTTGATTTCTGTAAATCTGCAATGGAAATTAAATGTAGCTGTAAGCACTACGAGGCATATGGTCTTCTTTGCCGGCACGCCTATTATGTTTTAAGAATGAATAACATCAAAGAGTTTCCTCGAAAATACTTGAACAAACGGTGGTTAAAGAATGCTAAGCCTTTCAATTCTGTAGTTACTAAAGTTGTTGCTGAATCAGAATCAAGCTTGCAGAGTGAGGTTTTTGATTTGTATGAGATTTTTGAATCAACAGTTGATCGTTTGGTTTACAAAATGGACAAGTTAAACATATTCAAAGACCAAATGAAAGAGTTACTGGCTAAAGCTAAAATTGATGTTCCAGTAGTTCCAAAATTGATTTCGAAAGATGTTTTAAGTTCAATGCTTGGTGTAAAGGAGCCAAAATTACACAATATAAGAAATCCAGAAGAAAGTTCCAACAAATGAACTGTGGTTCATTCAAGATGGAAGTCAATAGTTGAAGTAGAAAAAGATGAAAGTGATAAGAGGAGGACATGTAGTAAATGTGGAAGAAAAGATGGTCATAATTCCAGAACATGTACAAGAGAACCGCTTCATCCTTCAATGAAAATCAAGAAAACAGTGAAGCCGAAAAGAACTGGTCTTAGATATTCCAAGTGTAATTGAGCATCCTTCAAAAATTATTTACATATCATTTTTTTAAAGAAACTCTATTCAACAATGGTATAGATATTGACGGCATAGATATTTTTGAAAGAAATTATCTACAACAATGTTATAGATATTCAAAGTTTTATTAGAAATACTTTATTAAAAGCCATTTCAACGCATAACTGCATAACTGCATTGCAAGCCAAACATCCATGATGAACAAGTTTCCATAGTCTAACCCATCTTTTTTCCCCTTCCCTTTTAGACTAACAACTGGATATGTGGGATTCTTTGTACCAAATGGTTTCATACCAATTAAGTCACAGGTTTCTTTATTTGGTAGTCCAAGAACCTGAATCCTATTCTAAAATTCAATATGGGAGCTTGAACCCTTTTTTGCTAGCTCATTTGGTGAGGAAGTCTTGCTAACTTCAACCTTGTATGAGCAAGAACCCTTTTTTTGATTTTAATCTAGGGAATAAAACATTTCCCATGGCATTGGGTTCAAGCTGCTTTCAGAACTATCAGATCTTGAAATGGTTATGATTTCTGCATTAAAAATAATAATTAAAAACAAAATATATAAAAATAATTTATAAATGAACAGAAAAGGTTGAAAACCTGGTTTGTGTTTGGAAGTCATTTTTGAAGAACTCTTTCTTAACAGGAGATGGCTGATGTGTGTGCTTCAACCAATGATCCTTATGCCTTTATATACTACAATGTTGGTGCTTCAAGAATAGAAGAATACAGTCAAGATTCTCATCTATGTGTGCACAGTTTTTTGAGTCACTATTTTAGTCAAAACTCAACTTTACATCAAAGCATGTCTGCATTTTTTAGAAATAAACCTGCAATACATTTAGTGACTGAATAGTTTTTTTTCATGACTGCACTGTTTTTTTTTAGAAAAAAGCCTGCATTTTTCATGACTACACAGTTTTAGAAATAAGCCTGCATTTTTTTGAGTCACTATTTTAGTCAAAAATCAGCTTTTCCTGTTAACCTTTTGATGACTATATTTTCATCTCTTTTTTAGAAATATGCCTGCAATACATTTACTTGAATACATTTTTGTCTCATGCCTGCATTTACATCTCTTTTCATGACTGCAATACATTTGTGGTGCATATACATTTTCATGAGTGCATTCTCATGAATTACATTTACATAAGTGTTTATTTTCATTAAAATATATCATTTGTGGTGCAGATATCTAGCTATGTATTTTAGTGCATTTTTAAATTGTGTTGCATAAATTTTATAACACTATGATGCAGTATATTTTATTAATATGATGCAGTAAATTTATACATTGATAACAGAAGAAAATTTGATTAACATAAAAACATAAGAGAAAATTTGATGCAGTAATCTAGTACCTTGTTAAGCTTTTACTACAAAGCCAAATTCTAAAAGATATATTAGCTTACATAAATACTGATTAGCTTACATACCAAATAAGTCTAAAATAACACATTCTTAATCATATACAAAACACAATCATAATCCTAAAAATCATCAGCATCAGCAACAAATTTTTTGAGTATGTTGATAAGGTGTTTGGCACATTCAACCATCTCTTGATACTTAGCTTTGACAACAGCATTATGATCTTTCAAATTCTTAAAACCGGTTATCCTCTTTTCATACTTTGCTTCAGCATCAGCATTATAATCTTTGTAAATCTTAAAATCAGTTATCGCCTCTTCACACGTAGCTTCCAAATTAGCATTATCATCTTCGATCCTCTTGAAACGCGCCTTCATATCTTCATACTCACATTCATACTCTGGAAGTTGTTCGATCATTCTCTTCCTCTTAGCAATCAGCTCTTGTTTCTCTCTAAAATTTCCTTCTATTGGGAAAGTCTTTCCCGGCTCAAAAGTAATTACCATTCTCTTGAAACAGTCTATCATGTCTATCTCATCTTTAAATAAAGAATCCTGCAAATTAGTACAATTCGGAGTGCATGTATCCTCTGGACACAAAGAACACGACATTTCATAAATGATTTTGATGATTGATAATCTAATTGATCTAAATGTTAATTGACTGAAATATCAAAGTACATTCAAGAAAATGAAATGGGAAGGGGAAAAAAACATGGGTTAGACTATGGAAACATGTTGGGGCTAATGAAATGGGCCTTATAAAATTGAATGAAATATCACAGTACATTCAAAAAATGTAATGGGTCTTATAAAATTTTAATTGAGGCTAATGAAATGGGCCTTATAAAATGGGCTTAATTATATATCACAGTAGTTTTATAATCTCGTTCTTAAATTTGTTAACAACACTTAATTCTTTAAAGCAAAACCTAGAAGTAGATAGTATATACCAGAAGCAGTTTCAATCATAACAACAGTAGTTAACACTTTGCAACAATTTCTTCATGAATTCCTTAAAGCCAACATTTTCTTCAAGAATTGTTAATGTGATGCAGTAATCCTGTGTCCACTTTGCCTTCTTCATAAAATGTTAATACAGAAGACAAAAACACAAGCAAAAACATTCCACAATAATCACAACATGGATTTATACTTGGCAGCAGATTCCAGCAATAGAATACCCTAGCAGTAGTTACTACAGACGACAAAAACACAAGCAAAAATATTCCACAATAATCACAACATGGATTTATACTTAGCAACAGATTCCAGCAATAGAATACCCTAGCAGTAGTTACTACATGGCGTATTACTTTGATTCTTTAGAGCAACACCTAGAAATAGATAGCATATACCAGAAGCAATTTCAATCATAACATCAGTAGTTAACACTTTGCAACATTTTCTTCAGGAATTCCTTAAAGACAACATTTTCTTCAAGAATTAATTAGTGTGATGCAGTAATCCTATGTCCACTTTTCCTTCTTCATAAAATGTTAATAAAGACGAAAAAGCACAAGCAAAAACATTCCACAATAATTACAACATGGATTTATACTTAGCAGCAAATTCCAACAATAGAATACCCTAGCAGTAGTTACTACATGGCGTATTCCTTTGATTCTTTAAAGCAACACCTAGAAGTACATAGCATACACCAGTGTTGAAACCAAGATCCGGACTCAACTAGGGTATAATAACAATGATTGAATAGATGCACAGCGGATAATAATTAACACAATCAAAGTTACCAACAAGGTTTTTCTTATTAAAACAATGATCCTCTATGGATCTTTTTCTTCTCTCTAAAGAGTTTTCCTGGAATGTTTTCTCCAGAGGTTTTCTTTTTTTTCAAGTGTCTAATACAAAAGACAACAGTTCCTTTTATACACAAGGAACCCTAAATAAAACAATAATATAAAATAAATGCATATCACTACCTAAAATAGCTCATGCATATCCTAACAAACTAATAAATATACGGAATATCTATATCCGTAGAAACCAACTATACTATAATATAACTTTAGCAGAAGTCCTTCTTCAGCAGAATCCATATACTTCAGTACATTCCTTCAGCAGAATCCATGTACTTCAGTAGATTCCTTCAGCGTTATTTTCAGCATAATTCATACTTCACAGAATTCCCAACAATCCTCCCCTAAACTGGAATTTGACTTGGTTAAGTTCCAGTTTCCTGATAGTACTTTAACGCTTCAGAACTTGAGGATTGTACTCGAACATCAGCAGCAAAGAATCAAAACAAGTACATCTCTATGATGACAAACTTTGAAACTCCAGATCTTTGCAGCAACAAATGACAAAAGATACATCAAAACAGATTAGTTTCATACTATTCTCATCACATCCAGGAGTGTTAACTCCTGTGAGAGGTAAATCATTGAAAATAATGGATTTGATGTCTCTTTACCAATAGCCATCACTACTGGAGTAGCCAAATGTTTCAGTTCGAAAACCATGGTACACTGATAACCATCTGATTTATTAGCAAACCAGAAACCATATAAACGGATTTGATATGTCTTTACCTGTAGCCGTTTGCTCAGGACTAGTCAATTCTTGGATTCCAAAAAGGAATAAACCATGGTGAATTGATGACCATACAACTCTCAGCAATTAAGCATGGGTGGTTGCATACCCTATGATTTTGAGCAAACCATTACAGCTATCAACGGAATTGAGATGTCTTTACCAAAATCGTTTGCTTTTGGACTAGCCAACTCTTTGATGGAATACCGTCATCATCATGGTGAGTTGATTACCATTTATGGATTTCCGCAGCCTTTACCACAAGCCATAATCCTGTGGGCTAGCCAACTCTTGTGTCAGAAAGACATGGTGAGATGAAAACCATTAGTTGTGTGGTTATTAACCAACACCAAAACCTGCAAGCAAGAAAGAGTAGAAACTGAACACAGACAGGTTAAAGCTTTTTTTTTTTTTTTTTTTTTTTTTTTTTTTTTTTTATCACTAAAAGAAATAACACGATTTTTTTTTTTTTTTTTTTTTTTTTTTTTTTTTTTTTTAAAACGAAATATAAAATAAAGAAAAAATAAATAAATAACCAAAAATGGAAAATAAACCATCAAACATCAGTAGAAACCAAAGACAGTTGTAGTGTCAGCAGAAACACTAAGCCTCCCCTTAGGCGTATGAGGATCCAACATCTGCAAAAATGGTTAGAAGACAAATATACAACAATAAGCCTCCCCTTAGGCTTATGCCTCCCCTCAATCAATGCACCTGACAAAGATTATTGTTCTTGGGTACCCAGAATGAACCTTTCCTTTGAGTTTTCCAAGAATAACCTGTTGAGGGTTTAACAATATTTCCCACTCGTACTCCACCATGTGCCATAGTCATATGATATACATAAGGTGTATATGACTGAAAATAAGAACTAGTAGGTCTATAGGGCAAAAGTCTAGCATTACTGTTCCATCACCCAGTAGTAACTGGTGAAGAATATCCTCCACCAGAGGGAACTGGAAAAGGCCTATTAAGCCTGTCAGCAGAAACAGATGCATACACCTTTGGTTTACCAGTAGGAGCTGGTTTACCTGCTCTCACATGTGCAACTTTGGGAATAAATGGAGGAATACTAGCAACATTAGTCCATGTGGGTCTAGAATTCTTATGGCCAGAGGAAACACCCATCTTTTTCTCATGATAATCACAGTCTATAATAAGATGGAGTTTACTACCACACACAAAACAAGATTTCTTCATAAAAGGCTTATTCTTAACACAACTTTGTTTATTACATTTAAACTTATCAGAAACAGAACTAGAAGCAAAATTGTGTTCAACAGAATAAGTAACTGGCTTTGTTTTGGGCTCAGCAATATTGGGCTCAGCATCAGCTACTTTGGTCATGGGTGTCTGCCTAGATGAGTCAGACTTTTCACTTGAATCACATGAGGCATAGTCAGTGGCCTTTAGGTCTGATGACTTGTCACTTTTAGAACAAGAAACAGAGTCATTAGTTTGGCTACTAAGGTCTGGCAAGTCACTTGACTTTTTGCCATATAAATGGTGTGATCCATCAAAGTCAACTGTAATGGAAAGGTCAACAGGCATAAATTCTCCTCTAATAGGACCAGGGATAGCATGTAATTCACCTTCTTTTACATAATTAGCTAAGCCTGCTGGTGTAGTTTTACGCCCATCATATTTAGCTTCAGGACCTACATATTTTTGAAAGCCTAGACCTATCCTAGATGTCTCAGATTGACTACCATATATGTGACTAGCTAACTTGTTTCCATTTAATAACCATTCTTTATGCCTAGCAATTTCCTCATTAAGTTTCTCTTTAAGCTCTAAATTTTCTGACACTACATCTGCTCTTAACTTCTCAGACCATTTTAACTCATTTTTAGCACATTCGAGATCCCTTTCTAAAACACCTATCTTTTCATCATAAGCTATTTGATTCTTCTGAAACCAAACCTTTTGTCTTTCTAGTGTTTTTAAAGCCTGTTTATAAGCTTCAACTTCCACATAGCATTCATTATATTTAGGTTCCAAAATATCATAAGCTTCTTTGAGTTCATTATATTTTTCATTACAACCAAACACACAATTATGTACCTGAGAGACGCCCATGAATGCAAAGTGTGGACTGGCAAATTCTTCAGCATAACCTTGAGCATCAACTTCCTTGCTCATCTTCTTGAATTCAGCCTTTCCACCATACCTTTCTTTGAGCGCATTCCATATACGACTTGCATCATCCATATAACGAAAATCTGCTACATGATCAGCAGGAATAGATCTAAGCAAGGTAGTTCTGGCCTTTGACTCTCTTTGTACAGCAATGTGTTCATCTGCAGTCGTTGGAGGAAGATAAAAGAGATTTCCATCGCGATCACTTCCAGTCCTTTTCAAACTGTTGCCATTTTGGATCACCTTCCAGATATTCATATCATTATTTATGATCCAATGTTCCATCTTCTTAGCCCAAACATCGTACTCATCATCCATCAAATAAGGAAACATACCATCATCACTATTATTATCAAATTATCCCATTTTAAGTGATAACAGCAGTAAAGATATGTAATAGCAAGAACCAAAATAAATGTCAGCAGTAACCAACAATCAGTCAATACCAAATTAATCAATCAGTACACCTCGAAAGGAAGAATACCAATTCTGACTTGGTAGAATTAATGCACCAAGTAAAATAAATGGCCACTTCAAATCAACAATATGAGAATAGCATATTTGACCAATCACAAAGCATGAACACATATAATCAGATGTATATCCGTGACCTTCAGCAGTAACCATGCACCGTAACTTTTGACTTCAAAATAAATAAGTCACACGTTGACTAGCAAGCAAGTGAAATTGAGTACCAGTTTACTAGCCCCACGTGATGGACAATGAATTCACAAAAGTCCAAAGCCAAAAGATGAATAAAAATACCTCGGAACAAATAATTCCTATGATCCCACGTAATGACCTATCACCTCTTCAGCAGTAACACAAAGTGAAATAGGTGATCACAAAAGTAAAGGACACAGATGTATTCCCACGTAGTCAACACACTTGAATGAAGAAAGCGACCTTCAATCAAGCTTGGTCCAATCAAATAACCCGAATATTTCCCACGTGCAGTACCAATTTACTCACCAATGGCTCAATTGCAATTTTATAATCCTCTACCCACGTGAACTTCAGCAGAAATGACTACTTAACAATTAGAATACTCAACAAAGGTTGGACCCACGATCAAAACAACACACGATGTGGACCAAATGAGTAGGGACCAGCAGAGTGCAAACTCACAAGCCAAACACACGAAGTTGCAATAGTTGACCCAAAGCACAACCTCCTTTGACCATGTTATAAAAACTTGAATAGAGGAACAAGAAAGATAGCCAATAAAAACTAATGTAACAATACGCCTCTATCAACCTTGTTTGACTATCTATGAATCAGTACACTAGTTCACGTGTGGGTCCCCAAGAAAATATCACGTGAAGTTCTAGCAAGAATATTCGATGATCACGCTAATAACAACCAATACAAATACTATATTAATTGACTTGAATTACGTGATCATAAACGAAATAATTACCAGTATTAGTGATAACTAGAAATTCCAAACGTATCAGCAGTCAACCAAGATCCACCGAGAAAACCTTAAAAACCCTAGATCAAGAGCCACCCTCTCTGATACCACTTGTTGAAACCAAGATCCGGACTCAACTAGGGTATAATAACAATGATTGAATAGATGCACAGCGGATAATAATTAACACTATCAAAGTTACCAACAAGGTTTTTCTTATTAAAACAATGATCCTCTATGGATCTTTTTCTTCTCTCTAAAGAGTTTTCCTGGAATGTTTTCTCCAGAGGTTTTCTTTTTTTTCATGTGTCTAATACAAAAGACAACAGTTCCTTTTATACACAAGGAACCCTAAATAAAACAATAATATAAAATAAATGCATATCACTACCTAAAATAGCTCATGCATATCCTAACAAACTAATAAATATACGGAATATCTATATCCGTAGAAACCAACTATACCATAATATAACTTCAGCAGAAGTCCTTCTTCAGCAGAATCCATATTCTTCAGTACATTCCTTCAGCAGAATCCATGTACTTCAGTAGATTCCTTCAGCGTTATTTTTAGCATAATTCATACTTCACAGAATTCCCAACAACCAGAAGCAGTTTCAATCATACCAGCAGTAGTTAACACTTTGCAACATTTTCTTCAGGAATTCCTTATAAGCCAACATTTTCTTCAGGAATTATTAATGTGATGCAGTAATTAATACATTGATAACAAAAGAAATTTTGATTAACATAAAAGCATAACATAAAATCCTATGTCCACTTTGCCTTCTTCATAAAATGTTAATACAGACGACAAAAACACAACCAAAAACATTCCACAATAATCACAACATGGATTTATACTTAGCAGCAGATTCCAACAGTAGAATACCCTAGCAGTAGTTACTACTTGGCGTATTCATTTGATTCTTTAAAGAAACACCTAGAAGTAGATATCATACACCAGAAGCAGTTTCAATTATACCAGCAGTAGTTAACACATTGCAACATTTTCTTTAGGATTCCTTAAAATCCAACATTTAACATTGTAATGCAGTAGAATTCAGTAATAAAAAAGTTTTACAATTAAGAATCCAATAATATCTAAAACACCCAATAGTAAACTAATAGTCGAACATCTTTAAGACACGTTCATTAATCCTCTTAAACAACTCCATATGCACTTTGATATTTTCATATGTTACCATTTTAAATTTCTTTGGTTGTTTCATCACATATGCATCCGCCTCTTTAAATTTTTTTTCTTTTATTCATTAATTTCCATTAGAAGCAGTTTTGCTGCATACTTTGCACGTAGTAACTTTAGCTGTATTTTTTGACTAAAGCCTTCCTTTTTAAACTCATGCAAAAAATTTCCACGACCTATATATGTTTTCATATGTCTCATTACAAAAACACCACAGTCAGTTCTATTGATTGTTGTCCGCTAATTCATTTCTATGATTTTAGGGAAAGCGAATAAGAAATCATCATATTTGGGGTGTTTTTGTGTAGGATCATAAATATTATTGTGTTTGATGATTCGGGTGGTCTTGGATGATGGAAATACATGTTAGCCATTTAGAGAGAGAAAGTAAAGAGATGGGTGTTCTTGGTAGAGACTTGGTTTACAAATGAAAGGTTAGATTATTAAAGAAGCACCACCCCTTCCAAGGATGGAAGGGGTATTTATCTTACAACTTATACGTCCTCCTTTCGGACTGTGGATCAGGCATACAGTGGGTAAAGACCCGTCCTTCCTCCATGGTGAAACACTAAACTATTCTACGCTACAAACTAACTAATAAACTACTAAATAACGTAAATAACTACAAGTCTACGAGCTAACATATGCTAGACCATAATTGGGTTGACCGATACTTTAACATGGAATTTCTAATTCCTAACAATCTCCCCCTAAGGGAGGTCACCCCATGAAATACATTTTGCATCCTAGCATTCAGTCTTTGTCTTTAGTTCTGAGCTCATAGACTTCAATTCTTCAATATCTGCATTCTTTGTGCTTTGGTAGCGTTTCTTCAAAGTCCGCATTGATTTGTACTTTAAGTGGAGGCCTTTAACTGATCCACATCTTGATGATCTTCGAGCTTTCTTTGAGATCATCAGCCACGACAAATCTCTGGATCACCCTTTATTGTGTTGCCTTCATGTGATGTTGTGACTTTTGGACCGACATGCTCACACTTTCTGGATCATGACATCTTTTCATCAGAGTAGCGGAAGCTTTACTGGTTCATGATATTCTCAGCAGCGTAGCAGAAACATCATATAAAAATATCAGAGCCAGGTTCTGTATATATGCACAAGTCATGATTTATTCAATTAAGTGTGGATGCTGTGAGCATGCGGCTTTGGATTGACTTCTCAATTCTGATCAGCTGCAACCGTCCAAATGTACCTGCAAACAACAGTTAGCAATAAAACACAAGAAAGTGTCTTTGATCACTTTCGTTGAATTGAGGTACACGGCCCACGGTTCCCCATTGATCAGTATAAGTACTGCCTGTTATCAGATATAATTTCGAAGAATCCCCTTGGCAGGGTTTCGCAGCTGTTCTAGCTGCTCTCAAACCGGAACGTCTCAAAGAAGAAAACACGGAGTGAGTGAACCAGCGAATTGAGATTCACTGATTGATGAAAAATGATTTGAAAAATAATCGCGTATTGCTTAGAAGAAATAATTTTGCAATACGATGAAGGTTTTATAAGAAAGATCAATTTTCCATCAGAAATACTTTTTGTATTTGAAAAGAGTACACATTCGATGTGTTAGAGAAAAGAAGAGATTCGCACATCGAACGGTTTTTCCAAAAGTATTTTTTTCAATCAGAGATACTTTTTGTGTTTGAAATATGAATACACATTCGACGTGCTAGAGAAAAGAAGGTTTGCACATCGAACGGTTTTTCCAAAAGTATTCGTCAATTCCAATCCTGGACCAAGGTTGATTCAAGAATGAATCGCCCCATCGTTTCTATCCAGTTGTCACAAGCTTGATCTTTAGAAAAGATCTCACATGTCACCCACCAAGAGCTTGTTTGATGTTGGCTCTAAAGGATTTCCATCTTCATCGTGAATATTTTCATATCACTCGGATGTTCTGGCAATACCACAAGGATAATGCGTAGGACTCTTAATATATTCTTACTTTCCACATTGTGTGAAACAGAAAGTCTTCATTAATTTTGTGTCCTAATGAGATATTGTGGATGATCTCTTGGCTCTAGACTCAATTGTGCACATTTGGTTCCTATGTCGGAGACTAGGGAGAGGGTCTCCTTCTTCAATATCAACAATCTCTAAGAGAAAGTCGATAGATTATGTAGGTTCCCCGTGAGAATGAAACATGCCCTTTTAAGAGGAAGTTGAGTAGCTTGGGAACTTTTTAGTGCAGTGCGTCACTGGGTTATGACGTCTTGTCTACAATACCAGTGTTACCTTAGTAACCACCAGTAGCATATGTATTGAACCCGGTTACTGCCCTAAGGTTGAATTATTGGAGGGCTATTTCTTTTCACCCTTTTCATATTCATTTCTTTTTCATTCTTCAACCCCTTCAGTGCTTACCGAGACTTCATAACTAGAACCTTGTTGGGTTTATTCCAGTACTAGCTCTGTCTCAGTCCGCACTCTTCCCATTTCTCACTTTTCTCCTTTTTTTAATCATACCTACGGACTCTAACCTATCTAGTGGATTGTCCCTGGGTAGATCCCTCCGGTTCTGGCGGATCGTGGGAACGAACACCTAACCTCATCATCCTTATAACTCCATACATAAAGTAAAATGGTCGGTCTTTTGGTACAGTTCATTCCTTCTCGAAACCAACTGAAAAATCATTTGGAAAATCCAATCAAGGTACTTGTGATATAAAATCAAAACATTTTGTACCTTAATTGTTTTTGATCATTTAGAAATGCTCCCCCTCAACATGTGCATATGATTATTAAATTGTTTCGCACATGGAGGCAAGAGGACTTTGAAATCTTTTCTTGATCGCAGTTTCCATGGAAAAAGCCATTTGATTTTCTTGGTAAATTCTCCCCCTCAATATGTGCGTAGGATATTTTAAATCATTTTATCACATAGAGGCAAGAGGTTTTTTTTTAAGTACTTTTCACGATTGCCAATAGAAACCATTCGCTCCCCCTCAATATGTGCATCGATATACGAAAGAGTTTGGCACATATTAGAGAGAACTTGCACTTTGAATCAAAACAATCATCTTTTATCAAATTTCATAGTTAAATCACAAATTCTCCCCCGATCAAAAATATCAAACCGTTTGAGATTTTGGATCTCAAATGATTTAATAAGGTTTAGAAAACATGGGAGAAAATGTGGCCTTGTTTAAATACTCGTCTTGTTTTTGAATAAATGCTCCTCCTCAATCATGTGCATCATATATTGAAATCGTTTGGCACATGGAGGCAGGAGTGCCTTTCAAGGACTTAAACAGATTTGAGATTTAAATCACGATCTCTCCCCCGATCAAAAATTTCAAACCAATTGAGATTTTGGATCCCGATTGATTTAAATCATTTGGAAAATTTTAGGGGAAAGACGTGGCAAGATTTAATTTTGAAAAACGAAAGATGAGGACCAATAACAGACATTAAAGATTGTTAGTGTCAGGTATGATAGTTTTTAGGAGATCTTTAAGTAAAATAAAACAATTTCACAATCAAACAAGAACAGAAAAAATTTCATTTTGAAAGATCTTGATTCTTAAAGAAAAATCATACCATGACATAACATTAAATCTTTAGATCACCACTTATTTTGTACAATCCGGACTTTTATGAAGAAATATTGTTTGAAAATAATTTATTTTAAATCACTCTCCCCCTCAATCGATGACCGTAGTCGATGATTGAATGACTTATAGTTTTGATAAAATGAAGTCCGGTGATTTTCAAAATTTGAGTCCAATTTATTTTCAAAAACAATATTTTTCCATTTTCAAAACAATATTTTCAAAATTGTTTTAAGAAATATGGTATCATCCACTACTTGTCCTGCACAAGATACGTTAGGTGGTTCAGAAGCTTCTGTTGTTGCTGTAGGGCTGGAATAAAACCGTCTGCTGATGCAGTGAGACCTCTGACGTTGCATTTGTAATGCCAACTATTCATAGAGGTCCAATTAAGCTCCGTTTCTTCATTTGTCAACCCAAGATATAGTTACCCTTTCCTTTCGGCATCCAATCATCTTCAATTGTGGGATCCGGATCGGGAACATTCTTATTTACCAATATACCTGCATACGTTAGTGAACACACATACAGCTATATGGTGGTCGACATCACCCAAACATCAATCGATTAATAAAAGTCAATTCAACATATCAATCAGTTCATATAAAGTATGGGAATAATGTGTTTATCAAACTCTAATCATCTAATCCTAACAATCATATCCTAGGCACCTAGTCCTTCAACGTAGGTTAACATGTTTTACATTTAAGTATATAGGATAATTAGATAAGCTCGTTAGATGATATAGATTTGAAAACATTCTCCCCCTCAATCAATGACTTATTTTTTTTGAAAAGTTTAAAAGCGCTAAAGTCATTGATTGAGTTTTCAATTTTTTACGAAAACACTGAAACTGATAGATTTACATGCAACTCATTTACCACCATTTTTGAACAACAGATATTTTTCTGAAGAATCTTAGAAGGAAAAACATTTGTGTAGGAATAGCAGTCCTTTGACATACTTTCCTCATTTTGTTTTAGGATAAGTGCACGAAATATTTTGAAAATAGGTTTAGTGCAACACTTTCCTTTCTTGAAGAGCGGGTTGCTATCTGAAATAATAGCAAGCCATGGTTTAGCACGGGTTACAGTCTGAAATAACTGCAAGCCATTTTTTGAGACATGTTTAGAAAAGAATATTTACACCTTCTGCTCGAACTTCATCTATTGTCCCGTGCCATTGTTGAATGACATTTCTAAGACCGCAGATGTTATCAATACCAGAAGACATGTCTTGAGAAAACAATATTTTTGGTATTTTTAAATTTTTTTTATTTTTATGGGTTTTTGTTGGTTTTATAATTTTCTAGTTTCTTTTTGTTGGTTTTATATTTTTGTATTTTGTTTTTCTGATAAATATATACAAAGATAGAGTATATGATATAGTTTAAGAAGATGATGATACGAGTACCGAGATAAGGATATCGTCCAGCACGTCGTAGAAGATAGAAGTCGTCATCTCTTAAACTTCCACTACCAAAGCTTCCGAGGCTCCAGAATAGAAGATAGAACATGAGCCTTTGAGAAAGAGAGACTTTGGCAGCTTCCCCCCAAACCGAAAATCCATTAGATGAGCAGATTCGAAGCTCTATTTTAAGCTTGCCTTAGCCAGGTGGACAGAGAAGCACACCATTATCATAAATCCCGCTGCTCCTTTTAAGAACGATAATCGAGATTCTTCGTTCGGGGTTATATCATCAACAAGAAGAGCAACGTATCATCCCACTCTTTGAATTTCTTCTCATATTTCATTACCACTAAAGTATGAAGCTATGCATCCCCAACGAGTTGTCAAGAGACCACTTCCCCCAAGTAGATGAATTGATGCAGTCAGTCTCTTAGATTAGAGCTCACGAACCCGAATACACATACACGAAGAAAAAGAAACTTATACCATCGAAGTAGCAGATTAAGTCCAATATCCAAAGAATAACCCCGATGTATACTTTTCTCTCCCCCTGAAGAAAGTATATGAAGATCAAGAACCCGAATGCCCAAAGAGAGAATAACCGATAACATTGAAGAAGCAGGCCGAATCACTGATTATCTCTGCGGATGACAATCTCTGCGGATGTCAACTCCGGAATAAGTGATTACATCTCTGAATCACTGATTAATCCCTCAAGTGAGACAGCTGAGCGTCCCCAATGTACACAATCTCTCTCCCTTGATGAATGCGATAGCATCATCACACACTTGTGTACCTCTTTTATCATCAGAAACTAACTCTTCCATCTCTTCCCCCACATAGTTGGAATAAGAACACTAAACACCATGAGTCAAACCTTGAGTGTCTCTGCGGTAATGACATTCGTCTTCCCGGGATATCTTCAATCACTTAGAAGTATTAAGTTCATCAAGTTTACTCGTGTTTAGATGCTTGTCTCCTTCCCCCTTGCTGGTTTTGACACTTCAGAATCAACAACATATTATAAGCCCAAATACTTGAAATATTTTGAGAAGAACATCATTAGCTCAAATATATCTTTGAGAATCAACTTGCTGAAGAATGTGAGCAAGTCTAATTGGGGATTAAATCTGACTTTTCACTCTCCCCCAAGTAGTGCTCTCCCCTAAACCGACAATCTGTTTGATAACAGCCCAGATTAAGAAGAAGTCTTTAGATTGTTAAATGCAACTCGTCTTTAGTCTTCTAACACGCAGCAGAAAGTGTAAAACAGACTGTAGACTCGACCTTCTTCAAGATTGTCCAGTTGGGGATTAGATAGTTAACATCTTCATCTCACCAAATGCGTTCCAATTACCTTATAAGTAGCAAATCTCCTTAACTAAGATCCCTCCTAATCAAACAAGAACAGAAAGATGTTTATCAAAGAAATCAGCCCAGCAACTAGAAGCACTTTGTCATTTAATCATATCAGCCCATGTGAAGATGTCAACCAACGGCTCTTAGAAGAAACTACATGTGAAGATGATCCGATAAGAAGAAGCTCGGTTCTTACATGAGTTAGGAGCCGTTTGACCATATATTCTGAAATATCAATCAACCATGCAGAAAATTCACACTTCTTCTCCCCCTCAAGAATTGCATACGGAGATGCCATTTTTGATTAAACAAGTGATTATTATCCAAATGTATTCTATTCACACTTCTCCCCCGCAAAATTAGCACATGATGTCGCCATCTTCATTATATTGAGCAAGTGGAATAAGAGTAATTATTAGTAGTCCGGTTCACTTGATGACTGAAGCGCATGGAAAAAGTATGAAGCATGTTGACGAGAATGGTCATAAATAAGAAGATTTCTCTTCTTCAGAAGATAAAGCGCACTGAAGCGTACACTTTTCTTTTCTTTGAGGTACGAGGCTTGAACTGTTGTGTTTAAACGTCATAATGTTGAAGTACGAGGCCTGAACTGATGTGAGCAGACGTCATAATCTCTCTCTTTTCATCATCTCTTGGCAAAACATGTAATCACCCCATTATCATTCAGTAGGCTCTTTGTTGTGTCAGCTGATGGAGAAAACCCAATATGATGAATTTGACCCTGAAGTAAAGTAACCCGAACTCGTGACTTAAACTTGCACATATATAACAAAGAGCGGTGCCGAGACTTCATCCTCCATTGAATCTCTAAGTACTCTATACTCTTCATCCAACCAACCATCAAGTATAAGACTTACTTCACCACTTGAAAATCCAAAATTGAATGTGACACTGAGCACTACAACATAACTCCTTAAAGTGATAGTTATTTTGTGGTGGTAAGAGCCTAATTCCCCCAAGTGGTAAAAAGAAAAAGAAAAAGTCACCCAACAATAACTAGATTTCCAAGTCTTCGTTTTTTATAATAAGCTTGAGCAAGGATAATGAAGAATCTTCATCCATCCATCCCCGATACCTTCAGATACTAGGTACACTCGCTTGTGATATTTCACTTCAACCTCAAATAAATAATAGTGAATTAACCCCGTTGTCACATCTTCTGGTTAAAAGCTCACATCTAGCCTCCTTAGACGATTTAAGTGAACTATGATAATGGTTTTCATCCCGACCATGGTTAAAAGCACATAACCCTGTAAAACCATATAATAACCATACTGCCATGACGAATATCCAAACACACATCCAATTCATGAAGTACACCCTTTTATCCATTCTTTGAAGTAGAAACCGTAGCACCAACATCAGATAAGATCCCGAAATACACTTCCCTTTCTCCAGGATGGTTCCCTCGTCACGAGATTTTATAATTCTATGATTTAAACCGAGAAATAGTTTCTTTTGCGGGATTTTACAAAACCAAGAATAAACCGTAAGATAGATCTGGAAATGCACTTTACACTTACCAGGATGTTTCCATTGTCACGGGATTTTACAAGTCTATGATTTAAACCGACAAATAGATTCTTTCGCGGGATTTTACAAAATCAAGACAAAACCGTAAACAATGTCAGCTTGAATGTGTAATGACAACTTTGGTTTCAGTGAATATCTATTTTAGGGGAACGTGCAGCGGTTAATCAACGATTCTTTATCCAACATCAACAATATCATCAATCATCCAATGAAAACTTTGGTAAACACATTATACACGCATTCTGTCGGCTATTGCAGTGACAACATGGAGAAGCAAACCCGATATGCCAAACTTGAACATGACGTAAAATTCCCCAGATATTTTACTTAAACTTGTACTAGTCCTTGTGAAAAAGAAACGGTGTACCCAATGTACCAAACCTCTTGACATATCCTCAACTGCGTGAGACACCGAAGTGATAGCTACGTGGTGGTCTAAGCGAGAAAGAATCACAACCGTAACTAAATAAGCCAAGTCTTTATCACACTCAATAAATGCCCAAACAAGTCATCTTTGCGAAAAGGTAGAAAGAAAGAAGACGAAATAAGTAAACACGCCCGAAAAACCTCACTTCAAATCCAAATAAGAAATACCGTACACACAACCCCATAGTCAAATTTGATCAAATATCAGTTCAAGCTATGAAATAGAATCTTTCGTGAAAGTGTATGAACCAAAGTATCGAGCTGTACAGCACAAAGAATCTCATCATCACAACTCATGATCAAATCTTATAACCCACAAAGTCTCATCCTCAAATCTCATATATACGATCCAAATCATGGGGACAATACATGGCCCATCATAAAATAGAAACACCAATAACAAATAGTTATGATGTGTGGCCCATGAAGCCAAATTATCACCCGATCTAAAAGTGTTATCCCGAGCCTCAATCAAATTGAAATAAAATTTTAGTCCATGAGATTTATTATCCCCTCGTTACACAATCCCAAATCCCATATAAATAATATTAGACCCGATCCTTACTGAAATTGTGTAACACATAAGTCATAAGCCCATAAAGAATCATATTGGAAGGAGTCCAATATTCATAATTAAGTTCCAATAGATCATCTTCGGCCCAAGACACGAATGATACTTATCATGAGCCCACATCTGAATCATCCTTTACATAAGGCCCATCAAATGAACTAAACCCGATCCATACAACAGATGCATACTGTATCCAATATCTCATACAACCCTAATATTTAGGGTATAAGAAGCCACATATCTCATTATCAACCCTAATAAAACTTTTATATCTGCCCCCTCTTTCCTGCATCACAAAAACAGCTTCTAACCCTAATGAATCTCTCTAATCCTTTCAACAACAAAAACGCAGCATCAATTATTTCACACATATCCTCAAAACACCATGTACCAATCCCTAATCCTTCTCAATCAAATATCCACCCCTTTTACATCTGCTAATCTCTTCTCATTCAACTCTTACTCACCAAACATAATCGACCCCACTGGTAGCATAACTTACAATTGTTAGTCACAACTATCCTAGACACGGATAGCCTCGCCACAGGGATGGCTTAAGAAGAAGACATGGTACGTCTTAGCCACAGGGATGGCTTGAACTTTAATGAGGTTTATCTTTAAGATTAAGAGTATCTCAGGTAAGTTTAATGGTATGTGTCTTAATGCTTTGAGTTAATGAATCGAAACTAAGGTACGAGTATAGCATGATTGTTATAACTCGTGCTTTAATTATTCGAAAAGAAAAGAAAAACTGAGGCTCCGCTTCAAAAAAATATTATATCGATGAAGATATTTGTTGTTTTTTCCTTTTCGTGTACATGACCTTAAGTGAGTCTTGATGTTGCATTGAAAACCACAAAGAAAGAAAGAAAAGAAAACAACATCTGAGATATTATGTTCTATGTATATATGATGTGAGACGAGTCTTGATTGAATGAGAGTTGAAGAGTATGAGGTCGTTGAGTCTTTGAATGTATTTTTTTTTTCAGTTTTGAGTCTTTGAAATAAGTGATTATACAGAGGCTGAGTATAGCTAGTAATTTGTTGAGTCGGTTTTGTTTATGCTTTTCATTTTCATTGATGGAATGATGATGTATGGTGCAAACTGAAGTCGTGTTGTATGGTATAAGGTATAAGGTTTGTGGTCGAGTCAAGTTTGAGTCTTCTTCTTATCACGTTTTTATGTCAAGTCGCTAGGTCCAAGACAAGTCGCTACATCATTATGAGTCAAGTCGCTAACGATCAAAACACAACTCGCTACTTGTTAAATAACAAGTCGCTACCTTACTCAAATCGCTACTTTACTCAAGTCTCTATCAATATAGTGACAAGTCGCTAACTTTTATGTGTGTCAAAATACACAAGTCGCTATTGTTTTTATGAGTCAAGTCGCTACTTAAGATACATTGCATCTGGACTGTTTTGTGACAAGTCGCTAACATGATATATGATTTTTTCCGATGAGTTTTCCGACCATATTCATGAAAACCCAGAAAAAGATACTAAAAACTCTTCATTTTTGCCCGTTTTGACCATAATTGACCACTCAGAAACATACTTATGACCACATAACTTCAAGGTTTGGTAACAAAAAAATCATATTTTGTTTGGACCAACAAAGGTGGACACAAAAATAGATGTATACATGAAAAGACCAGGACTTTTTGAGACAAAAAAAATACACATACAGTTGCAAAAACTGTTTACCAAAGTATACGCAAAAAAACATTTTCCGACCATGAAAGTGATACAAAACAGTTTCAACAACACATACAAATCTGACATAAATCAATAACACATAATAACCATGGTACGAAACCACACAAATCAACACAACACAATAACCTTGGCTCTTGATACCAATTGTAGGATCATAAATATTATTGTGTTTGATGATTCGGGTGGTCTTGGATGATGGAAATACATGTTAGCCATTTATAGAGAGAAAGTAAAGAGATGGGTGTTCTTGGTAGAGACTTGGTTTACAAATGAAAGGTTAGATTATGAAAGAAGCACCACCCCTTCCAAGGATGGAAGGGGTATTTATACTTACAACTTATACGTCCTCCTGTCAGACTGTGGATCAGGCATATAGTGGGTAAAGACCCGTCCTTCCTCCACGGTAAAACACTAAACTATTCTACGCTACAAACTAACTAATAAACTACTAAATAACGTAAATAACTACAAGTCTACAAGCTAACATATGCTAGACCATAATTGGGGTGACCGATACTTTAACATGGAATTTCCAATTCCTAACATTTTGTCTTCCCAGGTATTCAATAAATGCATATATTTGTCAAAAATAAAAATATATTACTCTTCCCAGGTATTCAAAGAAAAAATTACTGCAACAAAGAAAAAATCTCTAATATAACTCAAACCTAATAACTAAAACAACAATACTTGAAAAATTACAATGGCGAATATATAGGAACCACTCAATCATACTCATTGTCCCACAAACCATGCATGCTACATTTAGAGTAAAATGTTGAAATTACTAAACAAAATCAAATTACTACTGCTCAACCATTTTAGTAGTTAATACTAAAATGCTATTTTTTCATTGTTTCTACTACTAGTTATTTTTAAAGCTTCTCTTCATGGATGTAATTTAGATGTCAATTACAATCTAGTACCTTGTTAAATTTTTATTACAGGGCCCAATGCTGAATAAATGTTTCAATTAATATAATGCAACACCAAACTTAATTTGTGTATAGAATATACTAAATCGCTGTTTATGATGCAGTAGATTTTACATTATGATGCAGTAGAATTTTAAATACCAAGTATATTATTTCTTAATGAAGAATTTTAAATATCAAGTGCAGCACAGTGTAAAGATAAGAAAAAAGATAAGATTCTTTTTGTGACAGTATTCTTTGTGAAAGTACTTTATTCTCACTCAAGTGTAGAATAGTGTAAAAATATTTTATTTTATCTACTCCCTACTAATTATCCTACTACATCCCAGTCTTTACTTTTTTATTTCAGCTCTGTTATTCTCACTCAAGAACAATGGCAGCACCAAATGGAAACTTTCAAAATGATGAACAAGAGTATGAGTTTGTCTTAAACAACTATTTGCTTTCTGACGTAGTGTTAGATGCTTTTGGGGAAGAACCAATTTCAGAATATGGTTCGTATAGGCAAGTGAGTGTGTGGATGAGGAAAAATATCCTTACTTGGCTGCTTCGCCAAGACTTCTACTGGGATGGGATTTATGGACTTAATGGGGTAGAGGAGGATGAAGAAGATTTAGAGAATGAGGAGGAGGCTGAAAGTGAATTGGTGCAGCAAGGTGAGATTGTGCAGCAAGGTCAGATGGTGCAGCAAAATGAGGGGGAAGAAGAGGTTCAAATTGAGGTTGTGCAGCAAAGTGAGGTGGTCCAGCAAAGTGAGGAGAAGGACAAAAATGAGGTGGAGGAACAAGTGGATAATTATACAATGTTTGAAATTTTTTATGATTTGGAAAATAGGTACTGATCTTGAAATTCTATTTCAACAACTCAATAAAAGGAAGAAAAGAAAGGGAGAGACCTCTGGTACTAATAAGTAGTTTATGAATGATGATCTTTGTATGTTTTTAGTATCTTTCTAGTTTTTTAGTTGTCAAAAGCTGGTTTAATGTATTAATGCGATTTTGACAATGTGAAGTAATGATATTAAACTACATAAATTAAGCATACTGCATCAAAAACAAACAATTTTAATGCATCAAACAATCCTAAATGCATCAATCAACTATATAATACGGTAAAAGAAATTAATTGAATTAAACTTACCGCAGTGTTTGCATAACTACATATTTAGCATCCAAATCATCAAGATCATTCTAAATGTTGTCGATTATGTCTATTTCTACGGTCTTAAAATTAAAGCAGACGAGAAAGAAATGATGTGAAGTTTATGTTTGTTCTTTAGCTGTACTTTGTGATATTTTTAGCATAGGTAAGAAAACCTATAAAATATTTTAAAAACATCAACATTAGTAAATTTTTTTTATTAAACATCAGTTAAAACCTGTGTAGGTGTATTGTTACTTACCAATTCAACATAAATTAATGTTTTGTGCGATGATTGTCTCAAAACAGAATACATATTCCCATCCATAATTTTTCTTATCTTTTCTTCATTCTTTCCAATTTCAACGAGGTGATGAGGTTGTTTAAACATTCAATCATTATTAAACATAATTAATTTACAATTTCAAATTTTATAATAAAGTTGCAGTTTCCTAAACACTCAACAACATTCCTGTATTACAATATACAATTACAGAACCTGAAAGCTTGTCTCTATATTGTTCCTCATGATTTAGTATTAAACTCCAAACACTGATCAGATTTGCAGCAACTTGAATTCAGGATAAAGGATTTCAAAAAATATTCATTCCATTTCTAAGTCTTTTCTTTTAAAAACGATTTCACTGCAATGAAATAAAAAAATAAATTGTTATGCAATAGAATGTAAAATGAGATTCAGTAATAAATTGACTGTGATGCAATAAAACTTTAACTGTGATGCAATAAATTGAATGTGATGCAATAAAATTTTAACTGAGATGCAGTAATATATACCTTCCTTCGTTACTCGTACTCCATATGTATTCAATTACTTTCTTTTCTTCTTCCTTAAATGGTTTTTTCATAACATCTTTTCTTACGTACTATGGAGAAACCATAGAATTAGAAGGCTTTACTTTACGCTTTTCCTTTTGATTATGAACTACTGCAGGAATACAACTTTTTTGTGATGATGGAGGAACATATCTTATTGGTGTTGCATGAATAATATTTTCTTCTTTTTCCTCAGGCTATCTCTTTTTTTCCTGTGGCTTTTTAAAATTTTCCTTTTCAAATTTTTGTTTTCCTTTGCATTTTATTCTTCAATGTTTTTATCAGATGCCATATCAACACTTTTCGATTTAGAAATTTCTTTCACGCTTTCAAAGATTCCTTCATTGTTTTTTACTAACTTCAATTTGTTACCGTTAGATTTCTTGATATTCGCTCTGTATTTCAGCAGATATTGGATTTCAGTTAATAAAACCTCTTTTCTTTCTTTAAATGCTGGTTTCAGAGTATGATCTTCAAAAACTCTAGAACTGTTTCTGAAAAGCTTCAACTTTACACTATGAAACGATTTTGGGATTCCTTGTTTTTGTTTCTCAGCAACTCTTCTCATCTCGCCGACTAAACCTTCTTTTTCCAAATTTTCTTTTGTACATAAAAAGGGACCTTTTTGCAATTCTTCATGTGTAGACAATAAAGGTAGGTCCAGAAGAGAATAAACTAATTCCATTGCAAATGATTCCATTAAATCATCTATAATTGTTGGAATTTCCATTTAACCTTCTTCATTTAAGAATTGATGCACAATTCCTTCATAGTTATCTGAAGTTAAATCATACTCGCAATCTTCGAAAATGCCATTTCCTGTTTCAAAAGAATTCAGGTTTAAAGATAAACATCATAGTGAATTAATATGAGTTTCACAATGATGTTTATCTTTGATTCAATAAGAAATTGTGTGTAAGTTAAAACTTTTTTGATGACTTAAATTATGATGAAGTAAATATCTAATATTATGAAGAAAATGTAATATAAAAAGCTTTTCAGTATAAAATTATATATTATGAATTTTTTTTAATCTTTGTTAGATAGTGTTTTTATCTGTAATGCAGTAAATATCTAATGTGATGTAGGAAATGTTACTATGTTATTGCATCATAGTTTTATTTTTTTTCCTGCACTTACCTTTATAAAATTAGAATCCAGGTTAAGTTATTACAAATATCCAAAAATAAAATTCAAAAATAAAATTATATTACACATTACTACATTTATAAAATTGTAATTGAAAGGTTATTCCGACCTTCATCTGTTGGATCGATATACTCTGACCAAACTAACTATGTAGCTTGTAAGGGTTTAGCAACTTTGGATAAATCCAAAACTACTAACAATGAAACACTGATATAACCCTATTAAGTATGGGGAATCTACTTTAACAAAGCTAAGAAGAATAACTTTAAACTTCAACGATTATATTAAAACCAAACTTTGAACCTGCTTATTATACAGATTCACTAACAAACCTAATCGCTAAATAACTCTAATATCGTACTTGCATGTAACTTCTAAGTCACGTATCTAAGTCGCACCTCTCTAATGCCAATCTAGGGGTCCTTTTATAGGCATAAGGAATACCCTAGTCGGTTTACAATTACAATCCTTGTACGACAAGTAAACTAATTATAATCTAAGAATATTCTAGAATTACATAATAATCCTTAAACGATATGCATAGCAGTCCTTTAGCATATCAGTACTTTGACACGAGCAATACTTTGACTTTCATTAAGCAGTACTTTGACTTTATTCAGTACTTTGACTTTATATCACAACAATCCTCCCCTAACTTGAATTCTACTTGCTTGATTTCAAGTTCCTTTGTATCTTTAACTTCAACATCTTTGTTTTCAAGGAAAGATTGTGTCTTTATCTTTCAGATTTGTCTTGTACTTACAGTGTTTGTATTGTCATCATCAAAGTAATATTTATCAGCAATCTTTATCAGCAATCTTTATCTGCAATCTTTATCAGCAACCTTTATCTTTTCGGCTACTCAGCAACATATGGCAAAATGTACATCAAATCATAAAGTTTCAGACTATTCTCATCACTTCCAGGTGTGTAAACTCCTGTGAGAGGTGAATGATTGAAAAATTAATGGATTTTGATGTCTCTTTACCAAAGCCATTAACTCTGGAGTAGCCAATGTTTAGGTGAAAAACCATGGTACATTGATAACCATATGATTTTTAGCAAATCATCAGCTATCAACGGATTTTTTAAGTCTTTACCAAGAGCCGTTTGCTTTTGGACTAGTTAGTTCTTACAACCATGGTGAACTAATTACCATACAAATGGTTTTTCCACAGCCTTTACCACAAGCCATTTTCTTGTGGGCTAGCCAACTCTTCACTAGTACTGATATGGTGAGTTGAAAACCATATAATTTTTAGTAAATTGTCAACTAAAAATGGATTTGATAATCACATCAGAGTCGTACCCTCATGATGAGTCAAACTCTTTCTTGTTTATTAAACATGGTGAGTTGATTACCATCAGATGTTACTCTCAAAACAATTTATTGCAGTTATCTTGTGCTTCAAAAAGTATTTTTCACTTTACAAAAATTGCTTATTTTATATTAAAAGACTTTACTGGTTTTGTGCTGCAAGCAGTACTTTGATAAAGTATTATTTGTTCAGCAGTACTTTGAATAAAGAACTGATTTTTCAAAAGATTTATATAATAAAAACCATAACAGTATTTATGCATCATCATCTGCTAAAGTTGTCCATTTGATAAACAACTCAATCACCATAAGAGCTGTTACATTCTCCTGTTCAACTTCCATACCATGATCTAGCATCCTGATCATAAGATCTCTCGTAAGAGGATATCTCCTTTCTGCTAACATATGAATCATGGTACCATCTTCTAACTCTAATACATGCACTCCTGATCCTTCAAAGAATCTCCAGCTTGTGATTTCCCAATCTTCTTGATTATTCCAGAGCACATCAGTACTTGTTTCTTCTGTCTCCCAGATAGTTGTAACATCGCCCAGCAAGACTAAACCCACTCCAGTTGGTGGAATGTGCTCAAAATAATCTTGCACTAGTTGATATAGATGAAACAGATCTTCTCTATCTATCATATGCAGTATGTCCCACAATAAGTTGAATCTTCTAAAACTTTCATCTTCTCTATGAAACATAAGATAATCTCCTTCCTTTGATTCTACAACTTCAAATGTAGAAATCTTAGACTTCTTCTCAGCAACTTCTTTAGACATAGGATGCTCAAAATCAACAACTCTTAGATAATTCCTCAGCTCATCAACTGTATCTGTTCTCAATTTAAACTTCTTTGATAGTTGTTCATCATCAGTTGTCCTCTTTCTATTTGAACTTCCTTTGACTTTTCTTGTATTCACAATTTACATTTCAGAATCAAAAGAAATAATACTATCAAGTTCCTTTTGATAAGACTTTCTAACAACATCATATAATTCTTTCATCTCTGGATATCTTAGCTTCTGTAAGCCTATATATCCTTGACCCTTCAGATAAGCCATCATGGCATTCCTTT
The DNA here is from genome assembly GCA_019973895.1 of Chrysanthemum seticuspe. Lineage (NCBI taxonomy): Eukaryota > Viridiplantae > Streptophyta > Magnoliopsida > Asterales > Asteraceae > Chrysanthemum > Chrysanthemum seticuspe. The sequence goes on along the minus strand of BPTQ01000008.1, from coordinate 152,579,271 downwards.
CTTTAGCAATACCTTGTGATCTTCTTGGTAGAACAATCTGCTTCATTGGTTTTTCAATTTCAGCATCTAATTCAGCCTGTAACTTTCTAGCAGCTTCTTCATTTTGAGCCTCTTGAATAGCTCTTGATTCTGCTAAAGTGAGTTTCTTCTTTTTCTTTGTTTCTACCAGGATACCTTTTCCATTATCCTTTGGATCTAACTCTTGAGTAAGTTGAGAAGAAGTTTGTAAGACTTGAGGTTGTTCAACTCCAGGAATACTAATACCTCTTGGTCTTGACATGTTGAGCATTATTTGAACAATGGTCTCATCATCACTAGCAGTATGCTCCTTTTGCTGAATCGGACTAGAAGTACCAGCTTCTTCATGTAAAATTGTTCAAGGACCAGCTTCTTCATCAAAATTTAAAGTTCTTGGTGTAATAAGCTTTTGCCTAAAAGTACCTTGAAGAGCAGTACCTTGATCACCAGTTCTTTGAGCATCAGTACTTTGAACACCAGTATCTTGAACATCAGTACTTTGTATACCAACACCTTGAGCATCAGATCCTTGAGCATCAGCTGCAGCATCTGGTTCTTCATCTAGATTTTCATGAGGTTGAGTATCTTCATAAGGTTCAGCATCTTCATTCAAATTCTCTTGCTCTAAATTCCTCCCCAATTGGAATGAAGACTGCTTGTGAAATTTCTTGCCCTTAGAGACATTCCTAAATTTCTGACCTCTCTTCTTCTGTGATTTCACCCACAACCTGTGATGTTGAACTAGTGGCCAGACGAATTTTTTCAATCTCTTGAACTTGTTGTTCAACTTCAACAGCTTGAGCTTCATTATCCTTCTTCAACCTCATTAACTCCCTTGTTAATGCATAATTATCCAGAACTACTCCCTCAGTAGTCATGACTCCCTCATCTCTTCCAGATGTTTGAGACCCATTTGTTGAAGTATAATCATTGGGAGACGATGATGGATTCACATCTGGTTCTGAATTAGCATGTGCAGTACCTTGCAAAGATGCAGTACTTTCCCTTGAAGCAGTATGTTGAGAAGCAGTTTCTTACCTTGAAGGCTCAGTATCATGACTTGAATCTGCTTCATCTCTAACAGCATGTGCTACTTCCATCATATGAACAGTTAAAGGTGTATTTCTCCTAGAAAACTTATCACTCTTTCTAGCCATAAATGTAAACACCTTTGGAAGAAGTACAACATCAGGTAACAAGCTTGAAGGTTTAGGTATATCCTTAAGCTATTTGTTCAAGAATAATTGAACAAATCTAGGGTACATCAGGAATGGTGAACCATTAGAGATATGAGAAAGCATTCCATCCAAAATCATACGTGAAAAGTTAAAGGGTTGATTGGTAGCTAATCCCACTAATGCAGAAGTTATGTTGGCACCAAACTGTTCCCATGAAGTACTTTTGGGACTCAAGCAATGAAGTAAAATATGAACGAGATATTTCCATTGAGGACTAAACAAGGGCTTCTTAAAATTAGTTTCAGTGAGTGAACCTTCATACCCTATATCTCTAAATGTATCCCAAAGTACTTGTTTGTCAAAACAAACATCACCGTCTTCATCATGAAACAATAAATCTTCCCTTATTGTAGCTTCAGTAATTCTAACAATCCTTCCAGTAACCTTAGCTTGAATGAATGATTCATCATCTTGCAAATGAGATCTAGCAGTAGCCCAAAATTGTTGAATCCATGGTTCAATGATGTCAGGGTTGATCAGCAGAGCATAATTGATTAATGAACCAGTTAGGAAATCAATAATATCATGAAAAGTGATATTGGTTGGTGTCTTGTCCAAATTAGCAACCATGTTGTGTTTACTACAGATGTTACGATTAGCCATTGCTTGTTTGTTAGGAGAATTTATGAATTTGCGAAGGTGAGTGTTGATGAGAAAAGTGATAAATGGATTGACAAGAATAAAGAAGAGAGTAAAAATTGGTAGGGTAGTTATTTATAGGTAAGATTTAAAAAATCAAATCCCAATTAATAAAGTTACCGTTGTTAAATTTTACCCCTTATTTTTTACCGTTGTAACAGTACTTTGACAAGACAACAGTGCTTTCCACGTAAGCAGTACTTTCAAAGCAGTACTTCCAGATAAATTCCAAGCAGTACTTTCCATCCTCTTCGCCACAAGAGCAAAAACATCAAAGTACATTGTGTTGCTTCCCCTCAAACAATGCATAGGACTAAACTAAACTAATATTGAGTCCTCCCCTTAAACGTAGCTTAATAATTAATCATTCCAATACTCACTACTAAATGGTTGAATCTTGAAACATCAAAGCCCTTTGTGAGTAGATCAGCTACATTGTCATATGTGTGGACCTTGACAACATTAATGAACCTATGCTCATAACAATCACAAATAAAGTGATGCCGAATCTGAATGTGCTTGGTCTTGGAATGATAAACAGGATTCTTGACAATGAAAATGGTACTCTCATTGTCAATGTAGATAGGAGTATTCTTAAAATTGAATCCATAATCCAAGAGTTGATTCTGCATCCACAGTACTTGTCCACAACAACTTACAGCAGCAACATATTCTGCTTCAGTTGATGATGTTGCTGCAATGGTTTGTTTCTTACATTGCCACGAGACTAATCTTCTTCCAAGATATTGGCATCCTCCAGTGGTTAATCTTATATCATAATTATCTCCTGCATAATCACTATCTGAAAAAGCTTCCAAGTGAAAAGGTGAATCTTTAGGATACCACAACCCTAACTTAGGTTGTTGCTTGAGATAACTAAAAATCCTCTTGACTGCATGCATATGAGAGACCTTAGGTGAGACTTGATATCTTGCACATAAACATACAACAAACATGATGTCAGGTCTAGATGCAGTTAAGTACATAAGACAACCAATCATTGATCTGTAAAGTTTGACATCCACAGCTGCTCCATCTTCATATTTTCCTAATGAGTTTAAAGCTTTAATGGGTGTGGTGACCAGCTTGATAGTACTGAAGTTAAACTTTTTAAGAATGTCAGTGACATACTTTTCTTGACTAATAAAGATTCCAGTACTTGATTGTTTAACTTGAAGCCCCAAAAAGAAAGTTAATTCACCCATGGAACTCATTTGAAACTCTTGTTGCATGAGCTGCTCAAATTCTTTCACCATTGACTGTTTTGTAGCTCCAAAGATAATATCATCTACATATACTTGAACAAGCATTATATCCTTTTTGTCTCTCTTGATAAACAAATTATTATCAATAGCACCTCTCCTGTAACCATGTTGCAATAGAAAAGTGGAGAGTCTTTCATACCAAGCTCTAGGGGCTTGATGAAGGCCATACAGAGCCTTAATAAATTTGTAGACTTTGTTTGGATGTGCAGGATCCTCAAAACCAGGAGGTTGTTTTACATAGACTTCCTCTGTATTTTTGCCGTAAAGAAAGGCACTTTTGACATCCATTTGATAAACAGGAAATCCCATATAAGATGCAAAAGCAAGAAATAATCTGATGGCTTCAATCCTTGCTACAAGAGCAAACACTTCATCATATTCCACTCCTTCTTCTTGTCTATATCCTTGTGCAACCAATCTTGCTTTGTTCTTGATGACATTACCTCTTTCATCCCTCTTGACTCTGAAAACCCATCTTGTACCAATGACTTTCTTTTCATCTGGTAAATCACATAGTATCCAAACATCTTGAAGTTTGAATTGAAGAAGTTCTTCTTGCATGGCTTCAACCCAACTCTCTTTGGCTAATGCTTGAGCTACACTCTTGGGTTCTTCTTGAGAGATAAAACAGGTAAACAAGCATGTTTGTTGATCCTTATGATTCATCCTAATTTTTTTATAAACAAAGCTAAGCAAAGCATTATGTGGCTTAGAGAAACCTGTGAAAACGTAGAGGGGGGGGGGTGAATACGTTTCCATTTCAAACTTAAAACTTTTGTATCAATTATAGTATAAACCATTTCATTTGCTAATCTCGACGCGAGGATGCATTTAACGCATTACGGCATGTAAGGCCAACCCCTTAATATCACATAAGATTCCGCAAGATTAATGGTTCATTATAAATCAAGTTTCACCATTATTAGTCCGGTCGCTTTTTCTTGATAGACCAAGTGTCATAATATGTGAAGTGTTAAATATAGTTTATGACTATATGATAGACCAAGTATGTATCACAAACATAGACATCAACCACAATGTAATGCAAGAATAAACGTAAAGCGATAAGTAAAAGGATAGACAAACCAACACGAGGATTTATAGTAGTTCGGCTACAAGGACACCTTCCTTGCCCTACTCCACTCCCCGAGTCACCTACTCGAGAGTTCGTAATCACTACACCAAATCCTTATGGCGGAGAAGCCTTCACAACATCGCTTACACCTTTTTCTGGTACAAAGCTAAATACCGAGTTCTTTCACACCAAGGCGAACCACACCTATCACAACGTCGCCTACCCTTTATACGGTGCTAGGCTAACAACCGAGTTCTTTCACTCCAAGGAGAACTAATCCTATCACAACGTCGCCTACCCTTTATTAGGTACTAGGCTAAGCACCTAGTTCCATTACTATGGAGGAACTACTACCCTTCACAACACAACACCTAGTATCAAGGAGATCCACTCCTTGTTACAACACCATCTAGGATATCAATATCCTTGGATTAATACTACTCTATCTTGTACATCGAAACACACCATATTGAATGTACACCCTAGGCATCTTTCACTAATGCCTTTGGCACATCTATGACACCCGTTATGTTTTGTGGCCCAACATAACAAACCTTGTGTTTTATAGCACAAACACATAAACCATCTTGTCTAGTTATAGATACAAGAATATGATACTAGACATTATCTAAGATAATGTGTCTAATGGATATGAAATCCTAAACTAAACATCATGAACCCAAAGCATGATGTAGTTAGTCTTCTATGAATGAAGATGACAAGTTTCCCAAGCTTGTTGTAGAAGATCTTCATGAGCTTGTATCTTGTGATGGGTGATCACTTCAGTAGGTAAGGATGCAAGATCTCTAAGCTTGCTATAGAGGATCACTTCGGGAGTATGCTTACAACAAATGAAAGTTAGAAGCATTATGATCATATGAGATGAGGGTGGTTTACATGTTTCCTAATGATCTAACTATCCTAGAAATGGTGGAGAGAAACTATGTGTTGAGGTGTGTTTTACAATGAAGAAATGGCTCTCTATTTATAGAAGAAAACTAGCCACTATTCCCCGGATCCCACGGATCCCTCCGTTGAGGGATCCGTCCAATGTATTACTGGGGATCCGTGGGATGCTCCCTTTTACCAATGGGTTTTTTGGTTATGGGTCATGGGTCATGGGTTATGGGTTGGTCCATGGGTATTCTTTTAGATTCAATGTATCTAATGAGTACATTGTATCTAGTCAAGTGGGTATGGGTCAATACCATGGGTTATGGATATGATCCATGGGTTTTGAGTGCCCACCAAGGGTACAATGTATCTAGACATTGGGTATGGGTCATGGACTTTGGGTTTTACCCAACTACATTCAATGTATTTGGTCAATGGGTCAAATACTTAAGTTTCTACCCATTTATATTACCCATTATAATACATACTAGTTATGTATATATTTACCCAATATGTAAACACTAGTTGTTATATATAAACTATTTAACTAAACATGTTTTAATGGTTTGTTGGGGGTTTGATCATAACGCAACATAACAAACATGTACGAACATGTGTTGTAGCATACAAGGACTTGAGTCGTCGAGGGGTGTTGAGAGTATGTTGAGACAAAATATAATTACAAGTAACTTATACATTTTACGTTATGTATTACAAGTTACATGTCTGGAAGAATCGATTTTGAGAATGTCAGATATGTGAAGGAGCTAAAGTTCAACTTGTTGTCAGTCTCTCAAATTTGTGATAAAAAGCATCCTATGTTATTCACTAACACAGAATGTCTCATCCTTTCTTCTGACTTCAAACCTGTTGATGATGACTTGGTAGTACTTAGAGTATCAAGGACAAATGATGTGTATAGTTTAGACATGAAGAGTCTACATTCCTATGGAAGAGCTACATGTTTGGTGGCTAAAGCAACATCTGAAGAGGCACATCAATGGCATAGAAGATTGGGCCATGTGAATTTCAAGAACATCAACAAACTGGTCAAAGGCAATTTAGTTAGAGGTTTACCTTCAAAGACTTACAAGAATGATCAATCATGTTTGGCATGCAAGAAGGGTAAACAACACAAAGCTTCCTGCAAGAAGCTTGAGGAAAGAGCTATTAGAGAACCATTGGAGCTGTTACATATGGATTTATTTGGACCTGTCTCTGTGGCAAGTTTAAATAAGAAGAAGTACTGTTTGGTTATTACTGATGATTGTAGTAGATTCAGTTGGGTTTTCTTTTTGGGCTTTAAAGATGATACCTTTGATGCTATTCAGACTCTAATAATAGCACTTGAAAACCAATTAAGACTCAAGGTTAGAGGTATAAGATGTGACAATGGAACTGAATTCAAGAACAAGCCTATGGATGACTTTTGTGCAAATAAAGGCATAAAGAGGGAGTTTAGTATTGCTAGAACACCACAGCAAAATGGTGTTGCAGAGAGGAAGAATAGGACTTTGATTGAAGCAGCTAGGACAATGCTAGCAGATTCCCATCTCCCTATTCAATTTTGGGCAGAAGCTGTAAGTACTGCATGCTATGTACTTAACAGGGTCTCTGTCACCAAACCACAGATGAAGACACCCTATGAATTACTGATGGGCAATAAACCCAACATTCGTTTTATGAAGCCTTTTGGATGCCCTCTTACTATTTTGAACACCATTGATAATCTGGGGAAGTTTGATGGCAAGTCTGAAGAAGGTTACTTATTGGGATATTGCACTAACAGTAAAGGCTTTAGAGTCTACAACAGAGTTACTAAGAAGATTCAAGATTGTCTTCATGTTGAGTTTTTAGAAGATCAAGACAATGAGAAAGGAAAAGGTCCTGATTGGATGTTTGATCTTGAGATTTTATCTCCTTCGATGAATTATGTTCCTGTTAGAGAAGAAAATCAACCTTTGCACACTGAAGAAGCTATTCAATATGTTGTTCATGATGTTCATATTAGACCTGATGCTGTTCCTGATAAAGATCCTGTGAATCCAAAACAAAGTACTGCTATTCCTAAGCAACGTACTGATTCTCCAAAACAAAGTACTGTTGCACCACAATCCTCATTATCTGCAGAGGATCAATCTATTCAAGAGGAACTTAATCAGATGCTTCTTCAAGATGTATTAGCACATTCTTACACTGATGCACAAAGGAGAGCTCATGAAGAGGCAAAGAAGAAGAACAAGACTGCAGAGTACTCTCACAGTACTTTGGACAATACTTTTGACCAAAGTACTGCTGCACCTGTTGACAGTACTGTAGATGATTTGGATGATCCTACCATGCCTGGGTTAGAAGAAACTGATGATGAGCTTGAAGATGAAGGTATTTTCACAGATTCCAATGAAGGTGCTGATTATACTAACTTAGATGATACATATGAAGTTCCACAGCCACCAATCTTACGAATTCATAAGAATCATCCAACTGATCAAATCATTGGTCCTTCTGCTTCTGGAGTTATTACAAGACACAAAGCTAAGGGTCTCTCTAAACCTCAAAATGCTTTACTTAGCTTTGTATATAAACAAAACAGGCTAAATCATAAGGACCATCAAACCTGCTTATTTACTTGTTTCATCTCTCAAGAGGAACCCAAGAATATTGCTCAAGCTTTGACTAAAGAAAGCTGGGTTGAAGCTATGCAGGAAGAACTTCTTCAATTTAAACTTCAAGAAGTTTGGGTTTTATGTGATCTTCCAGACGGGAAGAGAGTTATTGGAACCAGATGGGTTTTTAGAGTCAAAAGAGATGAAAGAGGGAATGTTATCAAAAACAAGGCAAGGTTAGTTGCTCAGGGTTATAGACAGGAGGAAGGGGTAGATTATGATGAGGTATTTGCTCCTGTAGCAAGGATTGAAGCTATTAGAATATTTCTTGCTTTTGCTTCATACATGGGTTTTCAAGTCTATCAGATGGATGTCAAGAGTGCCTTTCTATATGGCACTATTACAGAAGAGGTGTATGTGAAACAACCTCCAGGTTTTGAAGATCCTAAACACCCAAACAAAGTCTATAAGGTGGTTAAGGCTCTTTATGGTCTTCATCAGGCACCTAGAGCTTGGTATGAGAGGCTCTCTACATTCTTACTGCAACATGGATACAGGAGGGGTGCTATAGACAAGACTTTGTTTATCAAGAGAGACAAGAAGGATATCATGTTAGTTCAAGTTTATGTTGATGATATTATCTTTGGGGCTACCAAACAGTCCATGGTTAAGGAGTTTGAGCAGCTGATGCAGAAGGAATTTCAAATGAGTTCAATGGGAGAGTTAACATTCTTTTTAGGACTTCAGGTTAAGCAGTCAAAGGAAGGAATTTTCATTAGCCAAGACATGTATGTTACAGATATACTTAAGAAGTTTAATTTTGATGATATGAAGGCTGTTACTACACCTATTAAATCTATCAATTCATTGGGTAAAGATGAAGATGGACAGCCTGTTGAAGTCAAGTTATACAGATCTATGATTGGCTCTCTTATGTATCTTACTGCATCAAGGCCTGATATCATGTTTGCAGTTTGTCTATGTGCAAGATATCAAGTCTCACCTAAGATCTCTCACATGAATGCAGTAAAAAGAATTTTCTGTTATTTGAAACAACAACCTAAGTTGGGGTTGTGGTATCCTAAAGAGTCACCTTTTCACTTAGAATCTTTTTCAGATAGTGACTATGCAGGTGATAATTATGATAGAAGATCCACAACTGGTGGATGCCAATATCTTGGAAGAAGGTTAGTCTCCTGACAATGCAAAAAGCAGACAATTGCAGCAACATCATCTACTGAAGCTGAATATGTAGCTGCTGCAAGTTATTGTGGTCAAGTTTTGTGGATGCAAAATCAACTCTTGGACTATGGGTTCAATTTTAAGAATACTCCTATCAATATTGATAATGAGAGTACTATTTGTATTGTGAAGAATCCTGTGTATCATTCCAAGACAAAGCATATTCAGATTAGGCATCATTTTATTAGAGATTGCTATGAGCATAGGCTCATTAATGTGGTTAAAGTTCACACGGATGACAATGTAGCTGATTTACTCACAAAAGGTTTTGATGTGTCACGATTCAATCACTTGGTCGTGAGCATTGGAATGATTAACTACTAATCTATGCTTGAGGGGAGGATGCTTGTTTATACTTAGTTTATATGAAGGTATTTGGCAATGTACTGTTTTTCCTGAAAGTACTGCTTGGAAAGTCCTGCTTGGGAAAGTACTGCTTATGTGGAAAGTACTGTTTGTCGTATTAAAGTACTGTTCCAACGGTAATATTGATGGGTAATTGGTAGTAACGGTAACTTTGTTATTTAGGCTGTGATTTTTCAAATCTCACCTATAAATAACTACTTTTCGATTTTCCCTATCATATTATTACTTTACATCTTTTCCATACTTATCTCCCAATTACCATCTCTTTATTATTCGATACAATCTTTATTGTGCTCACTTTTTCAACAATGGTGAATCGTTTAACTGTTTCGAAGCACAATATGGTGGCTAATTTGGACAAGACTGTGGCGAATGTGGCTTTTTATGATATAATTGATTATCTTACTGGGTCGACTATTAGTTATGCTCTTTTAGTTGAGCCGGATATTATTGAACCTTGGATTCAAGAATTTTGGGCTAATGCAAGAGATAATATGGTGGATGAATATTATATTAGATCAACAGTTGCTGGACGGACTATCAAGATTACAGAAGCCTCTATTCGAGAAGATTTATTATTTGATGATGAAGATGAGGCTATTCGATTTGACAAGCAACTGATTTGGGATACTTTTAGGAATCTTGGTTATGAAGGATCTTTGACAGAGCAAACATTCAAGAAAGCATTATTCTGTCCTCAATGGAAGTTCTTGATTCATGTACTGCTCCATTGCATAAGTTCTAAAAGTACTTCTTGGGAGCAGTTTGGGTCAAATATAGCATCTGCTGTGGTTGGTTTAGCTACAGACAGAATGTTTAATTTTTCAAGGCTTATTTTGGATGGGATGCTATCACATATATCATCTGGGTCAAAATGGTTGATGTACCCAAGGTTTATACAGGTTTTCTTAAACAAGCAATTGGCTGATGTTCCAAAACCTGCTGCTTTCTTACCTGTTATTGTGCAACAAGCCAAAATTTATACATTCATGGCTAGGCGAAGTGCTTTGTTCAGAGGTGGAGACATTCCATTAACTACTACAATGATGGAAGTTGTTCAAGCTGTACATGATGCAGCTGGAGAGGATGAAGAAAGTGAAGGTACTGATTCTGTACAAGGTATTGCTTCACAGAGTGCTACCTCACAAGGTACTGCATCTGCAAGTACTGCTTCTATTGAAGGTACTGCATCTTTACAGGGTACTGTTTCTCCAAGCCCTAAGGTTCAAGCAGAGATTGAGAGAACACCTACTCCATCTCCTCAACGTTCTGTTCCTGTTTCAGAGGCACATTCACATCTTCAAGGTGATGATCATACTATACCTCGTGAAGGTTTGACTTTGGATAATTATGCTTTGACAAGGGAGCTAGTTAGGTTGAACAAGACTGTTGAGAGTCAAGCTAAGGCACTTAGGAAGTTGAGACGAAAGTATATCCGGTTGAGGAATTTTATTAAACCCTATATTCAAGGTTTCAACTTATGGGTTAAAGAGGAAAACAAACGTCGTAAAAAACTTCGAAAGGAATTAAAACGAAAGAAGGTTCCTAAATCATCTTCTGTCAACTTGGGGAGGAATTTAGAAAAGGAAAATTTGAAAGAAGATGTTACAAAGAAGAAAGAATCTGTAAGTACTGCAGAAAAGATTATTTCAGAATCTGAGGAACAAGAAGAAGAAGTGCAGGTTCAAGGTACTGATGATCAAGGTACTGAACATGATGATCAAGGTACTGAACATCAAAGTTATGATCTTCATACATCTAGGCAAGAAGTAATAACACCAATAACTCCAAGGGTATTGAATTTTGAAGAAGAAGCTGGTCCTTCTACAACTGTTATAGAAGAAGAGGAGGAAGCTACATTCAAACCTATTCATTCTGCGAGTGATGATGAATTAATTGCTACAATGTTAGATTTGTCAAAACCAAGAGGAGGAGTTACTATTAGAGATGCACAAGAAGAAGAAACACCAAGAGCTTCTGAACCTGCAATTGATCCTAAAGACAAAGGAAAAGGCATTCTGGTTGAAACTAAGAAGAAGAAACTCACTTTAGCAGAACTTAGAGCAATTGAAGTTGCTAGGAATGAAGCTGCAGCCAGAAAAGTTCAAGAAGAGTTAAATGCTAAATATAGAGAAGAACAGGAAGCTCAAGAAGCTCAGAATAGAGAAGCAGCTCAGAAATTACATGAGGAATTGAATGCTGAAGCTACTGAAATATTACAGTCACCTACACCTGTTAGATTTATGTCAAGAAGACCTAATTTAGCTAAAGAAAGGAATGCAATGATGGCATATTTAAAAAGCAGAGGATTTAAAGGATTGCAGAAGCTAAATTATGTGGATATGAAACGATTATATGATGCTGAGAGAGAAGCTTATAAGAAAGATGTTGCAGGCATTAAAGACTTTAGAGAAGAAGCTCATTGGACTGAAGCTGAAAGGAAGAAAAGCTTAAAGAGAAAAAGAAAAACTGAATTAAGATCTGAGACTAGTGATGAATTGAAGAATTATCTCAGAGTGGTAGATTTTGATTATACAAATGAAGATAATGACATGAAGATGAACAGATCAAAGATTAGTGTTTTCAAAGTTGTGAAATCTAAGAATGGAGATTACATGGTTTTTCATAAAGAATATGAAAGCTTCAAAGTTTTCAAAAGGCTATGGGATTTGCTGCATATTATAGATAGAGTAGATCTATTCTACTTATATCATGTTGTGAAGACTTATTTTGAAGATAATCCATTAGAAGGGATTGGTTTGGTTTTACATGGTGATCTCATAACTATGTGGGAAACTGAAGAAGAGAGCACTGATGATATCTGGAAGAATCAAGAAAGCTAGGAAATAGTTTGCTGGAGATTCTTTGAAGAATCTGGAGTTCATGTTTTGGAGCTGGAAAATGGAACAATGATACACATGTTTGCAGAAAGAAGATACCCTCTTACAGTTGAGCTCATGAGAAGAATGCTAGAGCATGGATTGGAAGTAGAAGAGGCTAATGAAACTGCTTGCATGGTTATCAATTTGTTTATAAACTGGACTACCATTGCTGAGAATGATCTATAACTGGTATGAATTTTATTTGAATAAATACTTTTTGATATATCAGTACTTTTATTCAAAGTACTGCTTATCAGACAGTACTTTCATCAAAGTACTGTTTGCTGAACTAAACCGGTTAAATGAATTTTAGAAGAAACCTTTTTGCTAAGTAATAAATATTTTGAGATAAAGGTTGAATAAATGGTTTTTGTGATGATAACATCAATAGGTTATCAATCCACCATGGTTACAAAAGGATTGACTAATCCATGAGCAAACGGCTCTGGTAAAGATATATCAAATCCGTTTTTAGTTGACAACTTGCTAATAAGTTGGATGGTCATCAACTCACCATATCAGTAATGTGAAGAGTTGGCTAGCCCACAAGAAAATGGCTTGTGGTAAAGGCTGTGGAAAAACCATTATTGGTAATTAGTTCACCATTAGATAGAAGAATTAACTAGTCCAGAAGGGTACAGCTTTTGGTAAAGACAAAACAAATCTGTTGATAGCTGGTGGTTTGCTAAAAATCATATGGTTATCAATGTACCATGGTCTTACACACCAAAACATTTGGCTACTCCAGAGATAATGGCTTGGGTAAAGAGATCTAAATCCATTAAATTTTCAATGATTCAATTGGAAGTGATGAGAATAGTATGCAACTTAAACTGAATTAATGTACAAATTGTCATATGTTGATGTGTTGCTGAAAAGATGGAGCTTGCTGAATGATGTTGTGGAAAGAACAATTCTAAGAGATACTTTGACAAGCACATATATTACAGAGATACAATCTAAAGACTAAGAAACAATCCGTTTTAAAGATGAAGCTGTTAAAGATATATTCACAAAGGAACTTGAAGTCAAGCAAGTAGAATTCAAGTTAGGGGAGGATTGTTGGGATATGAAAGTGCTGAAGATATCAAAGTACTGAAGATATGAAAGTACTGTAAGCTGCAAAGTACTGGAAGAAGTCAAAGAGTCAAAGTACTGCTAAAGACAAAGTCAAAGTACTGCAAGAGGAAGTCAAAGTACTGCTAGAACAAAAGAACTATTATATTCGTTTATGGAAAGTATTGTATTCCATGTTTAGATTACTTGTCGTACAAGGTTATCAATTGTAAACCGACTAGGATATCCTTGAGCCTATAAAAGGACTCCTAGATTGGCATTAGAGGTACGATTTCAGAAAAAGAGTTTTAGAGTTTACGAATTAGTGTTTTAGAGAAAAGTTCGATTATCTTAGAGTTGTATTAGATTATCTGCATAATAAGCAGATTTAGAGTTTATAATAAAGTTATTCTTCTTAGCTTTGTTAAGTAAATTCCGCGTACTTGATAAAGATTGCTCAGTGTTTCTTTGTTAATAACTTAGGATTTATCCGAGGTTATTAAACCTTAACAATCTAGTTAAGTTAGTTTGATTAAAGTATATCGATCCAACACAATCTAGTCATTACGGATGGTGATTAACATACAATGAGCTTCGTCCATGAAGTCATGTAGCTCTTCTCTATCAAAGCAAGATAATCTCTTGATGAGGCAAGTGGTTGTGATTAACTAAAAAAGTTAATTTTACAACTTGTTTGATAAGTAATCCTAAGACAATGCAAAGTATTTCCATTGTAAACTTACTTTAGGAAAACATAGGAGTATAAATTTCTCAAGTGAGAGAATGAATATGAGACTATTACTAGCGGTGCTCAATTATGGCTAAACATGACCATTTTTACGGGCGATTCCACATACCCAAATTCTCTCAAGGAAGCAATTCAACCGTTAGGTCAAATTGAGTTTCTAGTGCAATAAGTTCTCCAGTATTCATTCTCAAGTTAGGAAAATTTATATTCCTACAATGGCCTATCGAAGAGTAACAATGATGATACTTTGCTTCGTTTATATTAATATTATACTTGAAACAACTAAGGTGATGAAGGTGTCGAAAAATTAAAAGTTGTCCATATGGTGAACAAAAAAATGGTTGGATGAGTTAGTTCAACATATGTGGTTGGAAATCTCGAGTTTGGACTTTCGGATATGAACAATTATATTTGCGTTGCAAAATAATTTACTTGAGTATATCGGATGAAATAATAAAGTTGTCAATCCTACTATGAAGCTTGGAGAGCGATAATGAAAAGGAAAACGGGAGAGTACATCATCAACACAAGTGTAGGTTATGATCCGATGTACATTCTTGTTGTTTTTAGAAAACGATACAAGAAAATATGAAATCAAGAAATCATATAGGCACATAAAACATTTATGTTGCACACATGACAAACTCAATCAAAAAGCCATTTTAGTGTGTTATATGTTTTAAAACATTTTTATAAAACTAACATTTTTGACACAACTAGATGTTATCCCAAACACTCCTTCAAGTAGCACATTGATTAGTAGAAAATTACTAAATCGACAAGCAAGAGAATGAATAGCAAGGTAAGGAAACCACATATGTTAATCAATCAAACAAGCACAAAAGCTATTTGAGATAAGCAAATAATCAAGTAATGCAAGGGAAACAATTTATCATTTAGCATAGCATACGGAAGTTCTTTTCATCGCTTTGTGTTAAACATGTATACCAAGCTTGATTAGTTTCCTTTATAAATATGATCAAAACCTTAATTTCAAAAGAGGACACATTGTTATTCAAAGATGAAAACATCCGTCTCCAATTAGATCAAAAGTTTGTGCAAAAGTTATGACTAAAAAATGATTTTACATTATAAATCAATGATTCTCTAAATTTTTGTTTTGAATCAGTTTAGGAAATCATTTTTAAATGAAAGTAGACTCAACTACCTTTAAAACAATAGGTGGCACGACTTCTAACGACTTACGGTTAATTAGTTATGAATTTTTGAAATTCAGACAAAACTGTCTTTTGTACCACGGATCCCACGGATCCTTTGCTTTAGGGATCCGTCCAGTGTAACCTGAGGGATCCACGGATCTGACACAGAATTACAAAAATTTTCGTTTTGACCTGACAAAAAGGTTTAACCTTTGTAGACTTTTTAGTGAAGTTATATTAACCATTTTTACCTTTATTCAAGCTTGATTAACAAGATATCTAACAACAAAACTTCAAAGAAAAAAAAATCAACAAAACACTTTTCATATTATGCTTGACTACACCAAAAATTTAATACGAGGACCTTACTCGTTTTGAAAAGCATTTGTTTTAAAAATTAGAGCCAACCCGCTCTGATACCAATTGTGAAAACGTAGAGGGGGGGGGGGTTAATACGTTTCCGTTTCAAACTTAAAACTTTTGTATCAATTATAGTATAAATCATTGCATTTGCTAATCTCGAACCGAGGATGCATTTAACGCATTACGGCATGTAAGGCCAACCCCTTAATATCACATAAGATTCCGCAAGATTAATGGTTCATTATAAATGAAGTTTCACCATTATTAGTCCGGTTGCTTTTGCTTGATCAAGCGTGCCATAATATGTAAAGTGTTAAATATAGTTTATGACTATATGATAGATCAAGTATGTATCACAAACATAGACATCAACCACAATGTAATGCAAGAATAAACGTAAAGCGATAAGTAAAAGGATAGACAAACCAACATGAGGATTTATAGTGGTTCGGCTACAAGGACACCTTCCTTACCCTACTCCACTCCCAGAGTCACCTACTTGAGAGTTCGTAATCACTACACCAACTCCTTATAGCGGAGAAGCCTTCACAACGTCGCTTACACCTTTTTCCGGTACAAAGCTAAATACTGAGTTCTTTCACACCAAGGCGAACCACACCTATCACAACGTCGCCTACCCTTTATACGGTGCTAGGCTAACCACCGAGTTCTTTCACTCCAAGGAGAACTAATCCTATCACAACGTCGCCTACCCTTTATTAGGTACTAGGCTAAGCACCTAGTTCCATTACTATGGAGGAACTACTACCCTTCACAACACAACACTTAATCTCAAGGAGATACACTCCTTGTTACAACATCATCTAGGATATCAATATCCTTGGATCCAATACTACTCTATCTTGTACATCGAAACACACCATATCGAATGTACACCCTAGGCATCTTTCACTAATGCCATTGACACGGATCTTCGGCACTCTTCACTAATGCCTTTGACACATCTATGACACCCGTTATGTTTTGTGGCCCAACATAACAAACCTTGTGTTTTATGGCACAAACACATAAACCATCTAGTCTAGTCATAGATACAAGAATATGATACTAGACATTATCCAAGACAATGTGTCTAATGGATATGAAATCCTAAACTAAACATCATGAACCCAAAGCATGATGTAGTTAGTCTTCTATGAATGAAGATGACAAGTTTCCCAAGCTTGTTGTAGAAGATCTTCATGAGTTTGTATCTTGTGATGGGTGATCACTTCAGTAGGTAAGGATGCAAGATCTCTAAGCTTGCTATGGAGGATCACTTCGGGAGTATGCTTACAACAAATGAAAGTTATAAGCATTATGATCATATGAGATGAGGGTGGTTTACATGTTTCCTAATGATCTATCTATCCTAGAAATGGTGGAGAGAAACTATGTGTTGAGGTGTGTTTTAGAATGAAGAAATGGCTCTCTATTTATAGAAGAAAACTAGCCACTGTTCCCCGGATCCCACGGATCCCTCCCTTCAGGGACCCGTCCAGTGTATTACTGGGGATCCGTGGGACGCTCCTTTTTACCCATGGGTTTTTTGGTTATGGGTCATGGGTTATAGGTTGGTCCATGGGTATTCTTTTAGATTCAATGTATCTAATGAGTACATTGTATCTAGTCAAGTGGGTATGGGTCAATACCATGGATTATGGATATGATCCATGGGTTTTGAGTGCCCACCAAGGGTACAATGTATTTAGACATTGGGTATGGGTCATGGACTTTGGGTTTTACGCAACTACATTCAATGTATTTGGTCAATGGGTCAAATACTTAAGTTTCTACCCATTTATATTACCCATTATAATACATACTAGTTATGTATATATTTACCCAATATGTAAACACTAGTTGTTATACATAAACTATTTAACTAAACATGTTTTAATGGTTTGTTGGGGGTTTGATCATAACGCAACATAACAAACATGTACGAACCTGTGTTGTAGCATACAAGGACTTGAGTCGTCGAGGGGTGTTGAGAGTATGTTGAGACAAAATATAATTACAAGTAACTTATACATTTTACGTTATGTATTACAAGTTACATGTTTGTCATCAACAAAACAAATGAGAATGTATAGATTAAATATCGTAATATTTTCACTAACAAAACCTTTTGCTTTTGTTTTTGTGAACACTCCTGAAGTAGAAGGTCCAATGATTTGACCAGCAGGATGATCTTTATGAACTCTTAATGTAGAAGTTTGTGGAACTGCAAGATCATCACCTAAATTTGTTAAATCAGCTTCTTCATTGGAATTTGAGAAAATACCTTCATCTTCTAATTCATCATCAGTGTCTTCTAACCCAGGCATGTTTGGATCATTCAAATCATCAGAAGTACTGTCAATTGCTTCAGCAGTACTTTAATCCAAAGTACTATGATCCAAGGTACTGTGAGAGTAATCTGTACTCTTACCCTTTTTCTTTGCTGCTTCATAGGCTCTTCTTTGATCATCTTCATAAGATTTTGCTATTTTTTCTTGAAAAAGCATCCTAGTAAGTTCATCTTGGAGATCTTGATCTTCATCAGACAATGTGGATTTTGGTTCAACAGTACTTTTCTCCTTTTCAATAGTTATGGGTTCTTCATCAGGAACATCATCAGATCTAAGATTAACTCCATGAACAATGTACTGTAAATCTTCTTCTTTGTGAACAACTTCATTTTCTTCTCTGACAAGAACATAGTTCATAGAAGGAGTCAAAACATGAAGATCAAACATCCAATCAGGACTTTTACCTTTTTGATTGTCTTGATTTTTAAGGAATTCAACATGAAGACAATCTTGAACCTTTTTGGTAACCTTGTTGTACACTCTAAATCCTTTGCTATTGGTACAGTAGCCCAATAAGTATCCTTCATCTGACTTGCCATAAAACTTTCCCAGAGTATCAATAGTATTGAGAATATTCAGAGGACAGCTAAAAGGTTTCATAAAACGAATGTTGGGTTTGTTTCCCATAAGCAACTCATAAGGTGTCTTCATCTAAGGTTTAGTGACTGATACTCTATTTAACACATAACAAGCAGTACTTACAGCTTCAGCCCAAAATTGAATAGGTAATAAAGAATCTGCAAGCATTGTTTTGGCTGCTTCTATCAATGTTCTGTTCTTACACTCTACAACACCATTTTGCTGTGGAGTTCTAGCAATGCTAAACTCCCTCTTAATCCCTTTCTTAGCACAAAATTCATCCATAAACTTGTTTTTGAATTCAGTCCCATTATCACATCTAATAGATCTTACTTTGATTCTCAATTGATTTTCAAGGGCTATTATATAGATTCACTAACAAACCTAATCGCTAAATAACTCTAATATCGTACTTGCATGTAAGTTCTAAGTCACGTATCTAAGTCGCACCTCTCTAATGCCAATCTAGGGATCCTTTTATAGGCATAAGGAATACCCTAGTCGGTTTACAATTATAATCCTTGTATGACAAGTAAACTAATTATAATCTAATAATATTCTAGAATTACATAATAATCCTTAAACGATTTGCATAGCAGTCCTTTAGCATATCAGTATTTTGACACGAGCAGTACTTTGACTTTCATTAAGCAGTACTTTGACTTTCTTCAGCACTTTGACTTTATATCCCAACATCATCAAGCCTGATAACTTCTTGATTACCATAATATTCTTCAGAAAGTATGGAATCATCAAAAACAACAATCGTGACACTTTTGTTTTCTTCCCAAGGCACTTTTTGTCTTTCTTCAATCACATTTTTAAAAAACCTTGAAGGAACTGTTACTTTTTCCTTTCTGGAATCATCTTCAACAATATCTTCGTTAACACTCTGCTTATTAAATTCTTTCTCACTTTCAATTGTAATATAAATATAAAATACATTAAAAATACAAAAGATTATTTATTAAAGTTCGAAGTATAACGTTCTAACCTTGGCCATCTTGAACAATATCTCCAACTGTATCGTATTCTTTCTCGCTTTCAACTGTATATATGTCAAACAGTATTAGCACTTCGCAAACTACTGCATCGTCATTACAAATACTCACACAAGCATGTTCCAAACTTTAAAACATACTACCCAAACTTTGAATAATACTACAGCATCAATTGGTTAAAACAACAACAATGATCAAACAAGAACCAAACGAAACCTCATCAGAAACAATCCCTGACATCAAACAAGAACCCTCATGGACCCACCAAACATCAAACCAGAACCCATAGAACACCCACCCGACCACCCACCAACAAAACGACAAAAAACCCAAATACACTCACATACAAATACATTCACATACACAATTCAAAATCTAAAATACACTACAAACGACCAAGTCAAACATTATCATATAGAATAAACTCATTTTTAATATACTAACCTTGATTATTATCTTCTTGCTTTGTTGTTCCACCTTCAACAATATCTCCAGTAACATCCTCCTTATCAAACATTTTTTGGCTTTCATCTGTATAAAATAAATTGATTATGATTCAATTAAATATAGAGTAAACTTATATTTAATTATAAGGAGGCACAGTAAGTTCTCACCTCGATCAATATCTATATTATCGGATTCATTCAAATATTCTTCCAAATTATCTTCTGGATTGTCTTCAACACCATCTTCATTAACATATTCTTTCTCACATGTATCTGAATCTTTGATTGCATCTGAATCAACTGTATAATTATACGACTCTTTATACAGTGTATTTCTTTCATCCAACAATTTTTTCATCCAACAATTTTTTCATCTCTTCATCATGTGGATATGTTGATAATCCTATCTTCAGCTTCTCATTTTCATCCATCATCAACTTCTTACTATTTTGCCAAAATTTCTTTTATACTTTGTTTCATTTCCTGCATAAACAATATTTTTATGTTATACCATAAACTTTATTAACCTTGAAATTTACTCATAACAAATTAAATAACATTACCTCTTTTGATTTTGAGTTAAATTGTTCACCTTCCTCAAATGAATCAATTGTTTCATACATTTCATTAGACAGTTGAAGTTGGGGAGAATGAAGTTGATTAGATATGTTTGTATCATCGTCATCATCATCTGTTATTAGTATTGAATTAACATTATATTTTTTAATGCACGTGATATGTGAAATAAATAATTATACCTGATTGTTGCATATCAATTCTTTTTTTCTTCAAAATCTTCTTTGGAGATTCAATTAGTTGCAAACCGTCCAAGATTGGAAGTTTACCAAATCCACCTTTACTTTCTTGTTTTTCTCTCTGCCTTAACAATTTCGTACTCCACACTTTAAATGCTGGCACAGTTCTATTGATGGTAATAGTTTCAGAAATTATTGAGTTGACGTATATAAGCTTCCAAAAAAAAAGAAAAAAAAAAGATTAAAAAGAAAAAACAATTATTATTTAATTAATTGCATTGAAGAAGAAATATTGAGATGCAGTAGCTATTATTTACCACTAAAAGAAGTAAAGGTCCAACGAAAGAACTTTTTGTTGTAAACTCCTTTATTGATGCTTGCATACATTCTAAACAATAACTGCACCAATCTAAATTTGGATTTTTCTCTATTTTTTCAACTGATGGAAGAAATCTCTGGTTCACCGAACCATCCTTGTTCCCATTTCCAAAAATAGTGAAGAAAATCACCAAAAAGCTTATTCTGAATCTCCAACCATCATCTTTCATTTTAATCAAATATGATTCAATCATTTTTAATGTAATTTTCCTTTTATTATTAGGTCCATTAGGATCATAAAAAGGCAGTGTCGCTCTCCATCTTGTAGTTGTTGGATCTTCAGTTGTGGTTTCTGGAAGAGCTACAACTTTTATGCTTCTCATTGGTATCCCAAGAATATCATGAATTAGCTCTCGTGTGACCTTAATATTTCTATTACCTCTTAAATTCAAAATGCACTTCTTATCATCAAAATTTCTACAAACCCACAATCCTAAAGCAGTTGGTGTAGAATCAAATTTAAAATCTCCACAGAAATCACCAAATCCCATTTCTTCTAAACCTTTTAATTGCCCAGGAGTACAAGATTGAATAACATTCTGCAACTTACCTACCAAAAATCTTGTTTGCAAACTTACTCTTTCATCATCTTCATCAATATCAGATTCTACTTGTTTCCTTTTTTTGACACCAACCGTTATAGCTTTAAGTTTATTCATCTTTTATATTTATTGTTTCTTCATCAATTTTTCTATTAACAACAATCTTTTTACTCTTTTCCTTCTTTATCCTTTTGAATGATTCTTCATTGGTTTCGGTCGTTTCCTCATAATTAGATTCACTTTCCAGCTCATAAATAACCTTTTTAAACTTCTTTTTTTACTTTGAATCAGGCTGATCTTTACCCTTCATGTTTATTACATCAACATGGACAGTCACTTTTGAACTAGCTTCAGTTTCCTTCATCTTCTTTTTAGGTCTTGTAATTTCTTCATCGCTTTCAGTATTTTCATCAATAAAAGCTTTTTTACAACTATTTTTCTTTGCACCTACTGATTTTTTCTCTTTGTTGGAGTTTTAATAATAATATCTTCTTCTATTTGTTCTTCATCGCTCCTACTTGAAACACGACAAACAGAATCACCATATGTAATGAACTGTATCAGCATAAGTTGCAACTATCCTTAATAATTTAGTTACTAAACATAATATTCCTACCATTAAACTTTTGAAGGTGATGCAGAAACAAAGTAAAGCTGATGCAGAAACAAGTAAACTATACTAGCAGCAGATTATAGCAAAACAAGAACCTAGCAGTATATAGAATACACCAACAACAATTTCGATCATACAAGTAGCAGTTAACACTTGTAACATTTCTTCTACTTATATGACACATACAAGAACCTACTGCATCACATAGACAAACACTTTTCCACATTTTAAAACACTTACGAGCCTGGTCAAATCTAAACTCTTACAGGTATTACATCATATACATTATACATTTTACATCAAATACAAGAGCCTAGTGCATCACTGCATCACTTCTTTACAACTATTACATCATGCATTAAAAAACACACCCAAACTCTTTCAAAAACACTACACGCCATAGCTAATATAGACTCACATACAAGAGCCTCACTGCATCAGAATACACCATTTTAAACACTTACATAGCTAATATAGACTCACATATAAAATCCTACTGCATCAAAAATTTATCCCCCATCATAATACGCCATAGCTAATCCAGACTCACATACAAGATCCTACACACAAACTCTTTTAAAAAACACTTACGTGCCTACTCAAATCTAAACTTATATGACACATTCAAAGACTCACAAATAAACTCTTACAAACACTTATAAACAATATGAGCCTTATACATTAAATACAAGAGCCTACTGCATCACTGCATCACTTCTTTACAGCTATTACATCATGCATTCAAAAACACACACAAACTCTTTCAAAAACACTACACGCCATAAATAATCTAGACTCACATACATAGCTAATCTAGACTCACATACAAGAACATAGCAGTAGATATAATACACCAACAACAATTTCAATCATACAAGCAATAGTTAACACTTGGAACATTTCTTCTACTTATATGACACATACAAGCAGTAGTTAACACTTGGAACATTTCTTCTACTTATATGACATATTCAAAGACACACAAATAAACTCTTACAAACACTTATAAATAATATTATCCTTATACATCAAATACAAGAGCCTTAAAACCACTACACGCCATAGCTAATCTAAATTCATTCAGAAACACTACACGCCATAGCTAATCTAGACTCACATACAAGAACATAGAAGTAGATAGAATACACCAACAACAATTTCAATTATACAAGCAGTAGTTAACACTGGGAACATTTCTTCTACTTATATGACACATACAAGCAGTAGTTAACACTTGGAATATTAGCCTTATACATCAAATACAAGAGCCTTAAAAACACTACACACCATAGCTAATCTAAATTCTTTTAGAAATACTACATGTCATAGCTAATCTAGACTCACATGCTAGGCCCAAGGATAATGCAATCCACCGAAAGCCTAACTATAGGCCCAAGTATAATGCAGTCCGACCAAAAGCATAACTGCATCAATCAAGCAAACACATATCCAAAGACTTTTTTGACGCTTAAAATGATTGATGCAGTAACAGATAAAAAGTGATGCAGTAATAACTAAAGAGATATGCAGTTGATATTACGCTTAATCTAAACTTATATTTAACAAGCAAATTCATACTGCATTACTTAGAATGAAATACAACTAAATAATGATACAGTAGTATACCCTAGCAGTACATAGAATACACCAACAGCATTTTCAATCATACCAGCGGTAGTTAACACTTGGAACATTTCTTCTAATGCGTAACTTAATCTAGACTTATATGACACATACAAGAACCTAATGCATCACAACTTTACAAACACATAGACTAACACTTTTCAAACACATACATAAATACATTTCAACTCTTTAAATACTATGGGTCTAACCTAATTTAGACTTATATGCAACATTAATAAAATTTACAAAACACTATACACTATACAACTGGCCATATCTAAACTTATATGACACATACATAAACTTAGTGTATCACTTCATTAAAATTACTACATCACATACAAGAGCCTACTGCATAAACTCTTACAAGATCTTACACTATGAGCTTTATACATCACATACAAGATCCTACTGCATCACCGCATAACTAATCTAGACTTACAAGATCCTATTGCATCACTGCATAACTAATCTAGACTTACAAGATCCTACTGCATCACATACAATATCCTACTGCATCATAAATAAGATCATACTGCATCACTTTTAAACACTATGAGCTTTATACATCACATACAAGATCCTACTACATCACTGCATTCAAAAACATACAAAAACTCTTTAAAACATATAAAAACACAATACACCATAACTAATCTAGAGTTATACATCACATATAAGAGAATACTGCATCATTGCATTACAGCAACTGCATCAATCAAGTAAACACATACACAAAGTCTTTTTTGACGTTTAAAATAATTGATGCAGTAACAGATAAAGAGTGATGCGGTAACAACTAAAGAGATATGCAGTTGATATGGAATGTATCTATACTTATATACAAAATAAAATAAAAACAATTTTAGAACATTTACGCTTAATCTAAACTTGTATTTAACAAGCGAATTCATACTGGATCGCTCAGAATGAAATATAAATAAATAATGATATAGTAAAAATTTATTACAATTAATTTAAAACACTTATGAGAAGGTTTTAACGGTTTAAATTTTAGTTTCACCATCGCTTGGATCCAGCATTTTTTTAGATTGAGTTTTTATGCTCTGGTGATTTTATTAAAGCATTAAATATCTTTTATTTAGGATATAGTTGGGCTATATATCTGTGAATGAAATAATTTTAAAGGAGGCCTATAGTTGGGCTTTTGGTGGACTGCATTATCCTTGGGCCTAGTAAAACTAAAACTGTTTTTTAGTGTCGCTTATACTAAAAGTGTTTTTTTTAATATGAATAAAACATTTTAAATAAAATTAATTAATTAAAATTATGTAAAACGGGTTATGTTTGATTGTATTTTTTATGGTGTGTGTAAATGTTTGATTTGTTGGAATCACTCCTAAACTATATTTCAAGTATTTGTAATCAATATGTAATAGGTTGCTTAATTAGGCTTTTATGTTTGTAATTAAGGCAAGGCTTATGTAGAAAGCCAATAAGTCTTGGCCCAAGCCCATAAGGAAGGAAAGGGACTTGTAGTGTTGCCCTAGTCCCTTCCCCTATAAATAATGTTGTAAACTCCCATTTGGGAGTTGGTTGTTCACTTTACATTAATTCCTACGCCTAAACCTTTCTATATTATTCATGTGTATTGTGTTTAGTGTTCATCCGATCACTTCTTATCTCATTTCTTGTACATTGATGCTTGTGTTACAATATGGTGACCTAACAGTGGTATCATTCGCCATCTAGTTGGGTGAAACACTTTTTTTTTTGAAGTTGTGTTCTATACGCGTGGGTTTTGCGTTTACTACTTTTATACGCTTAAAAGCTTCTTTTTTTACACTTTAAAACTCAAGATTTTTGTGGTTTAAGGTTCATTTAGTGTTAAAGTTTAATTTTTTTAGCATCAAGTTTCAAACTTTACGTGTATAGAATCACTTTTGAGCTTGGTTTTGTTCGTGTAGTCTATTCTACGCATAAGGGTAAAAGTTATTTTGGATCATCAAGTTTTCAACTTTCTTGTTATTTTAGTGATATTGAAGCTTTTTCATCCAAAAAATCAGGTTTCTAAACACTTTTGGGCAGAAAAATCAGTTTTGGTTAAATTTGGTATATTATAAATTTAGTAAAACCCTATTCTTACTCGTATGCTTCAAAGTCTACGCGTAAGCTCATCATTGTTTGATCTTCAGTGTTATTGGTTTACTCAATGTTTTTGTTAGGTCACCATATTAGTAACACAAGCATCAATAGAAGAAATAGATAAGAGATCGGATGAACAATCACACAAACACACACGTATGAATAAATGAAATGTAATGCGTAGGAGTGAAATGTGTAACTTGAACAACCAACCCTCAAGTGAGGGTTATACAAGAGTATTTATAGGAGGGAACTAGGGCAACACTCCAAGTTCCCATCCTTTTACTTATTGGGCTTGGGCTTGGCCTAGGCTTATGGGCTTTCTACATAACCCTAGCCTTGATTACTAACATAAAAGCCATATTAAGCTAACTATTACATATGAATCACTAACACTTGAAATATAGTTTAGGAGTGATTCCAACAATCTCCCCCTAAGTGTTATTAATGAATGATAGAGTGATAAAATATGTAGGTGCTGATGTAATAGTAGCTTTGACGTCTTCTGACATTCTTCTTTCTTGTGAGAAGAAGTGCCTTGATTCGAACAATCTCCCCAATGTAGGGATCTTGTAACTTTTGAAGTATTATGTTTTGACGTCTTTTGATTTCTTTGTTCTTTAGTTCTTTGTTCTTTGTGATGATAGTGATAGTATGTTGTTGTTGTCTGCATCAGGTCTGCTTCGTTGCTCCAGTGTCTCCACGTCTTTCTACAACATGCTCACACGCTCTTTAACGTTGGATTACAGTACTGATGAAGTTCTCTTAGTCTTTAAACTTTGTAGATTCTTTGATTTGACGAAGAATAATTCTGACTTTTGTGTTGCCTTTTGAGAGAACTTGCATTAGTGATGATGTTGGTATGAATATGTGAAGAATCTACACGATCAGTCCGCTCCAGAGCTTCAATAAGAGGAAAACATACACACAATTAGTAATAAGCGGATTCCGGCACTTACAAGTTTGAATTTTGAGGGTGTTAACAGCATAGTGTGAAAACACATCTCTAATTCTCACAAAAGCTGTTCCTGAACTGGAGTCCCACAAGTGAGATAATACGATGTACCAAAGTACACCTACAGTTCAGATGAGTCGCTGAGGTACACCTAAGCATCACCTCACGACTGTAGACCGTTTGAGACACACTAAGCGTAATCCATGGGGAGTTACCAAAGTGACCTACTGTCAGGGCTGTTTGATGTTGACCCTAGCAGGAGTTTCCATTCAATCACTGAGGATCACATGTGTGAACCTCTCATAAATGTTCTCGACATAATGCTAAGATCTGTGAAGGACACGATAAAGTATCACTTGCGTTCTTATTGTTGAACGACAAGCGATAAAATGTCAAGTGTACCTAAGAGATCTTTTGATGAATCTCGTGGCTCTAGACTCAATAGTGCACTTTGGTTTTCCTGAGCGGAGACTAGGGAAAAGGTCTCCTTCTTCAATACCAGCAATATCTAAGAGAAAGTCGATAGTTTACGTAGGGTTCCCTGTGAGAATGAAACAAGCTTCTGTTGGGAGAAACTTGAGTGGCTAAGAAGGTTTAGTGCATGCGTCACTGGGTCCATGACGACTTTTATCTTCAATACCGGTGTCATCTAGTGACGACCAGTAGCATATGAATTGAACCCGGTGTCTGCCCTAAGTTGAATAATCTGGAGGACTATTTCTTTTCACCCTTTTCTTTGCATTTCTGTTTAATTCTTCAACTCCTTCTTTCTCCGATTCTCATTTTCTCCTTTTTATAATCATACCTAAGGACTTCTAAGTACTAACTATTTGTGATGTCCTTGGGTAGATTCCTCCGGCTCTGGCGGATCATAGGACGGTTATTCCTAACCTTAGTCACCTTATAACTCCATGACTAACCTATGTTGCCATAAAACCATTTTCTTGAAAATCTCTCAAAGTGGTTATGATTGAAAAACATTTTGTACCACTGTAAGAGTTTGATCATTTGTAGAAATACTCCCCCTCCACACGTGCTTAAGTGTTTAGACATAAATCTGCACGGTGAGAGAAGAGTGCGCACTTTTGAATTAATCGACTCAAGATAGACAATTCCCCGAGGGACACAGTTACGTTGCATAGTTAAAGAGTTACATTGTCAGCTTTTAGGTGATAACTAGCTCTAATAACTACCTTGAAGGTGTGGACAAACCTCGAAAGGTTGTCAAACCCGTCAAAGTTCATGTCTATCAAGAGCTTCTCGAATAGGTACAATTTACTTGGATAAGTCTTTGGCAGACAAATCTTTTCAATGTATGACTGTTCAGATCCCGTCAATTCATGGGTTAAGTTTTTTCACACGCCGATTCAATAGCAAATCAACATATTTCTTATCACAATAATTTTCTCCCCCTCAAAAATGGCATATAAATGTTATTTTTGATAACGTTTTGATATTAAATATGACCATTTCGAGTTTTGTGGGAAGATTATCACGAAGAACAATTTGTGAACAAAGTTTTAGCAAATACTCCCCCTCAACAAGTAATACCAACTTTTGAGGTTTTGAAAACGTAAGGGGAAGTACTTGTTCTTTTGAGCAAAACTTTGAAAAATGAAAGTTTTGATAAGTTTTACTCAAAAGTAAGAAGCTTTCGCTCCTTTTTATAGGATTGTGGCACTGAAGCGTACCACAGGGTCCTTTCATTACAAGAACGGGTTGTACACTGTTATGTGTGCTCAAGCCATAGTCATTAAATAGTCACACATCCTGTTGTTCCCTATTCACTATCGTTTAGAAACAATTAAGTACTTAAAACAATTTAACAGTGAATAATGACTGAAATTAATGTAAGTAAAACACACAAAGTAATTTTCAACATCATATTCTTATTAGAAATAAATCAAAATAATACGTTACCCAAGTACTTGCGGAATAGTACATGGGATTGAAATGACAAAGTTTGGGGTGACTCTTCTCTAAGATCAGGCTAAGTCTGAGCACAACTCTTAGAACCCACTGAGCTATCTCAAGGATAAAGTTGTATTTGGAAGAGTGAAAAGTTGGCTTGAGTGTGTGTGTTTTTACAATTCACAAGCTTAAACTTTTCACTCATTCTCTTATGCTATTTATACAAGTATGATTTTAACTTTAACCTAGAAGACAAACACATTGATCACAGTAATCACGAATATAGATATATTCGATTACTCTTTACTTTGCTATTAGTAGTCAGGCGGCGAAGCTTCTTTCCTTAACAGAGAATCCTTTAGTATCGCCGCTTACTATAAATGGGAAGATATGGCTTTAGTAGATAGGGACTTAGTTTTATCTGGTTAAAGCACTTGGGGACTTAGTTTTATCTGGGTAAACTTTTCCCGCCTAGTCCCACTCATTCTTCAGTCTTCAAAGCCTTAATTCTCTTTCTTCAGTTTATCTTTAGTGCTAACAGTTAGAGTGGAGTCTTAGGGATTCAGTGAGTTATTGTCATCACTCACTGAATCCACCATCTTCTTCTTGACTTAGTCTTCACCCATTAAGTTCCGCCTTGCTGAGTGGAGAGGCTTCTTCTTCACCTCGTACTGAGTAACCTGAAGATGGCTCACTGAGAGACTATGCACTCAGTGACCTGATAGTGTTTAACGGATTAAACACTTAGGTTATTTTCTATTCAAATCCTAGATTAAGGGGTTTGGGTATTTACTGAACCCAACAGTCTCCCCCTATTTGGATATACAAATAGCCTAAGTGTTTTATCAGTGTAAGTGACCAAATGGCTTCTTCTTACACTGAATGTACTAATGAATACAATATGGAACACTGA
Organism: Chrysanthemum seticuspe; assembly: GCA_019973895.1. Classification (NCBI taxonomy): domain Eukaryota; kingdom Viridiplantae; phylum Streptophyta; class Magnoliopsida; order Asterales; family Asteraceae; genus Chrysanthemum; species Chrysanthemum seticuspe. The sequence continues at coordinate 152,549,540 of BPTQ01000008.1, read as the reverse complement.
GTATTTTAACAAAAATATACATCTTTATTAATCATCTTACATGGTTCCTATCACTATTACAAAGAAAAGATAACATGATGTCAGTCCAGATGGATTCCCAGTGCTTCAAGCTTCACTTTTTTGGTGATGAGTGTTTCCCTGTCAGGTAGGTCTCTTATCTTAGCATTCAGGTCTTGACAAAACCTGATGTTTGCTGGGGATTGGATCTAAGAGGCCACTAGAATATAGCTGATCATAGTAGCCACTCATGCCTGATCGATATCACTCCACCTTTGGAATGTTGGGTTCCCGTAGACATCAATGAAAAATAGCCCTCTTTCAGGATTTTCAATCACTAGACAGTTCACAAATTTCACACCCTCAGGCAGCTCTCTGTTGCATTCTAAGCCAGGCACTTTGATCTCAGGCTGGAACTCAACTCTTTTCCATTTGCCAGTGGATGCTTGTAGTTGAGATCCTTGAGGTGCAGTCAAGGCAGGCTGAATTCCCAGTTGGGTTGGTGCATCTCTCAGCCTTTCATATCTTTTGCTGAGCATCTTCATCAGGACCTTAACAACTGTATTCCTTTTAGACTCAATGATTGGACCTAGCTCATCGAGTTCAGTGATCCCAAAGTCAACAAAGGTAAAGGGATCATGAATCTCGAAATGTCTCTTATCAGCCCCCCCTGTATACATTCATAGCCAGTAGTTTCGAGTTGGGGATGATTTTGACATCAGTGATCCTTTCAGGTTGCCTTCGGCTTGTCATTGTCCAGTTGTAATGATCAATTAGTTCTTGCCTGACAGCTTCAGCTTTCTTTTTCTTTGCTTCAAACTGCTTTCTCATAGCAGCCATCTGAGCAGCCTGAGCATCCTTGAACTTTTGACCTGCCTGACTGATGAGTGTATAAATACTCATCATTTTTGGTCAAATCTGAACTGCAAAACACTTAAAAATGCTCAGTAATGAATCAAAATACTGAAAATATCTCAAAATTGCATTTTATATGTTTCAGATGCAAAATGTTTAAAATCAGATGAAAAATGAGCTAAATTTGCATAATTGGCAGTTTCAGTCCCCCAATTTTCAAAATTTGTCAGAAATAGTCCCTGAGCACTTATTATAAAAGAAAAGTCACCAAAGGTCGTTTTAAAATCATAAGTTGTCAAAATTAGTCCTTTGGTGAAAAATGACAAAAGTTTTGAGAAATTACAAGTTTGATCCTTTGAGTTTCAAAATTGGCAAAAATAGTCCTTGGAAGTTTGAAAATGTCCATTATGGTCCTTGTACTATTGAAACTTGTCATTTTTGGTCCCTTGATACAACTTTGATAAATTGGCAGCATTGGTCCTTGGTCTTTCAGAAATTACAAATTGGTCATACAAGCCTAAACCCTTTGGACCTTGACCCTTCTTTTGAACCTTGAGCCTTGAACCAACTTGGACCTTGAACCCCCCTTATTAATATACTACCCGGTCAAACACCCCAGTCAACTCACACCCCTTTCCCTCCAAAAGTCCTCCTTCCTCCCAACTGCTCTGCAACAATCAACCTCCACCATCCTTCCAGCTCAACTCCTCCACCCCTTGTCCCCTCCACCTCAACACAAAACAAGAAACATTAAATACTTCCCTTCCCCTTACACTCAATCCTTCCACCTGTGATATCCCATTTCCCGCCAAAACTCATCAATGGCCAATATTGTCCAAGCTCATCCAATAGCTCCAAAGACAAGTGGGAAAAGCTCAGAGGAGAGAGAGAATACCTTTTGTATAAGAAGAGAAGGAAGAGAAGCAGTGTGGGAGGGTATCTAGAGTAGTTTTAGTTTTTACATGTCGTAGGTAGTTTATTTTTAATTTCCAGTGTTTATTTAAGCTTTCAATCTTTGTATTAAGTAATCTCAGTGTGTTATAAATCTATTTCAATAATCAATTTCAAGTTTTCTTTTCATTTTCAGTTTATGTAAAATTTCAAGATTAAGAAAATCTCATGTTAAGTTGAATGTTGTTATAATTTGTTGTTAAGTATTCCAAAGCTCATATAAGCTTTCTCTAAAGCTCTTATAAGCTATTAGATATCTTCAAATTCAGTTTAAAGCTTTAAAAGAAAAATTCTCAAAAATATCAAGAAATTAGTGAAAAATAAAAATTCAGTGGAGAAGATGCCAAAGACTGAAGCATGGTGATATTTGGATTGATTTTGGTTTAGAGCTTCTTGGGAAGCCATAGGGTGTGATTTCAGACCTTGATTCTCTGTCTTATGCATGAACTCATTTTGTAAGTTATTTCCTTAAATTTTGCATTTCTTAGTTTAAGTGCTTACACAGTGTTAATTCCAGTTCAAACTTAATTTATTATAGCTAATGTAAGTTAATTAATAGATTACTTGCTTTAAAAACTTGTTTTAGAGCTAAACTCTTAATAACAGTTTCAAAAAGGGGTGTTTGGACTTGTTTGATAATATGTGTTAAAGGTTGGTTTATCAGTTTAAAATACTTGGTATAGGTCTGTTTAGGTATAACTTACTCATATTAGTCAATAGTTTGTATCTACATACCATGAAAGTCAAAATCATCTTAAAACTGTCTTAAGTTCATAATCTGTTAAGATCTTAGAATACAAATTACATCAAAGTTGTTTATAACTAGGTACTATAGCTTGATCTCACCTTAGTATAGCTTATTATAACATATTCAGTCATTAGAATCAATTAAAAGTTCATATAAGTCAAAGTTCTAGTGTAATAAAAAAGTCAAAATTTTTCAATGTCAGTTTTTGAATAAACTTTACAATTTCACTGTGATCTTATCATTAGGATTTAGGACTTAAGCCTTTGGGATATTAAAGTTTAACTGCTTAACTAAATTAGAAAAATAGTAGTTCACTCCTAATCAGCTTATTAAGTGCTTTTCACTTAGTTTCTTTTAGACCCTTTTCTTAAAAAGTGTCCTGTGCAAACAGTGCTTATTTTGGCTTAATTTTGTGCTTATTTTCAAGTTATATCGCTTATTCAGTTATAATATTAGCTTATAATCAGTATCTAGCTTATTTCCAATTCACCATTTGCTTATTTTTGCTAGCTTATTAGTCATTTAGCTTAATCTAGTGCTTATTTCCATTTATTTTGTTAACTGTTAAGAAACTTAAGCTCAAACTGAGCTTATTAGTAGTTTTTGTAAAAAGTTGTAGTTTTAAAAGTTGCTTATTTCCTTGTGCTTAATAAGTTTGTAAAATAAAAATAAAAAAAAAAATAGTTAAAAAAAAAAGGTACTGCCTGGGATTCGAACCCAGGTCAGTCCTCTCACAACAGCCACGCTCCAACACACCACTCCAACACCAACTGCCCTTGGGTCTTTTATTGGTTATTTCATGCGCATTTAATTACTAAAGTACCTTTGGCAGTTTTAAGCTTAAGCCCTTTCTTAGCTTATTTGGTAGCTTATTTCCAAAACAACCCACTGTTTTCAGATTTTTCCTAGAATCAATAGCATTCATAGTACTTTTAGTGAATTTTTCAGATTTTTCTAAAATAGTTTAGTATTTTTAAATAATTAATTAGTGTTATATAGTTTTTAATTCGTAATAAATAATTTAAAAGTCGAAAAAATACCCGGCTTTTTCCTAAAATTTTCTTTTGTCATATAGTAAGTAAGAAAATTGTTTTTACACTCGTAGGACTTTTATTTTACAAATTTTACGTTTTTCCTTGCGCACTCGCGTAATTTTTATATAAAACGCACGTTTTCATTCTAGGCCACGTTTTTAGATAATTTAGGTTTACGTTTTAATTAAAATAGTTTATTAAAGTTATTTTGTTTTATAAAATCAAGAAAAACATCATTTTGCAAATAGTGATAGCGTTTATTTAATATATTTTAACTTTTTAATTTTCTTTAATTTGCATTTAAGTCGCTGTAATTTATAAACTTTTTCTTTAGGTATAGTTATCCATCCAAATCCTTGATGATCACTATCCTTAGTGATCATTCTATCGTCTGAATGTTTTGAAACACCATTGAGTCTCCGTGGGACTTAACGACCCGGGAATTCATTATATTCTCCTGATCTTCATTGTATTGGTTTCTGAGCAGTTTTAAGTTTATCACGGTTGGCCATTCACAAGTGGTCAGCTTGTGTGATTAAGCTTGACTGTTTTCAGCACCAATCAAATTTTGGCGCCGCTGCCGGGGAGGCTTTAGCGTGTGTTAAACCTTTTTCAGACCCATTCTTGCACATATACCACCATTTGTAAAAAGTTTTTTGTAAAGTTATCAGAAAATCAAAAAGTTCATTAACACTTTTCCTAAAGTGTTAACAACACCAAAAATATTTTCATTCTTTGTTTTTATAGCATGTTTTTCAAAAATCCAAAAATATCCATCCTTTATCCTCTAATCTGTTTAATTATCCATTCCTTATCCTCTATAACCGTTTAATTCTTCATCTCTTATCCCTCTTATCCGTTTAAATTCTTTATTTCATGGTTTTCGACATGTTCGAGGTGTGGAGGTCCATTTAACGGTGGAAATTGTCGGCGATGTACCAATGTGAGTTTCGGAGACAAGTTTGTCGGTAATCCCGACCCCATTTCAAATAATGAAACACCCGATTTTTCCTACCTACCTCCACAGCCCCAATACGAATCCTACTCATGCGAGTTTTGTGGGAATGATTCTCATTACGGTTTTGATTGTCCACCACGGGTCCCGCTTGTCTATGAGCCAGAACCATGTTACAATCAGAACTTTGGTGAAAGTTATTTTCCCAATTATCTCTGTTGTGAGAATTGCGGGTGTCCTCATGCGACTTTTGAATGTCAACCGATGAATCAAAATTTTCACAATTCCAATTCTCCCGGTTTTGACAATTTCCAACCCCCACAGTATTCCATCATTCATCAATATCATCATGATAAAACTATTGGAGAATTACTAGCTGAAGAACGAACGGCTAATCCTAGTACTCAGACTTCCGAGCCTTCACAGCATTTCAATGATTACGAGGAGTGTAATCTTCCACAAAGTTCTGAAGAAATATGCATTCGAAAGCAACTACAAATGAAAAGAATGGTATGTAAGCTTCAGCAGATGAATATAAGAATCCGATATGATGACGATGATGATGAGGATACTATTCAAATGAGGGAATATTATGAGGACGACGAGGAGAGTGTTATTCTTTTGAAAGATATTATTTCTCAACTCCCTCAGTCTATTGCTATCACACCTATCTTAACTATTATTGCTTCCAAAGACTCTCTCACCATGGGGGATAAGCATCTCAGCACTATTTCAGAAACGGAATCATCGAGTGTTGAGGACCTTGTCCCAATCCCAAGTGAGTCTGTGGATATATCCGATAGTGATTGTGATTTTTCTTTTTGTGATTCTCTTGACATTTCTGAGGTTACTTCTGGGATTTTCTCAAATCCTCTTTTTGAATTTAATAATGACTACACTTTTGGGAAAGTAAATCCCCTTTTCGATGAAATGTCTGATTCCGATACAGAGATCATCACGGAAGTGGTGGAAATTGCTAGCTCTCAGAGCACACCACTTGTCCCACCTCTGTATTCTAACTTATCTCTTCCATCATGTGATGACGATTCTATCCTCACTGATGAGATGTCTTTCGAGTATCCCGTTGAGCCATCTGGAGAAGAAAAAAATTTTAATTCAGGGATGATCGTTGGAAGAAAAATGCACATGGATGAAAATTTTAATGAGGTGTTTGAGCTTGAAACGTACATCATCCGAACCTTTCTTCCTTTCATCACATACGGTGTGACTTCTCCATGTTTTAATTCCTTCGGGAATGAAGACACTATCTTTGACCCCGACATTTTCATTTATTATTTTTGAGCCGGTTCTATGTATATCTCGTCGGTGTGGAACTTTCACGTACTTCAATGTTTATACAAACATCTTGAATGAAAGTCCGATGGAGATTGTCTCTTCCACTTATTTCCCCAAGAACCAATGAATGCGGGGATCGAGTCAAGCTAGCGACTCGGTAATCAAAAACAGTAGCACACCATATGGGTTTTCACCCATATTTCTGTCTTCTTTCTCTGTTCTACCACCCTAGTGTGGGGGAGTTGCCCCCAGCTATTAAAAAAAAAAAAAAATTCAAATAATGGCCGTAGTATTTCCCTTTTATATTCTATGTTTCGGCATAACCGCCGGTACTTTGAATATTGAGGGCAATATTCATTTCTAAGTGTGGGGGGGAATTCTCACGAATTTTATCATATGTATTACCACCCAATTCCACCGTTTTTGGCCAAAAAATTTTTTTTGGAGTAAGTGTTTTTCACTTACTCAGCAAATGGTAATCAGTCCACCATGTCTAACCCACATAAGGATTGGCTAATCCAGGAGCAAACGGCTCTTGGTAAAGATAAATCAAATCCGTTTATGGCTTGCAATTTGCCCAAAATTGTATGGTGTTCAGCTCACCATATCTTTAAGTAGTGAAGAGTTGGCTAGCCCGCAAGTTTATGGCTTGTGGTAAAGGCAGTGGAAAAACCATAATTGGTAATCAGCTCACCAAAGATAATATCGATAATTTATCTAAGAGTTGGCTAGTCCAGAGCAAACGGCTTCTGGTAAAGACAAATCAAATCCGTTGGAAGCTGGTGGTTTGCTCAAAATCACATGGTTATCAGTGTACCATAGTTCTTACTTGAACTAAAACATTTGTCTACTCCAGAAGTAATGGCTTTTGGTAAAGAGATTCAAATCCATTAAGTTTTTCTCAAAAGATTTCTAGGGACTAGCAATAGTTTAGTGTGGGGGATTGATGAGTGTATAAATACTCATCATTTTTGGTCAAATCTGAACTGCAAAACACTTAAAAATGCTCAGTAATGCATCAAAATACTGAAAATATCTCAAAATTACATTTTATATGTTTCAGATGCAAAATGTTTAAAATCAGATGAAAAATGAGCTAAATTTGCATAATTGGCAGTTTCAGTCCCCCAAGTTTCAAAAGTTGTCAGAAATAGTCCCTGAGCACTTATTATAAAAGAAAAGTCACCAAAGGTCCTTTTAAAATCATAAGTTGTCAAAATTAGTCCTTTGGTGAAAAATGACAAAAGTTTTGAGAAATTACAAATTTGATCCTTTGAGTTTCAAAATTGGCAAAAATAGTCCTTGGAAGTTTGAAAATGTCCATTATGGTCCTTGTACTATTGAAACTTGTCATTTTTGGTCCCTTGATAAAACTTTGATAAATTGGTAGCATTGGTCCTTGGTCTTTCAGAAATTACAAATTGGTCCTTGTTATTTAATACAAGCCTAAACCCTTTGGACCTTGACCCTTCTTTTGAACCTTGAGCCTTGAACCAACTTGGACCTTGAACCCCCCCCCTTATTAATATACTACCCGGTCAAACACCCCAGTCAACTCACACTCCTTTCCCTCCAAAAGTCCTCCTTCATCCCAACTGCTCTGCAACAATCAACCTCCACCATCCTTCCAGCTCAACTCCTCCACCCCTTGTCCCCTCCACCTCAACACAAAACAAGAAACATTAAATACTTCCCTTCCCCTTACACTCAATCCTTCCACCTGTGATATCCCATTTCCCGCCAAAACTCATCAATGGCCAATATTGTCCCAGCTCATCCAATAGCTCCAAAGACAAGTGGGAAAAGCTCAGAGGAGAGAGAGAAGACCTTTTGTATAAGAAGAGAAGGAAGAGAAGCAGTGTGGGAGGGTATCTAGAGTAGTTTTAGTTTTTACATGTCGTAGGTAGTTTATTTTTAATTTCCAGTGTTTATTTAAGCTTTCAAGCTTTGTATTAAGTAATCTCAGTGTGTTATAAATCTATTTCAATAATCAATTTCAAGTTTTCTTTTCATTTTCAGTTTATGTAAAATTTCAAGATTAAGAAAATCTCATGTTAAGTTGAATGTTGTTATAATTTGTTGTTAAGTATTCCAAAGCTCATATAAGCTTTCTCTAAAGCTCTTATAAGCTATTAGATATCTTCAAATTCAGTTTAAAGCTTTAAAAGAAAAATTCTAAAAAATATCAAGAAATTAGTGAAAAATAAAAATTCAGTGGAGAAGATGCCAAAGACTGAAGCATGGTGATATTTGGATTGATTTTGGTTTAGAGCTTCTTGGGAAGCCATAGGGTGTGATTTCAGACCTTGATTCTCTGTCTTATGCATGAACTCATTTTGTAAGTTATTTCCTTAAATTTTGCATTTCTTAGTTTAAGTGCTTACATAGTGTTAATTCCAGTTCAAACTTAATTTATTATAGCTAATGTAAGTTAATAATAGATTACTTGCTTTAAAAACTTGTTTTAGAGCTAAACTCTTAATAACAGTTTCAAAAAGGGGTGTTTGGACTTGTTTGATAATATGTGTTAAAGGTTGGTTTATCAGTTTAAAATACTTGGTATAGGTCTGTTTAGGTATAACTTACTCATATTAGTCAATAGTTTGTATCCACATACCATGAAAGTCAAAATCATCTTAAAACTGTCTTAAGTTCATAATCTGTTAAGATCTTAGAATACAAATTACATCAAAGTTGTTTATAACTAGGTACTATAGCTTGATCTCACCTTAGTATAGCTTATTATAACATATTCAGTCATTAGAATCAATTAAAAGTTCATATAAGTCAAAGTTCTAGTGTAATAAAAAAGTCAAAATTTTTCAATGTCAGTTTTTGAATAAACTTTACAATTTCACTGTGATCTTATCATTAGGATTTAGGACTTAAGCCTTTGGGATATTAAAGTTTAACTGCTTAACTAAATTAGAAAAATAGTAGTTCACTCCTAATCAGCTTATTAAGTGCTTTTCACTTAGTTTCTTTTAGACCCTTTTCTTAAAAAGTGTCCTGTGCAAACAGTGCTTATTTTGGCTTAATTTTGTGCTTATTTTCAAGTTATATCGCTTATTCAGTTATAATATTAGCTTATAATCAGTATCTAGCTTATTTCCAATTCACCATTTGCTTATTTTTGCTAGCTTATTAGTCATTTAGCTTAATCTAGTGCTTATTTCCATTTATTTTGTTAACTGTTAAGAAACTTAAGCTCAAACTGAGCTTATTAGTAGTTTTTGTAAAAAGTTGTAGTTTTAAAAGTTGCTTATTTCCTTGTGCTTAATAAGTTTGTAAAATAAAAATAAAAAAAAAATAGTTAAAAAAAAAGGTATTGCCTGGGATTCGAACCCAGGTCAGTCCTCTCACAACAGCCACGCTCCAACACACCACTCCAACACCAACTGCCCTTGGGTCTTTTATTGGTTATTTCATGCGCATTTAATTACTAAAGTACGTTTGGCAGTTTTAAGCTTAAGCCCTTTCTTAGCTTATTTGGTAGCTTATTTCCAAAACAACCCACTGTTTTCAGATTTTTCCTAGAATCAATAGCATTCATAGTACTTTTAGTGAATTTTTCAGATTTTTCTAAAATAGTTTAGTATTTTTAAATAATTAATTAGTGTTATATAGTTTTTAATTCGTAATAAATAATTTAAGAGTCGAAAAAATACCCGGCTTTTTCCTAAAATTTTCTTTTGTCATATAGTAAGTAAGAAAATTGTTTTTACAATCGTAGGACTTTTATTTTACAAATTTTACGTTTTTCCTTGCGCACTCGCGTAATTTTTATATAAAACGCACGTTTTTATTCTAGGCCACGTTTTTAGATAATTTAGGTTTACGTTTTAATTAAAATAGTTTATTTAAGTTATTTTATTTTATAAAATCAAGAAAAACATCATTTTGCAAATAGTGATAGCGTTTATTTAATATATTTTAACTTTTTAATTTTCTTTAATTTGCATTTAAGTCGCTGTAATTTATAAACTTTTTCTTTAGGTATAGTTATCCATCCAAATCCTTGCTGATCACTATCCTTAGTGATCATTCTATCGTCTGAAAGTTTTGAAACACCATTGAGTCTCCGTGGGACTTAACGACCCGGGAATTCATTATATTCTCCTGATCTTCATTGTATTGGTTTCTGAGCAGTTTTAAGTTTATCACGGTTGGCCATTCACAAGTGGTAAGCTTGTGTGATTAAGCTTGACTGTTTTCAGCACCAATCACTGACCCTTTTGGAGCTTGCTTGCATCTAATCCCATATTCTCAACTTCTTCGGCGACAACCTTTGCCAGTGCTTCTCTATTCCTTTTCACTTCCTCAGCTAGTTTCAATCTTCTTTCTTCTTTAGAAAGATGTTTACTCAGCTGTTGTGGTGTGAGCATGTACTCAGTGTCACCGATTTGATAGGGAATCTTCTCAGGCTTAGCAGTTGTCATTATGCCTTTGCCTCTGTCCTGCCCTGAGGAAGATGATGCAACTAAGGGTGGTGTTGTTGTCATGATTGATGTTGTGACTGTCAGTGTTGTTGTTATTGATGTTTGTGGTAGTAGTGAGGAGATGGGTATTGCTGAGACTGGTGCAGATGATGTGGGAGCTACTGAGACTGGTGTTGTTTGCTCCCCCTCAGTGTGAAGAGGAGCTTCTTCAGCAGTATACTCCCCCTCAATTGTTGCCAGAGCTTCAGTTAGGGCAAGAGTTGGAATTGGTGCTGAGGGGGACGGAGCTGCTTGACCCTTGAAGGCCTGATAGATTTCGGTGATCATGGCCTTAATCTCCGAAGTATCTGCTTGAAGACCAGTGACCTTTGCATCCAGGTTAGCCTGAGAGATCTCTAATGCAGTCATTCGGGGACCAAGATTCCAGGCCATAGAAGATGAGGCCTGAGCCATAGCAGCTACCTGAGTGTTCAAAGAGAGTCCACTGAGGTTTGAAGAGACTGAACTGAAGATTGGAGACCCTGAACATTTGCAGATTGGAGCATTTCAATCAGTTCAGTGAGTCGAGATGAATTTTTCACATACACCTCAGTGGCTTCCAGCACTTTGGCATTGATTGCTGGGTCTTCTTTAACAGCATCCCTGATTTCATAAATTGTAACTCCACATGACTGAAGATGCTTGAGGAACTTAACCAGGTTTTCATCCAGTCTGATAAGGTGTTGGTACATGAGATCTCTGTGCTCATGAACATTTTCATTGAAGGTGAGCACATCAGAGCGAAGATCAGCGTAGCTGGCTGCCGCTTCAGTGTGTTGATCCCAAAATTGTTCAGTAACCTCAGTGTACAGCTTCCTTGAGGCTTTAGTGATCCACTGAACCAGCTGTCTTTCAGTGACTGGAAGAATGTTGTCAAAACGGTTAAATTCCCCAGAGCTGGATGATGAGGAGTCTGAGTCATTATCTTCTGGATGAAATGGTGACTCAGTATGCTCCTTTGGATCAGGATGAGGCTCTTGTTCAGATTGAACCTCAGCGTCCATTTCTTCTCCAGCTGATAAAATTTCATCTTCAATTTCAGAAAGTTCATCCTCTGAGAATAGAATACCAGTGACATCAGCAATTGTGAGTAAGGGGTTGGTGATGGGTTCCATATCAGCGGGTGGTGTATATCCCTCTGAGTCTTTGTCCCCCGTTGACCCCTCAGACACTGGTGGAAGTTTCCCAGTGCCTTCTCCAGAGTCAGGATTGGTTTTGGGTTCCGTATCGGCGGGTTGTTTCTTTCCCTCTGAGTCTTTGTCCCCCAGTGACCCCTGAGACACTGGTGGGTGTTTCCCAGTGCCTTTGGCGGAGTCAGTGATTGTTGTATCCCTATTAGTGGGTTGTTTGTTTCCCCCTGAGTCTTTGGGATTGATCAGTGTGCCATCAGACAAAGACTTGGATTTGTTAATGTCATCATCAGGCGTGGTGGAAGGCGCTCCCCTACTAGCGGGTTGTTTGTTTCCCTCTGAATCTTGGGGAGTAGTAGATGTGACCAAGGGCACTGACTGTGATGTATCAGTGTCCTTCGTTGTCACGGGGGTGGATGTTGCCTGTTCAGTGGGTGTCTGTTTAGTCTCAGGCTTTTTATGCCTTTTAGGCAGTGGTCCTGAAGCCTTAGGGCCCTGAGACTTTGGTTTAGTCTTAGTCCCAGTCTGAGACTTCCCCTTACTCTTTTTGGGAGCAAGGTTTGGAGACACTGATCTACTATGATTGTTTACAGCAATCATGTGGGCCGTCAATTCAATAGGAGTGACAAGGGATGGGTCTTTTTGAAAATTTGATTGGCTCAGGATTCCTGGTAAAGCACCAAATTTTTCTTCCTGAGGATAGTTTGTACCCAGTAACACTTGCAAAGCACAAGAGACAAACCTAGGATACGAAACGTATTTCATCCTAGTTTTGCTATGTAGCTTGGTCACGAGATCACTGTAAATGATGTCCCCTATGTCGATAGTGACCCCATTCATCAAGCAGTATGCCATCATCAACTGAATAGAGTTAACTTGTTCAGTGGATGAGTGGTTCCCGCCGAGGACCTAAATCACGAAAGTGAATAGGATCCTCCAAGCCACGGGAAAAGAGCTTTTGGTGACTGGGGTCTTGTCCAAAAAAGTTGGATTTAAAATGACTTGTTTTAACCCATCCTTCACTGTGGAAGGTTCAGGATGGGCGACATAAACTCCTTTATTGTAATCCAGCCCTGTTGAAGTGCAAAACGTTTTATAGTCCAGGGTGAATTGTTGTTGCCCCCCATGAAGACTGAATCTGATGAGATATTCCCTGAGAGTTCTGAGGTTGTTCTCATCAGTAGAGGGTGTCGGGTCAAAGGCCTTGGCTGTTGCCCAAAACTCCCTGAGGAGATTTTGGTAAACAATGGAGGGACACTGAATAAAGGCCGTTTTCAGTGGGCAGTTAAATAAAAATTTCATAATGTCTTTGTAGGCTGGGACAGTTTCAGGGTATTTAAATTTTCCTATGACAATATAAGTTTTAAATTCAACATTTGTAAGATCTCCTACCCACTGAGAAGCAAACTGGAGAGATTGTGTTCTAGCCATTTCCATATAAAAGGATTTTAGGGTTTGAAAAGAAATATTTTGACTAGAATAATCAAGGATTTAAGATCTCTCAAGTTTGTGATGAAAAACTTTTGTAAATGTTTACAAGGAAGGTTTTTCAAAAGAAGGTTTAAAGATTTTTAAGAACACACAAATTTTTCTGGATTTGAGAAAGGATTTTGACAGAGTTTTGTTGCAGAAAATAATTTGTGTGTGTTTTCTTGGTTGAGAGGAGGGTATTTATAGAGTGGTGAGAGGGGTGGTTTTTGCATAAACGTGGATATGTAAAGACGATTTTTGAAAACGTTTGAAATTCCACATTTAATGCCACCCACCACTACCCGCAGTAAAATCCCGTATTTCAAGGGAACAGTTGCAATGCACAGTAAGAGTGCACTTTTGTAGCGTTAAAATATCCATAGGATATTTTATGTGTGAGAGGGCATTTAATGCCAAGTGGGTAAGTGATGAGACCCCTGACAGTAAGACATATATTCATATATTAAATTGGTGGGATTACCAACCTAGGACATTTAAGTAATTAATACTTGGAGCATTTAGTTACTCATTCAATGCTTTCTGCCAGGGACCCTGAGTGAGTCTTACTCATTCAGTGAGAGGTTGATTTTGGATGTTCAGTGAGACGAACCAGTTCACAGAACTCACTGAGATTGGTTTTCAGATGCCTGACTATCAAACTTTCAGTCTCCTGAAGGTAGGTTCGTCCAAAGGTTTGGTGAAGATATCAGCAAGTTGATATTCAGTAGGGATGAAATGAAGTTCTATGTCTCCCTTCATTATGTGATCCCTGATGAAGTGATATCTGATATCAATATGTTTGGTTCTTTGATGGAGGACAAGATTGTTGGAGATTGCAATTGCACTGGTGTTGTCACAGAAGATGGGTACCATTTTGTAATGGATGTCATAGTCACTGAGTTGACTCTTCATCCATAAGACATTGGCACAGCAACCTACAGCAGCCACATATTCAGCTTCGGCTGAAGACATAGCCACTGATTGCTGCTTTTTAGCACTCCAACAAACTAGTTTTCCTCCAAGAAATTGACAGGACCCTGAGGTACTTTTTCTGTCCATGTTGCAGCCAGCATAATCAGAATTAGAGTAACCTTTGAGGTCGAACCCTGAGCAGTTTGGATAATAGAGTCCAAGGCTTAGTGTGTCCTTCAGGTATCCGAGTATTCTTTTGGCTGCAGTGAGGTGGGATTCTTTTGGGATTGGACTGATATCTTGATATTAGACAGACTAAGAATTGTATGTCTGGTCTGGAAGCAATTAGATACATCAGTGAGCCTACAATCCCTCTGAAATGAGTTTGATTGACTGATTTGCCAGTGAGATTAGGTCCAAGGTTGTTAGGTGGGACCATTAGAGTCTTCACTGAGGCACAGTCAGATATCTCATATTTCTTCAAGAGATTTCTGGTGTATTTCTCTAGACTGATGGATATTCCTTTATCAGTTTGCCTGATTTGTAGTCCAAGAAAGTATGTGAGTTCCCCCATCATGCTCATTTCAAACTTCTTTGTCATGAGTTTTTCAAACTGTTTGCAAAGTTTGTAGTTTGTTGAGCCAAAGATGATGTCATCAAGATACACTTGGACTAGTATCACATCCTGTTGAGTTCTATAGACAAACAGTGTGTTGTCTATCTTTCCTCTGACAAACTTGTTTTGTGTCAGGAAGGCTGAGAGAGTTTCATACCATGCCCTGGGAGCTTGTTTAAGTCCATAAAGGGCTTTGTCAAGCTTGCAGACATAGTCAGGGAATTCACTACTCTCAAAGCCTGGAGGTTGCAGAACATATACATCTTCCTTGAGATCACCATTTAAGAATGCACTTTTAACATCCATTTGGTAGACCTTGAAGTTCATGTATGTTGCATATGCAAGGAAGATCCTGATGGCTTCCATTCTTGCAACAGGAGCAAATGTTTCATCATAGTCAATGCCTTCTTGTTGACTGTAACCTTTGGCTACAAGTCTGGCTTTGTTTTTAATGACAGTGTCGTTTTCATCAGTTTTGTTTCTGAAAACCCACTTCATTCCTATGACTACTACATCCTGAGGATATTTGATTAAGGTCATGACCTTGTTTTTATCAAACTGTTGCAACTCTTCTTGCATAGCCTGAACCCAACTTGGGTATTTTAGAGCCTCAGTGACACTTTTGGGTTCTATCTCTGATAGGTAATTAGCATATAGACATTCATTGGCTGAAGCTGCAAATAAGTTAGCAGGCATGCTTCTAGTGAGCATGCCCTCAGTGGGTTCACCAATGATGTTTACAAGCTCAATGTCCTGAGATCTTGTCCACTTACATTGTGGTCTAGGATCTGAGCTTGAAGATGTCACTGGGAGTTCAGGTGTGAGTTCAGGTGCAAGAGCCACATGATCATTTAGATCATCTGTTGAGGTATCTTGTTCTGGTAGAGGTTCTTGAGTTACAGGATCCTGATCATTTGTATCAGTGTTACCTATCCCAGTAGGGACTGACTGATTATCAATGAATTCCTTGATAGTTGGTTGTGACAGGTTGTGAGGCAAGACATAATATGAGATGTCAGCATCAGCTTGGTATGAGGAATTGGTTTCAGTGTTGTACTCATCAGGAGGATATCTTGATGAGTTGTCAATTCCGATATCCTCCACTGAAGTGTTGGTGAACCTGATGCTTTCTACACTTTCATCAAAGGTGACATGAAAAGTTTCCTCAACTTGTTGTCTCCTTGTGTTAAATACCCTGAAGGCTTTGGAGATCAATGAGTAACCTAGAAAGTATCCATCATCAGCTTTAGCATCAAACTTGCCTAGATGATCCTTGTGGTTATGAATAAACACAGGACATCCAAACACATGAAAGTAGCTGATGTCAGGAAGTCTACCTTTGAATATCTCATATGGGGTTTTATTATGTCTTTTGACAATGATTGACCTGTTTTGAGTGTAACAGGCTGTTTTAACTGCTTCAGTCCAGAAATGCTTTGAAAGGGCTGAGCCATTTAACATGGTTCTTGCAGCCTCAATGAGAGTTCTGTTTTTCCTTTCAGCTACCCCGTTTTATTCAGGGGTATAAGGAGATGAGAAATTTTGGGAGATTCCCTTCTCATCATAGAAACTCTCAAGCTTAACATTTCTAAATTCAGTACCATTGTCAGTTCTGATTTGTTTTACTGTAATGTCATTCTGGTTTTCAATGTTCCTGATGAATGACATTATAGTATCAGCTGCCTGACTCTTTTTGGAAAGAAAGTATACCCAAGTGTATCTGGAAAACTCATCAACAATGACAAGTGTATACTTCTCATGCTGGATTGATCTAGGACTAACTGGTCCAAAGAGATCCATATGCAAGAGGTGAAGGCAGCTTTTGATAGAGAAATTTTGCTTGGTTTTGAAAGATGCTCTTTTATGTTTGCCTTTTTCACATGCTGAGTATGGTTTATCTTTTGAAAAAACCAGTGATGGTAAGCCAAGGACCTTGTTTTGTTTTGCCAAGTTGTTGATGTTTTTGAAGTTTAAGTGTGAGAGTCTCTTGTGCCACAACCAATTGATAGTTTCAGTGGCTTTGGCAAAGAGACAGGTTCCATCTTTAGAGAGAGTTGACATGTCTAAGACATAAACATCGTCTCTCCTAGGAGCAATCAACACAACTTCCTTGTTGGCATTGAAAATGGTACCTTGTTTGTCATTGAATTGTACAATGTACTTAGCATCACATAGCTGACTGACACTAATGAGATTGTATTTGTGACCATTGACATAAGCAATCCTAGAGAAAACTATTCCATTGCAGTTTACTGAACCATAACCTTCTGTGGGACATGATGAGTTATCACCAAATACTACCTTGGGCCCTGGTTCCTCTACATACTTGTGCAGATATTATTTCACACCAGTCATGCTTCTTGAGCATCCACTGTCTAGATTCCGGATAGGCTCCCTGGCATGCCTCTGCATAAGTAGTAAACTAAATTAGTTTTTCTTCGTGACCCAATTACTAGTGGGCTTGGGTCTCATGGTCTCTTTGAATTGAGCAATTGATTCATGGTCAGTGGTGGAGTGCAATGAGCTACCACAGGTTTTGCATTTAGAGACTGAGGATGACTCAGTGGATTTGGGTTGCATTGAACTTCTCCTTGCATGGATGACACTGTCATGCTGGGATGTCTTATGAGCTGTGTTACCGCAAATATCACAGCATGTGTTCATAAGACAATCATCAGGGCGATGATCATTAAAGCCACAGTGTGGGCAAGGAGGAAAAGGCTTAGCTCTCAACTTTTGAGCTGACTTGGATGAAGAAGCATATTGATGACCAACTTTGGTGTAGTTTGCTTGATTGAGAGAATTTACATATTGCAAGTGGTCAGCAGTTCTGTGATCATCCTTTTTGCAGATCATGCAAAAAAGGATTCTATAACAGTTGTCAGTGGTATGACTGGTATAGTGGCACATATCACATTTCTGCTTGTTTTTGGTGGTGGCTTTTGACTTTGAGGAACTTGAGGAAGCTGACTTAGTTTCCTTGATTGATTCGGGGACCTTTTTAATGGATTCCATTTTGTCAGTTAGCTTCCTCACTAGTTCAGTCAGTTGCTGAATCTGATCAGCTTCAGTGGGGACAGAGGATGTGGAAGTTTCAGTGGGGGTGGATTCTTGTTAAGTTGGTTTTGATGGTTTTTTCAGGATGGTTCTACCAAGACCAGACCTTTTTTTTGGAGAGTGTGGATTGTATTGTAATGGAGTAAGCTCAGAGCTAGGATCAGCACCCTGAAGAGGTTCCAAAGGTGGAAGTGGTGCTTGAGATTCATCTTCAGACTCAGAGATGTGTTCAGTGCTACTGGGCACATCTGGGAGTCCAAGTATGCTCTTTAGAGCTTGACTTTTAGGCTCTAGAATTCTTCTAGAGTCAAAGTTAGGAAGCTTACTCTCAGGATTAAGTCTTTCAATCCAATCACTGGGCTTGGGAACACACAGCATATTGGTAATCATGCAACCAGATATAAATGGTTTAGGACTCTGGTCTTTGTTGTGAGAGTCAGAAAGATGATGTTCACCTATGACTCTCTTTTTGGTACCGGGGTCACCCACAACATCAAATACTCTTGGATTCTTGGCAGTCCAACTATCAATGATTTCTTTTTCTTTCTTAAGTTCATCTTGAAGAGCCTGATTTCTTTTAACTAATTCAGTGTTTTGAATTTGTAAGGTGATAGCCTCAAGCTTGTTTTGTTTTAACACAAGTAACTCATCCCTACACTTGTTCAATTCAAAACTTAGCTTGTTGTACTTAGAAAAAAGATTTAGTCTTTGCTCCTCTACAAACTTAAGATCAACATTGATATAGTTCATATAGGACTGCCAATCAGAATCATCATCCATAGAAAGTAGAATATTTACTTTCTTCATTGTGATGTTGACCCATTCTCCATTTCTGGCATGATTCTTTCCAACAACTAGCTTGTCTTCCTCTGAGAGGGCCATCAGTGCGCTGACATGCACCATTTCATCATCTGATGAGACTGGCTCTTCATGCCAGTTGAAGGTTTCAGCAACAAGACCTTTGTTTTTACCCTGCACAGGTTGAACACCTTTTGATTCTGAGGGACTGGCCTCAAGTAATGCAAGCTTAGCGTTGATCTTCCTATACTTGGCTTCAAAATATATTGTTTTGTTCTGGTCAGATTTGTTCTGAAAGTTTTGATGAGACTGATAGATTTTAGGTTGAAATTTGCTAAAGCCTGAGGACTGATTTGACCCTGATGTTCTGTAATACGGTTCAGAAATTGTTTTTGAAAAACAGTCCTTTGCAAAATGGCCTCTTTTGTGACACTTAAAGCATTCAGTGTCCTCATTTGCTTTAGCAGTTGAAAAACCTTTGTTTCTTTTAATAAACCTTCGAGAGTTTGCAAGGAGTGCCCTTTCCTGAAATTCAACGTTCAGGTCATTTAGGTACTCCTCACTTGATCTCTCATCAGGCTCATCATCTGAATTTTCTTGAAAATCCTGAACCACATTGTTAGAAAAGAAGGCAGTTGATATAGGTGAGGTGATGGTCAGGGACTTCTTGACTTCCTGAGACTTCTTTAACTCAGGATATCGTCTGTTGATGAGGTTTTCCTAATAGACAAATTTCCCATAAATTTCAGGAAGTTCAAGATTTTGAATGTGATTTGCATTTCTAAGTCCCTGAGAGAAGTTCAACCACTTCTCAGGGAGACAATTGACAAAACCAACATTAATCTCATGTTTGGACAACTTAACACCATCATTAGCCAGTTCATTTAAAAGATTTTTGTATCGGGTGTAAGTTTGTGAGAGAGTTTCAGAGTCCCTAGCCCTGAAGGTATTATACTCAAGTTTCAGGTCCATAATCCTGTTTTCCTTGGTATCAGATGGGCCTTCATGGCTATGGACTAGGTCATCCCAGGTTTGTTTAGCTGTATTACAGCTTATAACTGACTCCATTATATCATCAGGAAGACATGATATGATGATACTTTTGAGTCTTTGGTCCTGGTTGACCACTCTCCTTTCATCCTGAGTCCACTGAGCTTCAGGTTTGGGCAAACCTTCAGCAGTCTTTGGGATAAATGGACCTTCATTTATACACTTGATATAATAAGGTTCCATCCCAATCAAATAGCAAAGCATACGCTTTTTCCATTTGTTAAATTTGCCAACTTCAAGTCTAGGGGCAACAGCTGAATAAGCTCCACCCTTTTTATCGACTAGTTGGGGTACATCAGTTTGAGCCATAGGAATCCTGATTTAAAAACGTTTTAGAGCGGCTTAAAAGGTTTTATAATCAGCCTTGCTCTGATACCACTTGTTGTTCCCTATTCACTATCGTTTAAAAACAATTAAGTACTTAAAACAATTTAACAGTGAATAATGACTGAAATTAATGTAAGTAAAACACACAAAGTAATTTTCAACATCATATTCTTATTAGAAATAAATCAAAAGAAAACGTTACCCAAGTACTTGCGGAATAGTACTTGGGATTGAAATGACAAAGTTTGGGGTGACTCCTCTCTAAGCTCAGGCTAAGTCTGAGCACAACTCTTAGAAACCACTGAGCTACCTCAAGGATAAAGTTGTATTTAGAAGAGTGAAAAGTTGGCTTGAGTGTGTGTTTTTTTACAATTCACAAGCTTAAACTTTTCACTCATTCTCTTATGCTGTTTATACAAGTATGATATTAACTTTAACCTGGAAGACAAACACATTGATCACAGTAATCACGAATATAGATATATTCGATTACTGTTTACTTTGCTATTAGTAGTCAGGCGGCGAAGCTTCTTTCCTCAACAGAGAATCCTTTAGTATCGCCGCTTACTATAAATGGGAAGATATGGCTTTAGTAGATAGGGACTTAGTTTTATCTGGTTAAAGCACTTGGGGACTTATTTTTATCTGGGTAAACTTTTCCTGCCTAGTCCCGCTCATTCTTCAGTCTTCAAAGCCTTCAGTCTCTTCCTTCAGTTTGTCTTCAGTGCTAACAGTTGGAGAGGAGTCTTAAGGATTCAGTGAGTTATTGTCATCACTCACTGAATCCACTATCTTCTTCTTGACTTAGTCTTCACCCATTAAGTTCCGCTTTGCTGAGTGGAGAGGCTTCTTCTTCGCCTCGTACTGAGTAACCTGAAGATGGCTCACTGAGAGACTATGCACTCAGTGACCTAATAGTGTTTAACGGATTAAACACTTAGGTTATTTTCTATTCAAATCCTAGATTAAGGGGTTTGGGTATTTACTGAACCCAACACATCCAAATTAGTATGAAATTGAAACAATTTAAGGGGTACCAGGTAGTCCAGCAATATCTCCAGGAATGCGAACAGGGCGTTGATAGCCTGTGAGAGTAATCCTGGGACGACCACCTACAAAGCTCTCCAGAGTTCTGAACTGGTCCCTTCTGTATAACCTTTCATCGATCTGAGTGATGATTCTCTTAACATCCTGTTTTTCTTGAGAATTCCATCGCTTCTTCGACCTGATGCCTTCATGTATCTCCTTTAACCGATAAGCTAACCCATCCCTGACCTTCTTCAGTGTGTGATCCCCAAACTTATGAAGATCTCTACACGCCATCAAGCAGTTGCGTTGTAGTTCACTACTGTAAACTACTCCGAATGGTTTGCTGACGAGAGTGTATTGTAGAAGATGGTTGATGTCAGGAAGTTCTAGCTGAGGTCTGGTGAAGTTGACACGAGTCTGATATGATTCAACAGCAAGTTGTAAATCTTCTACACGTTCCTGGATCACTATGCTTCTGATGAAGATGAGCAGGGACTTGATGTATTCACATTGAATTTCAGTCGAGAATTGTCTCATTCTTCCCTGTACCTTGGCAAGATATAGATCTTCAATGTCATTGAGAGACAAGTTCTGAAAGTCCGCTTCATAGAATTCATAGTCCCTTTCGTCTTGTCTTTTGACCACGACAGTCTTGAGGAAGGTGTAATCCCATTTAGACGAAAGAGTGACATGCTTAACAGCAACGATCCCTTTATCACTGTACACTTCATGTGGAGACTTTTGAACATGTCAGCTTTTGTAGTAGATTCGTCGGCGTTCTGGCCAATGGTAAATCCTGTACATTGCATCAATGTCATACCTTTCCACGCTGTTGGAAAACATGTGGGTAGCCTTTTCTTCGATGGCTATGCAGTTGGAGTATATGCCTGCCGGGAACGGAAGTGTAAGTGATGTAGCGTATTTCTTTGAATCATCGCTACCGTGTAGAAGGAATTCCAAGTCATTGTTGAAGAAGTAGCGAAATGGAATCTTGGGTTGATCTGGTTGACCAATCGTTGGTAGAGGTTTAGACCAATCGGTGTAGTATGGAGCCTTGTCTCTTCTGGTGAAGTCGATGTTTGCTTCAGGGTTAAGCCAATCAATGTTGTTAGACATGGCTCGTGCTATATTTTCAAGGTGATATTCAACTTCAATAGCACTTTCCGAGCTGTCTTTGAGTAGTTGAAATGCTTCATTCTTGATTCGTTTCAACTCTGATTTCGTCATCATCATCACACGGAATGTTTCTTGCAGTAGCTTTGCATGCTCCAACGTACGACCTTCTACCATATCTGGATCATCAGTTAAAGCGGGAGTAGCATCAACAAGTGTGGAGAACCAATCATACTCGGTGTCATCTTCGTCTAGCCATGAGACGATATCAGCCTTGGGCGTCTTCTTCTTTTTCTTTGGCCTTGATGAGGATGATGGTTTCTTTGTTGAAGCGGGAGAGGTGGGTTGTTGTTGGGGCTCAGGGACTTCCTCATCGTTACCACCAGTATTCTCGAAGTGATCACCGGTTTTCTCTGTCTGAGGTGGTAACTCAGAGTCCTGAGGTTTGTCAGTAGAAGAGCGTGGAGGAGATCGTTGTAGAGATGGAGTCATGTGGAGTGGTGGTGGCATGGAGGATGTTTCATCAGACTTCTTTGAACGTTTGGGCTCGTTATCTTTATCCTTATCCTTATCTTCATCGTCTCTTGGACGTTTAGGTCTTTGAGCTTCTTCTCTGCATGCTGATTTGAGTTGGTATTCCAGCAATGCTTCAAACAATTTACCTTCATAAGAGGTAAATGTTGCGGATCGTTTAGACATTTGAGTTACCAGCCTGGAAACCAATTCAGCATCTGAGAACACTATAGGATCAGTAGGGTTAATTGTAACGGTCATAGGCGTTGATCTTATAGTTTGCTTGGCGATATGCATCAGATTTGGATAGAGTTGTCTGTTGAACATATCTCTTGTCACGCCCGGAACTTTGTCGAGTAAGAACTGATGAGTATAGCCCTTAATCATCTCGTTCAGTTCTCCTTGGACATCACGTTGCATGAACTTCTGAATATACTCCCTTTCATTAGACATCTTTTCTATCTCGTCATTAAGTTGTTTGATGTTGTCAGCGAGTATATCTAACTTTTTATTGGTCACATCTTTCTTCCTGACCTGTTTGACACCTTTAACAATCCTTGTCTTTACCCGAGATATCCAAGAGTCGGTAGGTTTCTTCACAGATTTGGATGTGGATCTCGTTGTTCCTTCGGATGGTGGGGGTGAAGAGTGAGAAGATGAATCTGATGATGAGGAGTCGTGAGGTGATTCAGGGTCCTTAAGAGGTTCAGAAGTTTCCTCCTTAGAGCGAGTAGGACTGTCAAGAAGATAATCATCATACTTCACATCGTCATCTTGTCTAATGATTTTGAACTGAGCTTTCTTCTTCATGCTCAAGTACGGGAGTCTTCCCTTTGCCTTGGTCAGCTTTTGGACTGGGAGGTTTAGTTATTGTTGGAGTGACATCGGTTGCAGTTTCAGAGTAGGTGACCTCCTCGTTTGATTCGGTTTCATCAGAGCTTTCATCCACTTGCTTTCTTTGCGGTTCAGACTTGGGAATGGGAATAGGAACAGCTTCCTTAGAGGGAACTGTCCTTTTGAGTGGAGGTTTCCTCTTTGGGAACTTTCTTTGACTCTTAGTGCTTGTAACACTTCCTGCACTGGCTCTTCTGGTTTTCCTTAAAGGTGTACCAGCGGAATTTTCATCGAGAAAACCTACTTTGCCTTCTTCAACCGCTACCAGATATCGTTTGTACGAGTACAGTTGTTTGATATCATCGGTTATAAGGTGATCTGGCAGCACTGCACCTTGTTTCTTTATTGTAGAGTCCTTAAATCTGACTGAGAGTGTGGGCTCATACAACATGGAGTATTGTTTGGGGTCATCGAGTCTTAAGGGAATATCATGATTATACCCTAGAGCTCGTTGGATCAACAGTTTGGTATATCTGACATACGGGATTTTGGTGCCAAGCTTTTTAAGGAATGACATCATGTCGTCCCATGTCAGAGCTTTAACTTCAATGTGTTTATTGTTGACCAAAGCCCAAAATATCTGAAGTTCCATGAGCTTGGGATGCTCATAGCCACTGTCACGTCCAGAAACAGATTTGGTGATTATGATGTAGAGAATTTTCCATGGCTGAGGAATATTCTTAAGATCCACGTATCAATGCTTAGTGATTACTCCTGTAGCTTCGTCATAACCAATGTTGATCATGAATTGCAGAACAGTCTCTCAAGTTGGTGCGGCATTGTATTCAGTTGGTTCGATGACAGGGATGAGAAGAATAGCCCTTAAGTCTGCAGGTGTGATGGTGACTTGTTTGTCATTGAGCGTCACTGTCACAGCATTTTGTCCTTTGATCTTTTGCATTGTATTCCAAAACCGGTGAATATAGATCGCAGGCACTGTAGCAGAATTGGTGAGCATGTTCTGATAGGGATGATTCTTCAGAATATCCACAGCAATTAAACAAGAGGATTCCGAGCAGGTGAGAGTATCAAAATCAACACGAAGGTTGTTCTTTCCTATCTTCATTGGATAGCCATTAGGGAAGATATCAGCAATGGTGAGAACATTTGGTGCTTCCACGTTTTGTAATTGAGCGTCCATGTCGTGATCTGAAAGATATTTAGCCAAAAGAACCAGCATATCGAAAGACATTATGTTAGTCAACATATGGTTTTATTGTCTAATTATTGAATGAGATATGTCAATGATTGTTACGAGTCCAATGTCACTTGTTTGTCAAATAGTCCAATGACGTCATGATAAGTTTCGTGACTTGATTAACTTTAAGTTTTAAAGTCCATGTTTTCACTTATTTTTCACAACATATTACACGATTAAGTTTATTGGTGACATTATTGGTTTCGTGGCGTTATGATTTATTTATTTACAAGTTTGCACACGTAACTGTTGGAATCACTCCTAAACCATAATCAAGTGTTAGTAATTAATATGTAATAGTTAGCTTTATTATGGCCTTTATGTTTGTTATTAGCCTTAAGCTTATGTAGAAGGCCCATGAGCTTAGGCCCAAGCCCATAAAAGAAAGGAAGGGAGCTAGGAGTGTTGCCCTAGCTTCCCTCCTATAAATACTCTATGTAACCTTAATTTGAAGGTTGGTTGTTCAAGTTTTCTTTTCTTTCACATACTCCTTACGCCTAACCGTATTATTATTGTTTGTGTGTGTTAGATCTTGTTCAATCGCCTCATCTCCTTTCTATATTACTTGTCTTTGTAAAACTAGTGACCTATCAGTGGTATCAATCGCCTACTAGTTGGGTGAATCGTGTTTGTTTTTGAAGTGGGTTTCGGTCCTACGCCTAAAACGCACCTTGATACTTTGGTTCGCTTAAAAACTTGTTTTTTACACTTTTTAATCCAAGATTCTTGTACTTTCAACGTTTTAAGGTGTTAAAATACTTGTTTTTGGCAAAAAGTTTCAAACTTTATGCGCGGATAGTTGTTTTTGATCGTGTTTTTGAACAAGGGTTTCATCCTACTCGTAACTGTTTTAGAGGCTTTGGTTCATCAAGTTTCACACTTTTGTGTATTTTGGTGTTATTAAAGCTATTTTATCACACAAAAACTGGTTTAGAAACACTTTTGGACAGAATCAAAATTTTGAGCATTCCTACGCGTAGTAAAACCCTAAAACTACGCGTAAGTGCTTCCTTGGTTTGATCTTCATTTTCCTGGTTTATTCCGTGTTTTCTTACTTGGAAAATTCTGAAAATACGTCGACTTTGGATATCCTTTACACTGTGATAGTGTAAAAGATCATTTGGGCAAAAAACCCTAAAATTACGCATAAGCATAAGCTTACGCGTAGAAATCCTACGCATAAGATTCACTTTACGCGTAAACCTAGTTCTACGCATAAGGAAATACTACGCCTAAGTTTCTACGCCTAACTTGTGTCTACGCATAACTTTAGAGTATTTTCCCTGCTTACGCGTAAGCTAAATCCTACGCGTAAATCCTAATTGTTACGCGTAACTTTGTTGTTTTTACGCATAAGTGCTACTTGGTTCTTGTCTTTTCTACGCCTAAGGACACTTCATCAACAAAGGTTCATTCGACTACAAAGATCCATTTTTACTACACAAGTTTATCAACATGTCTCAACCTCCATACTCTAACTATTTCCCTCACACTTATAATCATCAAAAACAACAACAATTAACTCCACAACATCAACAATGGAATCAACAACAAGCTATTTATCAACAACAATTTAATCAACAACATAATCCACAAATTGGTGCAATTCCACCACCACAAATGGTTGAAACACCACCAAGCCTTCAAGTTCAACCCTACACAAATGATTTCAATCAACATCCATCAAGGAACACTATAAAGGAACCCACTTGGTTTGCAAAGATGTGTGAAGCTTTAAGCAGCCAACAATCAATTCATGAAGCTGGATCACTTGATAGACCTCCAATGCTCACTCCAGGAAACTACGATCAATGGGTGATAAGGTTCTTTAGGTTTTGTGATCTGAAGAAGCCACATGGAAAGTTCTTAAAGAAGATTATCTTGGAAGGTACATTTGAGATGCCTACTGTCATTGTACCTGGAGATCCAACTGCTGTTCCACCAAGAGATGAACAAACCAACATTGCTACTGTTGCAGATCTAAATGCTACAGAACTTCTACACTATGAAGCAGATGAACTTGCAATGGAATACATCCTCTTAGGATTACCAAACCCAATTATTCGTAGTGTTGATGCTCAAAAGACTGCACAGAAAATGTGGGATCATATTCGTCTTCTTATGGAAGGATCTGTACTCAATCAGGAGGATTTGGAATCCAAAATCTACTTGGCTTATGAACACTTCATGATTGAACCTGGAGAGACACTAGAGTCCTATCATCATTGATTTTCAGACATCATCAATGATTTGGATAAACACAACATCATCATGCCAAGAATTGCAGTAAATACTAAGTTCCTGAGTAGTCTTGGTCCTGAATGGGAGAAGTATGTCATTTTTCTCCGTCAAGCGAAGAATATGCATCATTCTACTTATGGATTGTTGTATGATTACTTGAAGCCTCATGAAAAGGAAGTTGATCGGGAAAGGATTCTCCGTGCTCAAATTGCTACACAGTCACATTCGGAAAAACAACAACTTGCCTTGTATGCTCAACAGAATTATCCCTCTCAACCAGCAACTCAACCAACTGCTTCAACCACACCTTCACAGCAACAACCTCAACAAAATCAATTGGTTCCATACAACAACAACAATACTCAAGCATATGTCAGTGAAGCGACTGAGGAAATCGATCCGTTCGAAGCATTGCAACAAGGATTTGTTATGATTGCTAATGCTTTTGGCCGTTACACCAACAAATCCAACAATCGTATTCGTTCCTCATCAAACACACGGACTCAAGATGTTGTGAACAATGGACGTGTTGAAGTTCAGAATCGTGATTATGGTCGTCAGATGGGCGGTGGTCAAGGGTTTAATGTTGTAGGGAGGAATAACAACAGAGCTCAAGTGGTGGAACAGGGAAATGCTCAGAATCGGTTAAATGGTCTTAGATGCTACAACTGCAATGAGAAGGGACACCTGGCTAATGCATGCCCAAAGCCAAGGACTAGGGGCAGTGCTTATTTCAAAGAGGCTTTACTTTTCGCTCTTAAGGTTGAAGCTGGTGGGTCTCTCACAAACAAAGAACAGAGCTTTATGGCAGATGCAGACTCAGATGATGATATGGAGGACTTGCAGGCCAATGCAGCTGTTATGTTGATGGCCAATATGCAAGAGTTACACATGAGTGAAACAGGCCCAGTGTATGACACTGATGGCTTGTCTCAGGTACCCGAACAAACCATCATCATATCTGAACTAATATCTCCGCCAATATCTGAATTCGGCACGGCTCAGATTGTTCAAAATGAGTCATCTACATCTCATTCTGACGATTTTCAAATAAACCCCGTAGTTACATTTGACGATCCAGATGACCTTATGGTTTCCCTTGATAATCAAATTGACTCCGTGGTTATACTTGAGGATCTAAATAATGATCATGTTGTGACTCACGTTGAACACGCTGAACCTTTGCCTCATCCAGATCTTGTTCTGTTACTTAAAGACCAACAATCCCAAATTGCTGAATGTGTTGCATTAAATCAGCTCTTAAAAAGTAAAAATGCACTGCTAACCAAGGATTTTAAATGCTTACAAATGCAACTCAACTTTTTCAAAACTCAAGAAAACCGTGAAAAAGGTTTTGAAGCCGCTTTTGCAAAATCTCATCAAAACGAAAAATATTTAGAGAAACAGATGCGTGATCTAGCCGCCTCGAAGAATGCTTTGTTGTCTGAATTAGAACAACTGAAACATGAACATAAAAAGCAAATTAACACTCTCACCTTGGAAAATCAAAAAGCTAAGGCTGAGTTGTTAACTTGTCAAAAACAGTTCTCCGCATAGAAAAACCATTCAACGAATCAGGTAGATGACCTTCTTGAAGAAATTATCGGCTTGCAAAACAAACTTAAAGAGTTTAAAAATGTTGTTTACAAACATGGTGAATCAGTAACAGCTATTGAAAAGTTTACCTTAAAACCCAATCCAAAAGGATATGGAAAAAATCTAGCTGATTACAAACCAAAGCTTTCACTAAAAACATTCAAACCAACTCCTGAAGTTTCCAGTGCAGAATACAAAATTGATAATACTGTTATGAGTGTTGTTGAATATCATCGTCAAGAGGAATTAGATGCAGAAGACGAGAGTCGATCAAAATTAAAAAACGTTGTTTACAACAAACCTTTTAATTATAAAAACGCGGTCACTTTCTTCACACCAACAGATTCTTCTAACACACCAAGGGTTATCATCAAAACACCTGAGTCTTCTAATGTTAATCCCAAAACAGATTATGCACAAACTTATGGTCCTTTACCTTCAATTAGTGAAGTAAACTCGAAATATTCTTAGGTATTTTGACATTTTCATGGCTGACCTCAAAATTTTACAACATGAGATAGAATATCGCTCTGAAATCAAAATTGAACATTTTCAATCGCCTCTGGCGAGAGAACAAAGAGACATTTTTCAGAAAAATCTTTTACCTAATGTTAAAAACTTGAAAAGTTGTGCATTAGCCTGGGAACGGGATTTTCATAAGGAACTTGGAACTATGAAGGTCGTTTTCGAGAAAATAGAAACATCCATTTCTAATACTAAATGTAAAAAGAAACTTTTGAGAAAAGATGTTGATCGACTCTTGGAAGACCTTATCTGTGCTGATGTCCATAATGCTGTGTTGTTTCATTCTTTGCCATATGCATCTGA
Organism: Chrysanthemum seticuspe; assembly: GCA_019973895.1. Lineage (NCBI taxonomy): Eukaryota > Viridiplantae > Streptophyta > Magnoliopsida > Asterales > Asteraceae > Chrysanthemum > Chrysanthemum seticuspe. The sequence continues at coordinate 152,520,454 of BPTQ01000008.1, read as the reverse complement.
TTATATCTCTGCTGATATTGTTGAAAATGTTGTAACTGTTGAGAACACCGATAATGTGCTTCAGATCGAGTCTTTAAAATCTGAAAATAAACGATTACTCAACGAAATTTACAATGCAAAACGTCGTCTTCATTGGTGTGAAAAACATATTCACAATCATCAACTTAGTTTTCAAAAGAAAATCGCTCAGTTGAGTGCAAAATCTTCTGATCCTAAAATTGAGCAACTGGATGATCAAAACGTGTCTTTGAAAAGTCAAATTTCTAAATATGAACAAGAACTTGTAAAAGTGAAACAGGAATATGGTGTCATATTTGATTTACTCAATAAGACTCGTCATGAAGCATCTAACGAACTTGATAACTATCTTGCTCACACTAGAGAAGTCATGAATTTTGCTGGTAATATTCGTTCTGAAAATCAAGATTTGATTCACACTATCTCTAAGTTAAGAGAAATGTTAGGAAAGTATGAACAACTTCCGCCCACTGTGATTAAGAGATTAGCACCAGTCACACTTAGTAATCGTGAACCTAGAATCCCTACTGCCAAATCACAAGTTGCTAACATGTTTCCCTCTACTGAAACAGGAATAGTTGCGTCTTTTCCAAACGTCCGCACTTCACAGCCTAGGAGCACTCAATCGAAGAATAGGAAGTTGCGATCTAAGAAAATATCAATAAGGAATGCTAAAGTAGAAGAACACCCTAGGACTCTGAATAAGACTCATGTTGCTTCCACTATAGATATTGCGTCTGGCAAATGTAATAGAAATAGTGATGTAATGAATGCTAAACCGTTAAGTACCTTTGATATTCAGTCTAATGCACCTTGTGTTATTTGTCGGAAGAGTATGAATTCTGATTGTCATGACAAATGTGTTGCTAAAGCTATAATCTCTCGTTTACGGAATCCTAAGAATCGGAATACCTCTAGGCCCACTAATTATTCTAAGTCTGTGCTTGGTAGACCGCCTTCTTTAGATTCTAAGGCAAACATTGCTGTCACTGTAGCTCCAGTTTCACCTCCTAAGAATGTAGTACCACCTAGTGCATTCACTAAGACTAAAGCAAAGAGTAGTTATAGATGGCAGAAATGGATATATAACACACTCGGATTTAAATGGATGCCTAAAATTATGAATGTGTGTATGTCTAATATACCTGCTTCGGAACCCTCTAACATTTCGGGTTCCACATCTACTTCTATTCCATCTGTGTCGTCTGTGTGTAATGCAGGTGATACAGATCATTCTCTGGATTGTTGATAGCGGATGTTCCCGACACATGACAGGCAATCTTAAACTGTTATCAAACTTTATTGCAAAGTTCATTGGCACTGTCAGGTTCGGGAACGATCACTTCGCAGCTATCATGGGCTACGGAGATTATGTCAATGGGAACATCGAAATCAGCAGGGTTTACTATGTGGAAGGCCTAGGTCACAATCTGTTTTCAGTAGGTCAATTTTGTGATGGAGATTTGGAGGTTGCTTTCCGGGAGAAAACTTGTTTCATTCGTGATCTACAAGGAAATGACCTTATGTCTGGCTCACGTAATTCTAGTCTCTACACTATCTCTATGCAAGACATGGTTGCTTCATCTCCCATCTGCTTACTTTCAAAGGCAACATCCACAAAATCCTGGCTATGGCACCGTCGTCTCTCACATCTAAACTTTCAAACCATCACCAACCTTGCTCGACACAAACTAGTTGAAGGTCTCCCACGATTCCGATATTCAAAAGATCACCTTTGCTCAGCCTGTGAACAAGGGAAAAGCACTCGTGCTCATTTTCCTTCAAAGGTGGAACACAACTCTCAGCATGTGCTACATCTTCTTCACATAGATTTGTGTGGCCCGATGCACGTGCAAACGATCAATGGCAAACGCTACATCTTAGTAATTGTTGATGACTACTCACGATGGACTTGGGTCTACTTTATTCGTAGCAAAGACCAAGCTCCACAAACGATCATCACCTTTCTAACAAAAATACAGGTTCAGCTCCGCAACACCGTCAGGCTAATTCGGACAGACAAAGGAACTGAATTTGTTAACCAAACCCTTCATGAATTTTATGAGAAAGTGGGAATTCAACATCAAACATCTATTGCACGTACACCTGAACAAAACAGAGTTGTTGAAAGATGAAACCAAACGTTAGTGGAAGCTGCAAGAACAATGTTAATCAATGCTAAACTTCCAGATTACTTATGGGCAGAAGCCGCATCTACTGCATGCTACACTCAAAACCGTTCTATGATCACAAAACGCCACAACAAAACACCTTTCGAGCTTGTCCACAACCATAAACCGAATCTCAAACACTTTCATGTATTTGGATCCCTTTGCTATCCGAATAATGATCGTGATGATTTTGGAAAGCTCAAAGCCAAAGCCGACATTGGAGTCTTTATTGGATATTGTGAGAATTCTAAAGGTTACCGGATCTGGAATCGTCGTACAAAACAGGTGATGGAAACGATTCATGCTCATTTTGATGAACTCACGGACATGGCTTCTGAGTACAACAGCTTAGAACCCGGTCACAACCGTTTAAACTTCCCTCAACCCCCATCATCAGCTGAACAAAGCCCCCAGCTAACTCGTCAACAAATGGAAAGGTTATTTGCTCCTATGTTCTGTGACGATATTGATGAACGTGCTCCAGGTGTATTCGCTGTTTCCGCTGCACAACCTGATAATATTCCTATACCTGATACACCTGCTACAACAAGTACTGTTGAAGATGCACCTACACCAGTTGACTCCAACACAACAGTTGAACACACCGCTTCCAACAATGATGAACCAGCTGATGATATTCTGAATGAAGTACCCCCACCTGCAGATTTTGATCCAAATGCGTTCTTCAACCCGTTTGCCAATGAGACTGCTGCACCAGATGTCGCGGAATCTTCAACAAACCATTTAAATCCTCAGAATCTGCACAATGTATACCAACATCAACCCTCTACACATAGATGGACTAAAGACCATCCTCTAGCTAATATTATTGGCAACCCAAATCAACCAGTCGTTATGAGACAACGTCTTCACACAGATGGTGAACATTGCATTTATGCACTCACTGTCTGCCAATCTGAACCTAAAATCATTAAAGACGCAATGACAAAAGATAACTGGATTGAATCCATGCAAGAAGAACTCAACCAATTAAAACGTCTTGAAGTATGGGAACTGGTTGAAAGACCAACAGGGGTCTACGTCATTGGTCTCAAATGGATTTGGAATAACAAATTGGATGCTGAAGGGAATGTAATCCGAAACAAGTCACGTCTAGTTGCTAAGGGTTATCGTCAGGAAGAAGGAATAGACTTTGAAGAATCTTTTGCTCCAGTTGCTCGTCTTGAGGCTGTTCGGATATTTCTCTCGTTCGCGGCTCATATGAATATGACGGTCTTTCAGATGGATGTCAAAACTGCGTTTCTCAACGGACAACTGAAAGAAACGGTTTATGTCAGCCAACCAGAAGGATTCGTTGATCTTGAGTTCCCGAACCATGTCTACAAAATGAACAAAGCTCTTTATGGTCTCAAACAAGCCCCTCGGGCATGGTACGATAAGCTATCATCTTTCCTCATTGCTAATAATTTCACCAAAGGTTCGATTGACCCAACTCTTTTTATACAATATCACGGGGCACATATCTTAATTGTTCAAATTTACATGGATGACATCATTTTTGGGTCTACACATAAAAAGTTTTCAATCGCTTTTTCAAAACTAATGAAGAAAAATTTTGAAATGTCCATGATGGGTGAACTTACATTCTTTCTAGGATTACAAGTTCATCAATCACCCCGTGGTATTTTTTTGAGTCAGTCCAAATATGCCCTTGAATTGTTAAACAAATTTGGAATGAAAACCTGTGATACTTATGCCACACCAATGACTCATACCAAGAAGTTAGATGCTGATTTACATGGGAAATTAGTTGACCCCACCAAATACCGAAGTATTATTGGGTCTCTCATGTATCTAACAGCTAGCAGACCTGATATAGTCTTTACCGTTTATCTATGCTCCCGTTATTAGTCGCGACCAACTGAAACCCACCTCTCTGAGGCTAAAAGAATCCTCTGATACATCAAGGGAACCATGAACTTGGGGATCTGGTATCCGAAGGATTCTGGTTTTGAACTAATCGCTTTTTCAGACGCTGATCACGCAGGATGCTTAGACTCAAGGAAAAGTACTTCAGGAGCACTACAATTTCTCGGTGATAAACTGGTGTCTTGGCAATCAAAGAAGCAGGATTGTACATCGCTGTCATCAACCGAAGCAGAATATGTAGCCATGTCCGCGTGTTGTGCTCAAGTCATCTGGATGAGAACACAACTCAAAGACTATGGTTACGTATTTGACAGAATCCCGATGTACTGCGACAATCGGAGTGCCATTGCAATCTCGTGCAACTCAGTCCAGCACTCGAAATCAAAGCACATTGATCTTCGCTATCATTTCATCAAGGACCACATGGAACAGGGTACCGTTGAATTATACTTTGTGGGTACAGAATACCAATTGGCAGATCTTCTCACCAAAGCCTTGCCTCCCGCTAGGTTTAATGAGTTGGTCCACCGGATTGGTATGAGGTGTTTGACTCAAGAGGAATTGGATGACCTCTTAAAACAGTCTTAAAAACCTGTCAAACACCAAAACATCTTTTGTAAATAATTTTTAAAAAACAAAATACAAAATTATAAAATCTTATAAAACAACAAAAATATTCTTCTAATCTAAAATCTTTCAACATGGCAAGTACATTTCTTCCTTCAACACTATAATCCTTCAAAATTCAGTATTTTTTACGATCAAGTGTTGAGGGGGAGAAAATTTTCACTTAACTGCTTCAAAACATCTGTGTACTTGCATGTTACCATATCTCGGTTGTTTCATTTAACAATGGTGGTGAATTTTCTGGTTAAATGACACTCCTCGGACTAAATTTATAACCTTTCATTATTTCTTAAGTCGAGGGGGAGTGTCGTCAAGTTTCTTTCCTAAAAACTTTGTTTGGTAACCAAAATGGAAGTTAAATGGCTTCGTTTGAAAAAGGAAAAGGTGGAGGGACCAAAACTGTCAAAATGTTAAAGTTATTTTAAATAAAACACCTCCCCACCTAACTTTCACCTCACATTTAATTCTAAACCTAAACACATCTACGCCTAAGAATCATTCTAGCAATCCGTTGTTTTGATCATCACTTTGTAAGTTGTCTTGTGATTAAAACATGTTTTTAAGATAAGGTTTTTAATTTCATGTAAATCCAACGGCTAAAAAGTGTTTTTCAAGTGATTGTGTGTTCTACGCTTAAGCATATGAACATAAAATCAGTGTGTGTATGTTATTGGTTATATGGATAGTGTCAAAACGTTGTTTATACATCAAGGATACCATTTTAACCATCCAAACCCACCCAGAAACACGTATCAACGATTTTTGAAAATTAGGGTTTATGTGTCGATTTGGGTTTTTCCAAATGTGAAGTGTTTTGGTATAAAAGATTGTTGGGATATAGTCTTAAGTTGTTGAATTAATGATTTCCATTGCTATTAACCACCCAGAAACACGAATTGGTGAACAATTTGTATTTAGGGTTTAATGTTCATAATATTGGGTAACTTTTGATTCACAACGAGTTAGGTGTTATAACTTGGTATAAAGACTCCCTCAACACTCTTAAACTACCCGGAAAAGTCTTGTGCAAATCCCATGGTTAAATTTCATACGCGTAATTCATAACCATTAGGGTTTTGACCTACGCGTATGATTTTTTACGCGTAATCTTCCTATGAATGTTCATGCCATAAAATGTTGTTAAAATGATGTTTTGTGTTAATATTGATGACTTGATGAACTTATTTCAGGCTTTGCTACGCTTAATACTCAGAATCAAGGTGATAACATATTGAATGTTGTTAACTAACTTATTGTTCACAACATTGTTAGCTAACATATTGAATGTACAATGTTGTGAACAATAAGTTAGTTAACGATATTGATAACAAAGTGAAAATCTTCCTATGAATGTTCATGCCATAAAATGTTGTTAAAATGTACATTCAATAAGTTAGTTAACGAATCCAATAGTTATTGAATGTACAGTGATAACATAAACTTTAAAACTTAAAGTTAACTAACTCACGAAACATTTCACGACGTCATTAGACTATTGGACAAACAAGTGACTTAGGACTCGTAACAATCATTCTCACTGTACATTCAATAACTAGACAATAAAACTTTCTGTTGACTAACATTATGTCTTTCGATATGTTGGTTCTTTTGGCTAATGTTATTTCAGATCACGACATGGCTGAACAAATGAATGTGGATGCATCAGAAGTTCTTACAATTGCTGATATCTTTCCAAATGGCTATCCGAGAAAGCTTGGAAAGAACAACCTTAGGGTTGACTTTGACACACTCACATGCTCAGAATCTTCTTGTCTCATTGTTGTGGATATTCTCAGAAATCATCCCTACCAGAACATGCTCTCACACTCTGCCACAGTTCCAGAGGTCTACATTCAACAATTATGGGATTCTATGCAGAGGATCACTGGTCAAAATGCTGTGAATGTGACTCTTAATCACAAACAAGTCACTATCACTCCTGATGACTTACGAGCTGTTCTCATCATTCCAGACATCGCTCCAACCGACTTTTTTGCTACTCCTACTGAAGAGACGGTCCTGCAATTCTTGATAGATATTGGTTATGATGAAGCTAAAGGAATCATTTCTAAGCACTCTCACGTGGAGCTGAAAAATATTCCTCAACCATGGAGGACACTCTATATGATCATCACCAAATCAGTTTCTGGTCGTGACAGTGGCTATGAGCATCCCAAGCTCATGGAACTGCAAATTTTCTGGTCGTTGATCAACAAGAAGGACATTATAATTGAAGCACTGCTATGGGAAGATATGATGTTGTCTCACAAGAAGCTTGGCTCCAAAATTCCCTATGTCAGATACACCAAATTGTTGATCCAGAGAGCTCTTGGACTTCATCCAGAAATCCCCAGGAGACTCAATGACCCAGATAATCATGACATCTTGACTGAGCCCATACTATCTGTCAGAATCAAAGAATCGTCTACGAAGAAACAGGGTGTTGAGTTGCCCGATCACCTTCTTACAAAGGATATCAAAAAGCTGGAAATGTACAAAAGGTATCGGGTAGCCGTAAAAGAAGGAAAAGTTGGCCATCTTGATGAAAAGGCTTCAGGGACTCCTACTCGGAGAACCAGAAGAGGAAGTGCTGGAAGTGCAGTAAGTTCTGAAAGTTATAGGAAACTTCCCAAAAGGAATCCTGCTCGTAAAAGGATTGTTCCTGTAAAGGAAGTTGAACCTATTCCCTCACCTGAACCGCAAAGAAAGCTTTTGGACGAAAGCTCTGAAGGTACTGACACAGATGAAGAGATTACCTACTCTGAAACTACAAAGGATGACAATCCTTCAGTACCTAAACCTCCAAGTCCTCAAGCTGATAAAGGAAAAGGGAAGACTCCTGCACTTGTGCCCTATGATGAAAGCTCTGAAGAAGAAGAAGAGCTACTGGATCAATCATACAGGAAGAAGTTTAAAATCGTCAGACACCTTCAAAAAGCTGAAGAATTTGCTAAAGATCAAATGGGTGGCCCCGGAGGATCAAGTGGTGCTGCCCACTCTTCACCAGGTCCTGATGCGGTTAATCGACCCGATAAGGGATATGGTGCCACCACTCTTCTGCAACAACAAAAGCTTGTGGAGGATACTATCGCATATGAGTTTGAGAACCCTGAAACTGAGAAGTCTGAGAAAGATAAAGATGTTGATTATGACAAGTTGCTCCTGGAAAGTCCTACACGATCACAGAAGGAAACTTCTGAACCGCCCAAGGACCCCGAGTCTCCTCATGTCTCATCCTCATCAGATTCTTCATCTCACTCATCACCACCACCATCTATGAAATCAACAAAATCAACATCCAAATCTGTGAAGAAACCACCTCGATCTTGGATTTCTCAAGCTCATGAACGGATTACCAAAGCTGTCAAACAAGTCAGAAAGAAAGACGTGCTCAACAAGAAGCTGAATTTCTTTGCTGATCACATACAGCATCTGTATGACGAGAATGAAAAGATGCAAGAGGAAAGGAAGTTTGTTCAGGAATTCATGAAACAACACCGTCAGGAGGAACTGAACGAAATGATGGAAGGCTACACAAAAAAGTACCTTCTGGAGTATGTTCCTAAGGTCACAAAGGAGTTGTTCACCAGACAACTTTATCCAAATCTGATGCAGATCGCCAAGCAAACTATTCGATCAACACCCTTAACCATCACAATTAATCCGATCGATCCGGTCGTGTTCTCGAATAATGAATTGGTAGCCAAGCTTGTGACACAAATGTCGCCACAATCTGCGATGTCCAACTCTGAAGAAGCAAAATTGTATCAAGCATTGCTTGACTACCAACTTCAAGAAGCTTGTAGATTTGAAGCAGAAAAGCTGAAACGTCCCAAAGACGATGAAGATAAGGATAAGGATAAAGACTCTGCACCTAAACGTCAGAAGCAGTCTGGTGAATCCTCTTCGATGCCACCTCCTCCTCAAAGGACTCCTGTTCAACAAAGGTCCCCTCCTCGTTCTTCAACTGAAAAACCTCAGGACGATTCCGAGTTACCACCCCTGACTCAGAAAACCGGTGATTATTTTGAGTATACGGGTGGTGACGATGAAGAGGTCCGTGAGCCCCTACAACAACCCACCTCTCCCAAACAAGTTCAGAAACCAGCATCATCATCTAGGCCTTCGAAAAAGAAAAAGAAGAAGACGCCTCAGACTGACGTCATATCTTGGCTAGATGACGACAAAACTGAAGAATTTGAATGGTTCTCTACTCTTGTTAATAACACTCCCTACCCTGAAGAAGGTCAGAATTTGGTAGACGGTTCTACATTGGAGCATGAAAACTTTTGCAAGAAAAGTTCCATGTGAAGAAAATGACGAAATCTGAGTTGAAGCGAATCAAGAATGAAGCGTTTCAACTTCTAAAAGACAGCTCTGAAAGTGCCCTTGAGGTCGAATATCACCTTGACAACATTGCTCGAGCTATGTCTAACAACATGGATTGGCTCAACCCGAAAGCAAACATTGACTTCACAAAAAGGGACAACCCTCCATATTACACCGATTAGACCAAACCTCTACCGACCATTGGCCAACCAGATGAACCACGGATTCCCTTCCGATATTTCTTCAACAAAGACCTGGAATTTCTTCTCCATGGTGGCGATGGTTCAAGGAAATATGCTACATCTTTGACACTTCCATTCCCTGCAGCTATCTACTCAAACTGTATTGCCATTGATGAACGTGCCACTCACTTGTTCTCCAACACAGTGGAAGCATACGACCGAGATGCATTGTATGGGATTCATCACTGGCCAGAACGCCGACGAATCTACTACAGAAGCTGTCAGGTTCAGAAGTCACAACATGCAGTATTTAGTACTAAACACATCGTTGCCATCCAACATGTTGGTCTTTCATCCAAATGGGACTACACCTTTCTCAAGAAGATCGTCGTCAAAAGACAGGATGAAAGGGATTATGCATTCTATGAAGCTGACTTTGAGAATTTGTCTCTCAACGATATTGAAGACATGTACCTTGCCAAAGTACAGGGTCGCATGAGACAATTTTCAACCAAAATACAACGAGAATTCATCAAGTCACTGCTCATCTTCATCAGACGCATAGTCATAAAAGAACGTGTTGAAGATCTCCAGATTGCCGTTGAATCATATCAGACACGTGTCAACTTCACTCCACCACAGCTTGATCTTCCTGATATCAACCAGCTATCACAATTAACGCTCATCAGCAAACCGTTTGGTGTCGTTTATCGCAGTGAACTTCATCGCAACTGCTTGATGGCGTGTAATGAGCTTCACAAATTTGGAGATCATACTCTGAAGATGGTTAGGGACAGATTAGCTTATCGATTGAAGGATATACATGAAAACATTAGGAACCCTAAGCGATGGAATTCTCAGGATCGGAGGAATGTGAGAAGGATCATCACCATGATTGATGAACGGTTGTTCAGAAGGGATCAGTTCAGAACGTTGGAAAGCTTTGTTGGTGGTCGACCCAGGATCAACATCACCGACTATCAACGCCTTGTTCGTACTCCTGGGAACATCAATGCACTTCCTGGTACCCCTTGAATTGTTTCTTTCATATAATTTTGGATGTGTGATTATGTATGTCAATGGCTTGTGCACACATAACAGTATACAACCCGTAATTGTCAAGAAAGGACCCTGTGGTACGCCTCAGTGCCACAATCCTTATAAAAGGAGCGAAAGCTTCTTATTTTTGAGTAAAACCTATCAAACCTTTCATTTTTCAAGGTTTTGCTCAAAAAGACAAGTACTTCCCCGTATGTTTTTTCAAAACCTCAACCGTTTATATCACTAGTTGAGGGGGAGTATTTGAATCAAAACTTTGTTCACAAATTGTTCATAGTGGTCATCTTCCCGCAACACTCGAAATGGTCATATTTATTCTCAACCGTTCAAAAATAACATTTTATATGCCATTTTTGAGGGGGAGAAAATTATGTGATAAAAAATATGTTGTGCAAATTGCAAATGAATCTGTGTACTTCAGACTTAACCAACGAATTGACGGTACTAAACTGTTAGTAACTCGAAAAGACTTGTCCTAGATGGGTAATAATTTCAAGCTAGTTCGCTAGTAATGTAAACGTGTCTCGCAAAGGACTTGTCCAAGTAGAATGTACCATTCGAAACACTCTTGGTAGACATGAACTCTGACGGGTATGACAACCTTTCGAGGTTTGTCTACACCTTCAAGGTAGTTATTAGAGCTAGTTGTCACCTAAAAGCTGACAATGTAACTCTTTAACTATGCAACATAACCGTGTCTCGCGGGGGATTGTCTATCTCCAGTGGATCAATTCAAAATGTGCGTTCTCTTTCCTCACTGTGCATTTAAACCATTAAAACTCTTAAGCAGATTTGGAGGGGGAGTATTTATGCAAAATCCTATCTCTCACAGTGGTTCAAACATGTTTTTCATTTACAAACCCTTTGAGAGATTTTTCATAAAAAGTGGTTTTAATGGCAACATAGGTTAGTCATGGAGTTATAAGGTGACTAAGGTTAGGAATAACCGTCCTATGATCCGCCAGAGCCGGAGGGATCTACCCAAGGACATCACAAATATTTAGTACTTAGAAGTCCTTAGGTATGATTATAAAAAGGAGAAAATGAGAATCGGAGAAAGAAGGAGTTGAAGAATCAAAAAGAAATGCAAAGAAAAGGGTGAAAAGAAATAGCCCTCCAGATTATTCAACTTAGGGCAGACACCGGGTTCAATTCATATGCTACTGGCTGTCACCTAGTGACACCGGTATTGAAGATTAAAAGTCGTCATGGACCCAGTGACGCATGCACTAAACCTTCTTAGCCACTCAAGTTTCTCTCAACAGAAGCTTGTTTCATTCTCACAGGGAACCCTACGTAAACTATTGGCTTTCTCTTAGAGATCGCTGGTATTGAAGAAGGAGACCCTCTCCCTAGTCTCCGCTCAGGAAAACCAAAACGCACTATTGAGTCTAGAGCCACGAGATTCATCAAAAGATCTCTTAGGAACACTTGACATTTTATCACTTGACAATCACCAAATAAGATTATCAGTGGTTCATATCGAGTCCTTCACAGATCTTAGCAATCTGTCGAGAACATTTATGAGAGGTTCACATCTGTGATCCTCAGTGATTGAATGGAAACTCCTGCCAGGGTCAACATCAAACAGCCCTGACAGCAGGTCACTTCGGTAACTCCTCGTGGATTACGCGGAGTGTGTCTCAAACGGTCTACAGTCGTGAGGTGATGCTACGGTGTACCCTTGGGAGATTTTTCGAATCAAGGCATAAATTTTCAAAGATAACTATCTCTCTACACTTGGGAGATTTTTCGAATCAAGGCAATTCCTCTCCCAAGAAAAAAGAATGTCAGAAGACGTCAGAGCTACTATTACATCAACGCCTTCACCGTTCATCACCAACACTTGAGGGGGAGATTGTTGGAATCACTCCTAAACCATAATCAAGTGTTAGTAATTAATATGTAATAGATAGCTTTATTATGGCCTTTATGTTTGTTATTAGCCTTAAGCTTATGTAGAAGGCCCATGAGCTTAGGCCCAAGCCCATAAAAGAAAGGAAGGGAACTAGGAGTGTTGCCCTAGCTTCCCTCCTATAAATACTCTATGTAACCTTCATTTGAAGGTTGGTTGTTCAAGTTTTATTTTCTTTCACATACTCCTTACGCCTAACCGTATTATTATTGTTTGTGTGTGTTAGATCTTGTTCAATCGCCTCATCTCCTTTCTATATTACTTGTGTTTGTAAAACTAGTGACCTATCAGTAACAATTCATAATTAAGGTTAAAACTAGGCTTAGGCATAGAAATGGCAAGCTTATGCGTAAACAGGAGTGTTATATGCGTAAGCATAAGCTTATGCGTAGGTTCTTGACTTAGGCGTAAGAAATATTACGCGTAGGAAATGAGGACCTTATGCATAAAGCTTACGCGTAAGCGTATATGGAACCTTACGCGTAAGGCTTACTCGTAAGAGTCAACCTTATGCGTAGAGGTCACTGTTTACGCATATCCTTCACAGGATACGCGTAGTCCCTTATGTAGAACCTTACGCGTAAACGTTACGCGTAAGATTTCTCTTACGCATAACATGCTACACGTAAGGTGATCCTTATGCGTAGAAGGCAAATACCGTTGATTCTGAATTTTCACGCGTATTAAACCTGAAATAATTTCATCATAGCACCAATATTAACACATACATTCAGTTATTTTTCAAATCAAATCATGAATACTCATAGAACAGTTACGCGTAAGAAGACTTATTCGTAGACCTAAACCCTAGGAATTACGACTAAGAATTCTAGCCATAGGAAATGCACAAAGCTTGTTCTGGTAATACTAAGAAGTCAAGTGAGTTGTTCTGTCCAAGTTTTAACATCAAAATCATAGCGAATAAAAAATACCCAAATTTCAAGAACATAAACCCTAATTTCTAATTCAAGATCAATTAATGTTTCTGGGTTGGTTTTGAGCCTAGATATCATCAATTCATTATGAGAACAACATCAAACAAGCAACTAATTAACCAGAAACGTTCACACAAGGAAGTACCCAATTTCACGCATAAACCCTAGTTTTCAAAATCAATCAATTCGTGTATCTGGGTGATGTTTAATAGAAAAAATGAAATCATTGAAGTAAGAAAAACGTTTTGACACAATCATTTTAACCATAAACACACACACTTGATTAGGTGTTCATACGCTTATGCGTAGAACACCAAATCAATCATAAGTGAAGATTTAACCGTTAGTTTTTACCATAAATCAAAACCTTTGTTTAAAATCTTGTTACAAACACAGAATCACTTACAAATTGATGATCAAGTAACCGGATTTGATGAATGATTTTTATGCGTAGGATGAGTTTGGTGAGATATTAAATGTAGTGAATTTAATGAGTTTGGTGGAAGTTTTATGAAAAATAACTTTGAGCTTTTGACAGTTTTAGCCCCTCAATCTTTTCCATTTACATCCATTGTCCATAACTTCCATTTTGGTAACCAAACGAAGGATATTTGGAAAGAAATTTTGACGACACTCCCCCTCGACTTAAGAAATAATGAAGTTTTATAAATTGTAGTCCGAGGAGTGTCAGTAAACCAGAAAAGTGACCACCATTTAAAGAAACAACCGGGATAAAGTAACATGCAAGTACAAGGTTTTATGAAACTGAAAAATATTTGCTTTCTCCCCCTCAACACTTGATCGGAAAAAATACTGAATTTTGAAAGATTTGAGTGTTGACGAAAGATTTGCACTTGCCACGTTAAAAGAAGTATAGATAGAAGAATATTTTTGTTGTTTTATCAGATTTTATAATTTTGTATTTTGTTTTGGAAAAATATTTACAAAAGAGGTTTTGGTGTTTGACTGGTTTTAAGAATGTTTTAAGAATTCATCTAGTTCTTCTTGAGTCAAACACCGCATACCAATCCGGTGGACCAACTCATTAAACCAAGCAGGAGCTAAGGCTTTGGTGAGGAGATCTGCCAATTGGTATTTTGTACCCACAAAGTATAATTCAACTGTACCCTGTTCCACGTGGTCCTTGATGAAATGATATCGAAGATCGATGTGCTTTGATTTCGAATGTTGTACTGAGTTGCACGAGATCGCAATAGCACTCCGATTGTCGCAGTACATCGGGATTTTGTCAAACACGTAACCATAGTCTTTGAGTTGTGTTCTCATCCAAATGACTTGAGCACAACACGCCGACATGGCTACATATTCTGCTTCTGTTGAGGAGAGCGATGTACAATCCTGCTTCTTCGATTGCCATGACACCAGTTTATCACCAAGAAATTGTAGTGCTCCTGAAGTACTTTTTCGTGAATCTAAGCATCCTGCATGATCAGCGTCTGAAAAGGCTATTAGTTCAAAACCAGAATCCTTCGGATACCAGATCCCCAAATTAATGGTTCCCTTGATGTATCGGAGGATTCTTTTAGCCTCAAAGAGGTGGGTTTTAGGTTGTCTTGACTGATAACGGGAGTAAAGATATACGGAAAACACAATATCAGGCCTGCTAGCTGTTAGATACATGAGAGACCCAATAATACTACGGTATTTGGTAGGGTCCACCAATTTCCCATGTAAATCAGCATCTAGCTTCTTGGTGTGAGCCATTGGTGTGGCATAGGTGTCACAGTTTTACATTCCAAATTTTTTTAACAATTCAAGGGCATATTTGGACTGACTTAAGAAAATACCACGGGGTGATTGATGAACTTGCATTCCTAGAAAGAATGTGAGTTCACCCATCATTGACATTTCAAAATGTTTTGTCATTAATTTTGCAAAAGCATTTGAGTATTTTAAATGTGTTGACCCAAAAATGATGTCATCTACATAGATTTGAACGATTAAGATGTGAGCCCCGTGATATTGTATGAAAAGTGGAGGATCGACCGAACCTTTGGTAAATTTATTGGCAATGAGGAAGGATGATAACTTATCGTACCACGCCCGAGGAGCTTGTTTGAGACCATACAGAGCTTTGTTTAGTTTGTAGACATGGTTCGGGAACTCGGGATCAACGAATCCTTCTGGCTGGCTGACATAAACTGTTTCTTTCAGTTGCCCATTCAGAAAAGCAGTTTTGACGTCCATCTGAAAGACCGTTATATTCATATGAGTCGCGAACGCGAGTAAGATCCGAACAGCCTCAAGACGAGCAACCGGAGAGAATGATTCTTCAAAGTCAATACCCTCTTCCTGTCTATAACCCTTAGCCACCATACGTGACTTGTTTCTGATTACGTTCCCTTCAGCATCCAATTTGTTCTTCCAAATCCATTTTAGACCAATGACGTAGACCCCTGTTGGTCTTTCAACCAGTTCCCATACTTCAAGACGTTTGAATTGGTTGAGTTCTTCTTGCATGGATTCAATCCAATTGTCTTTTGTCATTGCGTCTTTAATGTTTTTAGGCTCAGATTGGCAGACAGTGAGTGCAAAAATCCAATGTTCACCATCTATGTGAAGACATTGTCTTGTAACGACTGGTTGATTTGGGTTGCCAATAATGTTCTCAAGAGGATGGTCTTTTGTCCAACGATGTGTAGAGGGTTGATGTTGGTATACATTGTGCAGATTTTGAGGATTCAAATGGTTTGTTGATGATTCCGCGACATCAAGTGCAGCAGTTTCATTAGCAACGGGTTAAAGAACGCATTTGGATCAAAATCTGCAGGTGGGGGTACTTCATTAAGTACATCATCAGCTGGTTCAGCGTCGTTGGAAGCAGTTTGTTCAACTGTTGTTGTAGAGTCAACTGGTGGTGCTTCTTCAACAATAGTTGTTGTAGCAGGTGTATCAGTTATAAGAGTATGATCAGGTTGAGCAGCGGAAATAGCGGATACACCTGGAGCACGTTCATCAATGTCATCACTAAACAGTGGAGCAAATAGCTTTTCCATTTGTTGAAGAGTAAGCTGGGGGCTTAGTTCAGCTGATGATGGGGTTTGAGGGAAGTTTAAACGGTTGTGACCGGGTTCCAAGCTGTTATGCTCAGAAGCCATATCTATAAGTTCATCAAAATTAGCATGAATCGTTTCCATAACCTACTTTGTATGGCGATTCCAGATTCGGAAACTCTTAGAAGTTTCACAATATCCTATAAAAACTCCAATGTCAGCTTTGGCTTTGAGCTTTCCAAAGTCATCACGATCATTATTTGGGTAGCAAAGGGATCCAAATACATGAAAGTGTTTGAGATTCGGTTTATGGTTGTGGATAAGCTCAAAAGGTTTTTTGTTGTGGCGTTTAGTAATCATTGAACGATTTTGAGTATAGCATGCAGTTGATACAGCTTCTGCCCATAAGTAATCTGGAAGTTTAGCGTTCATTAACATTGTTCTTGCAGCTTCCACTAACGTACGGTTTCGTCTTTCAATAACTCCGTTTTGTTCTGGTGTACGTGCAATAGATGTCTAATGCTTAATTGCCACTTTCTCATAAAATTCTCGAAGAGTTTGGTTTACAAATTCAGTTCCTTTATCTGTTCTGATTTGGCGGACGGTGTTCCGGAGCTGAACTTGAATTTTTGTGAGAAAGGTGATGATCATCTGTGGAGCTTGATCTTTACTTCGAAGAAAGTAGACCCAAGTCCATCGTGAGTAGTCATCGATAATTACCAAGATGTAGTGTTTTCCATTAATCGTTTGCACGCGCATCGGGCCACACAAATCCATGTGAAGAAGATGAAGCACATGTTGAGAGCTGTGTTCCACCTTTGAAGGAAAATGAGCACGAGTGCTTTTCCCTTGTTCACAAGCTGAACATAGGTGATCTTTGGAATATCGGAATCTCGGGAGACCTTCAACAAGTTTGTGTCGAGCAAGGTTGGTGATGGTTTGTGTCGAGCAAGGTTGGTGATGGTTTTCAATAACACCAAAATAACACAAAAGTGTGAAACTTGATGATCCAAAACTTTTAAACACCTTATGCGTAGAAAGTATCCCACGTATAAAACCAAGATTAAAAACAATGATCCACACGTAAAGTTTGAAACTTTTTGCCAAAAAATGATATTTTAACACCTAAAAACGTTGAAAGTAGAAGAATCTTGGATTCAAAAGTGTAAAAATTGAGTTTTTAAGCGTGACAAAGTATGAAACGTTATTACGCGTAAGACCAAAACTTCAAAAACAAAATATGTTCACCCAACTATTTGGAGAATGATACCACTGTTAGGTCACCATATTAGTAACACAAGCATCAATAGAAGAAATAGATAAGAGATCGGATGAACAATCATACAAACACACATGTATGAATAAATGAAATGTTATGCGTAGGAGTGAAATGTGTAACTTGAACAACCAACCCTCAAGTGAGGGTTATACAAGAGTATTTATAGGAGGGAACTAGGGCAACACTCCAAGTTCCCATCCTTTTACTTATTGGGCTTGGCCTAGGCTTATGGGCTTTCTACATAAGCCTAGCCTTGATTACTAACATAAAAGCCATATTAAGCTAACTATTACATATGAATCACTAACACTTGAAATATAGTTTAGGAGTGATTCCAACAGTTTTCTTGCTTGGATAAGCCTGAAAACACTTCGACTTTGGATATCTTTTACACTGGTATAAGTGTAAAGGATTTTTGGGCAAAACCCTAGTTTTACGCATAAGCAAATTCTTACGCGTAGACTTCTCTTTGCCTAAGCATTTCTTATGCCTAAGCTTGTCTTACGCCTAAAAAAATCTTACGCATAAGGATTCTACTACTAAGTCTTTGGTTTAAGCCTAAGCTACATTTTTTCTCAAGTTTACGCTTAAGCTTTCTTTACGCGTAACTTTCTCTTTTACGCGTAAGGTTGGTTTTACGCGTAAGGTATTTTCTATGCCTAAGCTGGTTTTCTACGCATAAGGTTACTTCATTAACGAAGTTTCATTCGACTACAAAGATCCATCATCAACACAAGTTTCAAGATGTCTCAACACCATACTCTAGCTACTTTCCTCATATGTATCCTCAACAACAACAACAACAACAACAACTCTATCAACAATATCCTCCACCATCACCACAACAAATGCAACAATTTCAACAACAATTTCCTCAAGGAGCAATTCCACCACAAATGATTCAACCACCCCTAGTCTACAAGTACAACCTTACACAAACATTCAAAATCAGCATCCATCCAAGTATGCTATGAAGGAACCGTCTTGGTTTACAAAGATGTGTGAAGCTTTAAGTAGCCAACAATTCATTCATGAAGCTGGTCACTTGATAAACCTCCAATGCTCACTCCCAGAAACTACGATCAATGGGTGATAAGCTTTTTTAGGTTTTGTGATCTAAAGAAGCCACATGGAAAGTTCTTGAAGAAGGTCATCCTTGAAGGTCCATTTCAGATGCCTACTATCACTGTACCCGGAGATCCCAATGTTGCTCCACCAAGAGATGATATTACCAACGTTGTCGGTCTTGATCAACTTACTACTGACCAACTTCTACACTTAGAAGCCGATGAACTTGAAATGCAATATATCCTTTTGGGATTACCCAATCTGATATTTCGTAGTGTTGATGCTCAGAAGATAGCTAAAGCAATGTGGGAGCATATTCATCTTCTCATGGAAGGCCAGAACTCAATCAAGAGGATATGGAATCAAAAATTTACTTAGCATATGAACACATCATGATTGAACCAGGGGAGACATTAGAGTCATATCATCATCGGTTTTCAGACATCATCAATGACTTGGAAAAACATAATATCATTATGCCAAGAATTGCAGTCAACACAAAGTTCCTGAGCAGTCTTGGTCCTGATTGGGAAAAGTATGTTATTTTTATCGGTCAAGCGAAGAATCTTCATCATGCTACATACGGACTGTTGTATGACTATTTGAAGCCCCACCAAAAGGAAGTTGACAGAGAAAGGATCATTCGTGGAGTCCCTGCTTCGCCTTCACTTTCGGATAATCAAACACTAGCTTTGTGGGCTCAAGCATGTTATCCTCAATTCTCGACAGTACAAATTGTCTTCACAAATCCTCCACAACCAAATGCTCAAGTTACACCATATGATCCATCACAGCAACAATCCCAAGAAACTCAATTGGTTCCATACAACAACAACAATGATCATGCACTTTACAATGAATCTAATGAGGATGCAGAAGCTTTCGATGCGTTGCAACAAGGGTTTGTCATGATTGCTCGAGCCTTCGGTCGATACTCTAACAAATCCAACAATCGCATTCGCACCTCATCAAACACAAGGAAATTGTTGTTAACAATGGACGTGTTGAAGTTCAGAATCATGGTAATGTTCGTCACATGGGTAGTGGTATGGGTTTAATGCTAGAAGGAATAACATATGTTCTCCACAACAACGGGCTCAAGTGGTTGATCAGGGAAATGCTTAGACTGGGGTTACTGGTCTTCGTTGTTATAGCTGAAATGAGAAGGGTCATCTGGCTAATGCATGCCCTAAGCCGAGGACAAGAGGCAACACTTATCTAAAAGAGGCTTTACTCTTGGATCTTAAGGATGAAGCTGGTGGAACTCTTACCAGCAAGGAACAGAGCTTCATGGCAAATGCAGATTCTGATGATGATATGGAGGACTTGCAGGCTAATGCAGCAGTTATGTTAATGGCTAACATGCAAGAACTTCACATGAGTGACACAGGCCCAGTGTATGACACTGACGGCTTGTCTCAGGTACCGGATCAGACTATATTCACTACTGATCTGATATCTCCGCCAGCATCTGCATCCGAAGAGGATCAGAGTGTTCAACATGAGCCGTCTACATCTCATTCCGATGAAAATCAAATAGATCACGTAGTTATATTTGACGATCAAGATGACCTTATGGGTAATATTGATAATCAAGTTGACTCCATGATTATATTTTGAGGATCTAAATAATGATCGTGTTAAAACTCACGTTGAACAAGCTGAACCTGTGTCTAATCCAGATATTGAGCTCATGACCTTAATTCAGACCCAAGAATCTCGAATGGAAATGTGCCTAGACATCAATAAGAAATTAAACGATAAAATTGCATTGTTGACTAAGGATAATGAATGCTTAAAGTTCCAACTCAACATTTTTCAAACACAAGAGAAACGTGAAAAAGGTTTTGAAGTCGCTTTTGCTAAATCTTACCAAAATGAAAAATCTTTGGAAAAACAGATATGTGATCTAGTTGCATCCAAGAATGCTTTGTTTTCTCAAATAGAACAACTGAAATATGATCATAAACAACAACTTAACACTCTCACTTCGGAAACTCAAAAAGCCAAGTCTGAGTTGTTAACTAGTCAAAAACAGTTCTGTGAGTACAAAAAGCATTCAAGGAAACAAATAGATGACTATCTTGAAGAAATTGTCGACTTACAAAACAAAATTAAAGATTTTCGAAATGTTATTTACAAACATGGTGATTCAATCACAACCATTCAAAAGTTTACTTTTAAACCAATTCCAAATGGATATGGACCGAATCTTGCTGATTACAAACCTAAGTTTTCACATAGAGCATTCAAACCAAATCCTCAAGTTTACAGTGCAGAACACAGAATTGATGATTCCATTATGAGTGTTGTTTAATATAATCGTTTGGAGGAATTAGATGCAGAAGACGAGAGTCGGTCAAAATTAGAAAATGTTGTTTATAACAAACCATTTAACTATTCAAAAGCCATAACTTTCGTCGCTCAACAGGATAATTCTAACACACCTTGGGTTATCACTCCTACTTCTGAATCTTCTAATGTTGGTCCCCAACCCAATACTGCACAAATTAATGGTCGTTTACCTTCACTCAGTGAAGTAAAAACATTACCTGAACGTTGTCAAATTCTTAAATATTTGGAAACATTCATATCGGACATCAAAATTTTGGAACGTGAAATTGAAATCAATTATGAAATAAAAGTTGAACATTTTCAATCGCCTCATGCGCGAAAACAAAGAGATATTTTTCAGAAAAGAATTTTACCTCATGTTCGAAATTTGAAAATGTGTGCAATATATTGGGAAAGGGATTTTCACAAGGAGCTTGGACTTATGAAAATAGTTTTCGAGAAAATAGAAACATCGATTTCAAATACTAAACGTAAAAAGAAAATGTTACGAAAAGATGTTGATCGACTCTTGGAAGATGTTATATGTGCTGATACCATAAATGTTGTGTTACTACATACTGTTGCATATGCATTTGATTATATCGCTGTTGATTCTGTTGATTCTGTTGAAAATGTTGAGAATACCAATAATAAGTCACAAATCAAATCTTTAAAAGTTGAAAATGAACGATTGTTAAACGAGATTTCGAATGCAAAACGTCGTCTTCAATGGTGTCAAAAAGATTGTCAAAATCGAGAACTCGCTTTGCGAAACAAAATCAACATGTTGCATACCAAAACTCTTAATCCAAAACTTGGGCAACTGGATGATGAAAACGTGTCTTTAAAGTGTCAAATTTCAAAATATGAGCAAGAAATTTAAAAAGTTAAAATGGAATATGATGTCATATTTTCGTGCTCAAGCATCAAAAGATATTGATGATCATCTTGCATATACCAAAGATCTTTTATGACAAAATGGAAACACTCGTTCTGAAAATCAAGATTTGTTACATACTATCCATGATCTTAAAGCAGAGTTGGTAAAACTTAAACAAGATAGGAATAGAAACACAAACGTTATTGCACCAGGAATTATTAGACTGCCTAATGTCACATCACAAGAAACTAATGTGCTTTCCTCTACTAAAACAGGAATAGTTGCCTCTTTTCCCAACGCTAGCACTTCACAGCTTAAGAGCGCATCAAGGAAGAATAGGAATTTGCGACGTAAGAAAAGAACAATAAAGACCTCTGAAGTAGAAGAACACCTTAGGACTTTGAATAAGACTAAAGTTGCACCCATTTTAGACATTCCGTTAGTCAAATGTAATAGAAAAAGTGATGTAACAAATGTTGAACCTTTAAGTACATTAATTGTTATGTTTGAAGCTTCTTGTGTTGGTTGTCGTAAAAGCATGTTTTCTGGTTTTCATGATCAATGTGTTGCTAATTCTATCTTATCTCGTAAGCGGAATAATAAAACACGGAATACCTCTAGGCTCACTAATGCTTCTACGTCTGTGCTAGGTAAACTACCCTCTAGTGTTCTGGCTACGATCATTGATGTACCCATAGAACTCCCTTCACCTCCTAGGAAGAAATGGCTTCTGAGCAAAACAGCTTGGAACCCGAACATAACCGTCTAAACTTCCCCCAAACCCCATCATCAGCTGAACCAAGCCTACAGCTTACTCGTCAACAAATGGAACAGCTATTTGCTCCTCTGTTTAGTGATGATATTAATCAACGTGCTCCAGATGTATCAAATGTTTCCGCTGCTCAATCTGATATTACTCCAATACCTGATACACTTGAAACAACAACAAATGTTGAAGAAGCACCTCCAATTGATTCAACAACAACAACCGAACAAACTGCTTCCAATGACGTTGAACCAGCTGATGATCTTCGGAACCAAGAAGTACCTACACCTACAGATTATGATCCAAATGCATTCTTCAATCCTTTTGCAAATGAATCTGCCACATCTAATGTTACAGAATCATCTACAAGCCATTTGAATCCTTCTAATCTGCACAATGTATATCAACAACAACCCTCCACACATCGTTGGACTAAAGACCATCCTATTGTGAACATTATTGGAAACCCGAATCAACCAGTCGTAACCAGACAACGCCTCCAGACAGACGGTGAACATTGCATTTATGCACTTACCGTCTGCCAAGCTGAATCCAAACATATTAAGGAAGCAATGACATATGAAAACTGGATCGAATCCATGCAAGAAGAACTTAATCAGTTTAAACGTCTTGAAGTATGGGAATTGGTTGCAAAACCATCAGGGGTCTATGTTATTCGTCTGAAATGGATTTGGAAAAACTAATTGGATGCTGAAGGTACGGTTATCAGAAATAAGTCACGTCTGGTGGCTAAGGGTTATAGACAAGAAGAAGGGATTGCTTATGAGGAATCATTCGCATCGGTTGCTAGACTTCAGGCTGTTCGGATTTTTCTGGCATTCGCGGCTCACATGAACATCATGGTCTTTTAGATGGACGTCAAAACTACTTTTCTGAATGGTAAACTGAAGGAAATGGTCTACGTTAGTCAGCCAGAAGGATTTGTTGATCATGAGTTCCCTAATCACGTCTACAAACTGAACAAGGCTCTCTACGGTCTCAAACAAGCCCCTCGGGCGTGCTATGATAAGTTTTCATCCTTTCTCATATCTCATAATTTTGTCAAAGGATCGGTCGACCCAACACTGTTCATACAATATGTAACACCCCCAAAATTATCGCAGCGGAAGATTGTGTCACTGGGGTATTACTTCATAGTTCACAGAACAAGTTACAGAAAACGACTCTAAATGAGACGTTTTGAAATAAATTATCATTCGATTAAAATATCAGAGTTTACAAAGAGGTCCCACAAGTTTGTATAATAATAAAAAGTACAACATAAAAGTTTTAAAGATTTTCGAATGATAATATGTGCATCGTCTTCAAAATATTTTCCGTGCGCCTTCACATGCCATGACGTATATGCCTTAGATACCTGAAAATACATTGCTAAAAGTGTCAACACAAAGGTTGAGTGAGTTCATAGAGTTTATGAAAATGTTTAATACGACTACCATAAGTATAGGCCATGTATAACAAATATGTCACATAAAAATGTTACAATTGCTCTAAGCACATGACACCGAAGCTAGACTGATCATGATGTTCGCCCCAACAGAGTGTTTTGACAAACAACTCAAATAATGATATTAAATGAAATGCATCCGTTTGACCAGTTGGAATCCACCAACCCGGATGGAGGAGTCACCCTCGATAGATCTATCCACTCACCCTCGCTTACCCAGTAATTAACGGTTCATGATTTCTGATATGGGGACATTCAATTGGCAATGAAGTAACTTAAGCAATGTAATGAATTTGATATATTTGGTATCGTAATAAAAATGATGTGGAATGTATTCTCCCCCGTAGGTTTGAAATAAAGTAAAAACTTGAATAAATCGGGGCTATGAAAACCCACCTTAGAATGTAGTGACATAAGTAACACAACGGTGCCAAGAAGTATGGCAGAACAATATAAAGAAGTATAGCTCATCGATACAGAATTGGCGTAACCTAATGAACATAAACTTGTCTCAAAATATAATACGCGAAAAGCAATCGATGCATATGAGTTTTCCAAAAGATAATACGTTTTAGTTTTCGTGAAAGTTTCGTATCAACGTTTGTAAAATGTTTAGTTTCATCATTCGTGTGGTGGTATGAAATCATAGACTCGAAGTACAACTCACGCCAAAGCATAATATATATATATCTCATATATATTATGAAATAAAAGAATAAACAAGATGCCTCAAGAAAACGAGTAACAAAAGTATTGACGGGTGAATTCTAGGCGAGAGGATAATGAAAAGAAAATATGTCAAGGAAGCAGGTCAATTAATAAGTTTCGGCATGACCCGTTTGCTTATAGAATGATAGAGAAGAGCGATATGAAAAAGTAAATCAAATGATCACGAGATATGCATGGCATTGTACCGAGACTTAACCAAAGTATTTTTATTCTCCAAATAGGTGTACAACCTGCACTTATACCCAAATAAGTGTCTAATAAGTATTGCTTAACCATCTTTAACTTTTACTTAATTGATCACACTTTTATTTCTCAAGAATAGACGTAAAAACCATGTTGCTGAATTTTAGTCAACTTCACACCATCGTATCTCTTAACCTGTAAAAGATACAAGGATGGGGTTTTCACCCCTGTAAATATACTTAATTCTAGTTTCCAAAACATTAGGCCATTCAATCAAATCATTTACCAATCAACGAGAAATGAGTTTTTACCAACTATAATTCCAACCAGAAAGTTCGCTGAAATTCTAACGTTTACGGTTTTGGTCATAAATAGTATTCTATAATAGCTATCAAGTTGAAACCAATTGGAGGTGAAAGCTTATGATGTCTAGTGTTGAACCATGTTTTAAAACCCAAGCCTACTGTACAAAAATCTGGAGCAAAACATGTTTTCCAACAGCAGTTCCAGAATTGACATGTTTCCATAAAATGGTCATATCTCATTCATCCGGAGGAGATATCACCCTATCCAATTCAACACATGTACCTTAAACTTATTTCCATAATCCCATAAAATAATATAGACCTTCTTAGGCCAAACGTTTTCTGCAATTAACCCATCTGTACGGCTGGTCTGCAGCAGGCCCAACTTTTCCTACGAAATGCTAATTTTAATGTATTTCCCAAACCGTGATAGCTATTAAAGTGATTCCACTTGGAGAAGTTAGATTTAGATGTACACTACTGAGATTAGCTTTCCTATCCTACATTTTAGAGTATTAACCTGCAGTTTAACTCGTTTTCCAAACGATGCTTCAGATTTGACTAGCAATCGTAAAATGGCCATAATTCCCTCATCCGGAGGAGTTGATAACCCATCCAATTCGCCACATGAAGCTAAGACATATATCTATCTAAGAATGTGATTTCCCAGTAGGCCATAAGCCAAAAATACTGCACACCAACTCGATTTAGCTGCTGAC